>CM042184.1:45545349-45555866 GCA_023539305.1 Ilex asprella | reverse complement strand
CCATCGGACAATGAGGAAGATAAAGACCCTACCTTTGATCCGTCACTTGAGGTTGATGATGATGATGAGAATGTGGAGAAAGTTGATAAAGGGACAAACAACCGTCCTCGAAGTAGGCCTACCACTCCAACAACCAATCGTCGTAGGAAGAAGGGTAACTATAGGGAAGTACTTACATCTGCCCTTAATGTGTTGGTTGAGAATTCAAAGAAGAAGTCAGATTATATTGATTATAAGATGTCGAGTGCGTCTATGACGATGACTTCATGTGGTGAAAGTGAGACTGTTACGCAAACTGATGATTTGTTAGAAAAATGTGTGGCTGCTTTGAATTCTCTCGAGGACATAGATGGAGCTTCATACACAAAGGCCATTAAGCTTTTTGGAGATGTTATGAGCTATAGGACGATGTTCTTGTCTATGCCAAATCATAGGAAAAAGGATTTTGTTACCAACCTGTGATGGTACAAAGGCCTAACATTTTTGGATGTGTACTTTGACATTATGTGTACTTTGGTATTATGTGTCGGAGTTCGAGTATGTGAACTAAATTTTATTATATGTACTTTTGTATTATGTGTACTATTGGAGTATGTGGACTTTGGTATTGTACGTGCTTTTGGATTGAAGCTTAATTATTATGCGTATTTATAATGTGTTGTGATAAATGTCTGATAAGTGCATTATGTATGGATATTACAGGTAGATTTGAATATTCAATAATGAATTCAGATGAAGAATTTGATATGATATTAGATAGTGATGATGAGATTTTTATTGTATTGACTGCAATAGAATTAGATAGTCACAATACATCGCAACGACCATGTAGAACGTCTGCTCTTAAAGGTCATGATTACGTGTTGGAGCTATTACATGGACATGAAAATAGGTGCTATGAGCAATTTAGAATGGACACACCTGTGTTCATGTTGTTGTGTGAGACATTAAAAGAAAAAAGATTGAAACACTCTAGGTTTGTAACCGTGCAAGAACAAGTTGCTATATTTTTACTTACAATATCACATAATGAGCGAAATCGCATAGTAGCTGAAAGGTTTCAGCATTCGGGGGAGACCATTTTCAAATACTTTAATCGTTTTCTGAAAGCAGTTTGTAGACTTGGAGTTGATATCATCAGCCCTCCCGATTTTAGTATGGTTCAACCTCAGATTCGTTTCAACCCAAGATATTACCCTTTCTTTAAGGTAAGTGACAGTAATTTGTAATATATGTTGTAACAAATTTTACCATTTTCAATGTCATTCATATGTTTTTCTTTTTCTTTGAAGAATTGTGTTGTTGCCATTGATGGAACCCACGTTGATGCACGTGTTCCAGCGGATTCGCAGATACCATACCGTGGGAAGTCTACTGTACCAACTCAGAATGTAATGTGTGCATGTTTTTTTGACATGCGCTTTATTTTTGTGATGAGTGGGTGGGAGGGTACTGCTCATGACTCAAGGATATTTGCTGAGTGTGTTGCTAATCCAACCAACAAGTTTCCAATGCCGCCTGAGGGTAAATATTATGTTGTGGATTCGGGCTACACAAACGTGCCTGGTTTTCTGTCCCCATATCGTGGTGAGAGATATCACTTGCGTGATTACAGAGGTAGGGGTCGACAACCAACTGGTAAACAAGAATTATTCAATCATCGGCACTCTTTACTTCGGAATGTGATAGAACGTTGTTTTGGAGTTCTAAAAGCTCGGTTTCCCATCCTAAAGCTAATGCCTCCATATCCCTTAACCACACAGAAATACATTCCCACAGCATGTTGTACAGTGCATAACTTTATAAGAATGTATTCTCGTCAAGATCAGTTATTTGATGATTGGGAAAGATGAGAATTTGTTGATAATGAAAGAACTGTTGCTGGATCAAGTTCACAGGTTCCAATAAAATTAGACATAAGTCCAAGTCAGCTGCGTGAAATGGCTCGTGTCAGAGATACAATTGCTAATCAATTGTGGGCATCAATTCACCATTGATACATGTCCTAATGTTATTGTTTATTATGATGGTAAAAATGTATTGATACTTGCATTGTTATATTCAATTTAATGTTTATATGACTAATTTTTACTTGTTGATATTAATGTAATTAGGTGTGTTATAATGGCACGTATTGGCCCTCCATGTTCATGTGGATCCGGGAACATGAATATTTTGGTCGCAAGGACCAAACGAAACAATGGACGAGCTTTTTATCGTTGTCCACGATGGCGTGAGCATGATAATTGTTTCATATGGGTTGATGAGTACAACACAATTACAAATGAACCGCATGTGATTAATCAAGCCCAGTCAAGATGGAGAGAGAAGAAATGGATTACTATTTTCATACTTGCTTGTTGTGGATGTAATTTGTTTTTTATTTGTGCATTATTGTTCGTGATATTTGTATTAATTATTAGAATTTTAATTAAGTGATATGACTTATTAATGTTTGAACTTAGGGGTTGTATTTTGGACACTATAATATATGAATGTGATTACTGACTAATGTAATATAACTATCTTTCTCTAGATGTTCTTTTGATAAATTAGTGGATGTTTTGGTTTGAGGAATATTTGAATTTGTATTTTGATGTAATATAATGTCTATTTATATTTTATTTAAGTTGTCTGATTTTGGGATTAATTGCGGTAAAGTGCAGGTTAAGGCCTTTTGGGTGAGTTGAGTTCCTCATTTAGGTGTTCATGAAATATCAATTTAGGCATGTGTATAGAGAGGCAAATTTCATGGTTAATTTTTTCTAAAATTTGGCCGTGCAAGATTGGTGCTTTGTTGAATGTCTTTAATTCATGGTTGTAAATTATTTTTCATGAAATAAAGTGTTGATTTGTTTGAAAACAAAAAATGAGGTATTATAAGATAAAACTTGAAGTAGTTACCAAACATGTTTTCTGTTTTTATTCTCATAATTTGATAGACAAAAATGACTACCAAACATGTTTTTGTTTTCATTGTTTACCACGAAACAGAGACAAAAATTGTCTCTGTTTTGATTGTTTTGAAAACACGAAAACGAAAACGTTACCAAACGACCCCTAAGATGCCAACTATCTAACAAATTTTAATGTTCTACTAACCTTGAGGCTTTGGGATGGTTGTATTCGTAAAAATGACCTGGGTTGGAGTGCATATGATGTCAACTGGAACGTCATGAATTAACAGCTTCTCAATGGGTATATCATCCACCAACTGCTGGTCATGCACTGCAAGATTGCTCACAAATTTGATTCGATCCAATAAGCATTCTTCTCACAGCTAACAGTACATATCAAAAATTGTATTACACCCCCAAATATGCTTTTTCAGTATAAATAGACGATTTACTCCATGCCGGGATCCTAAAATCTGAATTACTTGTGTTGTAATCACATGCAAAACCCAGAGACACTTCCATACCTAAGAAGTACAGACACGGATACGACACGACACGGACACACCGACACGAACACGTTAGCGATACGTTAAATAATATGTATTATATATATATATTTATATTTATAAAAAATCATGTGATAAAATAAAAATATTATCATAATAATCTTTTAATTCATTATTTCCCTAATTCTAAAAATTTACATCATGATATCATTGCATAAAAAGTATAATATAAGATACACTGATACACATTCAACATTAACATCCATGATTCAATAATCAATGACTTCTACAACTTTTACTTTAAAAAATATTTCATTTCATAATACTAATTTTCATCAAATTTCAAGGTTCCAATTTTGTAATTCTATTTTTTCTAACATTAATTTCATATTAAAAGACTATTCCACTTGTATATAAATTCGTATTCGTATTCAAAATTATATTAAATTCATGTCTTATGTTCAATGTAATGATTATAACTTTTTTTATATTATAATTGTGACTCATATCACTTTAAAATTATAAAAATAACTCTTAATTATAAAATTATCTAAAAAGTTCTCAAAAAATTAAAAATAAATCTCAAAACGTGTCTCCTAGCGTGTCCCAACGTGTCCTGAACATGTCGGCCACGTGTCCCCCAGCGTGTCCCCAACATGTCCTAAAAAAATTTAATAATAAAAAAATCGGACACTCATTTTAACGTGTCGGACACGTGTCAGAAGCGTGTCCGAGCGTGTCCGTGTCCCAGACGTGTCCGACACCGACACTCTGCCCAAAATGAAGTGTCCGTGCTTCATAGTTCCATACTATAAAGGGTAATGTAACTACCTAGTATGCACTAAGCAGGTAAGTGGGAAATGAAGCCATAATCGGAAATAAAAATTACACTCAAACAGTATTGCAGGTAAGTGGGATGGAAAGCAGATCCTTCAAATAATCAAGAGAGAATACATCTTAAGATGATGACATTAAGGTCAAACTCTAGATACTGTCTTCCCATCGTCCAAATATAGGGCAGATTTGTGTTGAACTTATTATATGTCAGAAATTTCTGAAAGAGGAGATGGGCATGTTGTATGGTCAGTCAAAGACACATTACCTGATGTGATTACAGGTGTAGAATCATTGATTGCACCCATGTACCGGAGCATACCATATTCAAGTTCTGCAAATCCCTGCACCAATACTTCATTACAAAAGAAATAGTCTAACAAGTCGCTAAGAAGTAAGAACTATAATGCCAAACATGGGGTTAGATTTCCAAGAGGTTCAACTGTCCAAAGTGTCAAATTTAACAAGCGATCCAAATGATTCAATGGACTTCATTAAACCTTCGTAGCTCCATCAAAAATAAGCTACTAGTTGGGGGCTTAGTACTTGTCCACTTCCATCCCTTACAAGAGTTTGACAGCTCCGAGAAAATGTACAGAGCAGTAGAAACCATGATTCCGGCTTGTTAAAATTTTCTGTTTCCTATTTTAACGATGAGTTTCTATACATGTCCACTCCCAATTTTTCATAAACTTGCTTTAATTTTCAACTTCAACTCACCATGGGATCTGTACACATTCCTGGTCTATAACAACCATTGAGCAACTAATCCTAAAAATATGATAAAATCTTCAAAAAATCTGGAACCTATCTGTCTTATGCTTAGGTCGTTATTCTATGCAGCATTCACCATAAAAAGTTCAATAAACTCCGAGGAAGTAAGTGTCTTGTGTTAGTCGAATATTTTTTTGATAGTATTATATTATTACTTGAATATAAAAACTGCGTGTGTGATATCCAGCAGTCATGCCATGAAAACCAAGCCTCATATATATACTTGCTTGTTTCAAAATGCCGATGGTTAAATATGCAATGCAATGAGCAATAAGTTATACCTCACCCTTGCCTAGTCGAGCACCTGTCTTTGGGTCAACAGCAACTGACCCTATGACAATCAGATCCACCTTGATCTTCTCATCCAGTCCAATAGGCTTTCCACATTTGACAACCCCAGCTGAGGTGCAAGCCTCATTAATTGTAGAAGGACTTAACATCCCGGATTCAAGTATAGAGAAAAAACCTGTCCTTAAACGAGGCTGAGGAGTTAATAGTTTCTTTCCACCTGCACACCAATGAGGGCCTTCAAATATCAAGCAAAATCAAATCGAACACAAAACAACAGTAGCTGCACTGGTTCCCAAACTAATAGAGCTAAAAAGGCACCAAACCTGAGCAGTGAGGACATGCATCATTTCAATGAGAACCAAAAACAAACAACATAGCAGGATGAGTGTCCCAACCCATATTGCTGGTGTGTGTGTGTGAATAGCGTTTTACAACAAAAAACATAGCAGGATGAGTGGCCCAATCCCATATCGCTGGGTGGAGTGTGTGAAAAGCCTTCTACAGCCTGCGGGACTACCCTAGGTCCAAAGCGGCCAATATTGTACAATACATATCCAGGGCATTGCAATCAATATACATGTTCATAAATCATCTTTCCATAATTTCAACCATAATTGATAAGCATCATAAACCCAACTAGGTCAACTCCATATCCTTTCAAACTCACTCCTTGCCAAATGAATATTTTATCATGGTGAAGCATTTAGGTACATTTCCAAGTTCTAACGAACTACTATTAGCTCAAAAGCCATGTCACACCCATCATGCATTGGCTACCATTTCGCTCCCTCTAGCACAATAATTTGAACCACAGAATCTCTCTATTGCTCTCTCTCTCTCTCTAGTCCGTGTGTCCACTAGTGAACCATCAACCTCAATGGTAGCTACACAACCGCATAAATTACACTATCAGTTTGGAGCCATATGTGGGAACGATTGTTTCGATTCCTACTAAAATTCTACAAATATTTCAGTAATTGATGGTACAATCTGCCAATGGAAAATCCCCCTTCAAACAATGAACTAGGCACTGCATCAAGCCAATGAGCGCCTCCTCAAGCAAAATAAGGATCTAGTAACTCTTATCTGCGCTCAGGGCACAACCAGCCCATCATAGGGAACATTATTGTCCAAACAATCTCGATAATCTCTTGAGTCAGGGTACGATGGATTTATTCTCTACCAATACCCTAGTCCGACAAATACTTCGATGTGGATGGTCGGAGGGGATTAGTTGAAGTTGGCATAAACTGACCTGAAACAAAAAAAAACAAAAAATGAACCATCAAGCAGTAGACATAACCACTGACCATCAAGTGTGAGGAACCTGACTTGCTTCTGGGGCGTATCTGGATTCACCTTTACACACTTAGCCACCTTAAACACCTCCAGCTCACTCAACTGCCAACATTTTCCCAAGAAAATCAGCCAAAAATTTTCTCCACAACCAAACAGATCAAATTGCAGAAAAAACAAATACCAATAATTACTACTTTCTTAGCAGCAGCCGAAGCGCCAACAAAATTGGGTATCCGATGGTGAACGGGCCTAGGGAATTGGGCAAGGTTTCGGGCTTCGAGCAAGTCCCATATTCTGTTTCGGATCTCCCATTTCCACGCTTTCGGGTCGTCCTCGTCTCGGCTCTCTCTCTCCGACGTCTCGGCCATCGATTCTCGTGCCTTGGCGTCAAGGCTGAGCCGCTCGGCCTCGTAAGCTACTTCGTCGAACACGACGTCGTTTCTCTTGCTGCCATGGCTATCCACCTTAAATGAAATTCGAGAGCTTCTGAAGTTTGGAGAAGGAGAAAGAGAAAGTGAGGAGAGAGAAAAGGGTTTGTGGAGGTGTTTGGAGAGAAGGGTGTGTTTGATTGGAAATGAGGAGGGAAATCGGATTAGACTCAGGTCCATGACAGATCGTTTCGGGCTTGAAGGTAAATGTTTGTATTTTGTGATAGAGGAATGTGAGATGATAAGCGTTGGATGGTTTAAATTTTGGTGGGACTTTAATCATCACTAAAATCCATGATGCACACCGCGTATATTGGTCAACAATTTTTTTTTTTTTTTGGGTTGCTGGGGAAAGAATACGAGGTTCGATGACACTCAAAATTGTAGAGTTGATTGTGTTTCATGTCAACCCATTAACGTATTACGTCAGATTATAATCGGATAATTTAATTGTGTTATGAGCAGACAATTTTGAAAAAAAATTATAAAATATGGACTAAAGTTCTCACAAATCTTCCTATTACCGAAAAACTTCTCATTGTTAAATATTCAACAGTGAGAACAAAAATTATTAAGTCATTCACTAACCTCGTACATTGATTGTATTAACAAAAATAAATTTTGCAATTCTATCTTATCTTATGATCCTAAGGAGACAAAATTGATAAAAAAAAAAACTCAACCAAATGCTCCTTGCAACTACGAGAGCAAAGTCAACATAACTATACCAAAGCTCTACAATGTCGAGTAGATGAGAGGATAAGTAACTGTTCTATTTATCGAGATTAAAAAATCTTCGAGAAGTTCTTCGCTGAAGATGGCCTCTAGTTGAATCCACCGGGGTCACGCATTGGTTGCCTCCTGTGTTGGTGTGTTCCTTTGGACTTTGTTATTTGGTTTTCCGAAGGCTTCTCTCATGCCAGGGGGCTTATTTCTATGTTAACTACTAAATCTATTAAAAATATATGGATAATCTTTGAATCCATATATCCAACCTTCGCTGCAGCACCAGCACTCATTTATTTGATGTAGTAAATATTTGTCTAGACTACAAAATCAAAATTACACATCCAAGGATAGATATCACATCCATTCTCCCAATAGGAAGAATGATAACAGACTATTGCCTAACACCATGCAAACCAGAGAGAAGAAGAAGAAGATTAGCATCCAGAAAGAGAGAAGAAAAAATAGGCATCCAGAGAAATAGAGAGAGAGGAACATGAAGCGGAAACAAACAGGTTTGTCGAATAACAGGTATGGATAGCCCAAGCAGCCTACAAGCTATATACAATAAACATCAATCAGATACAACTTGCTTCCCTCTCCTACTCTACAAAATTTGCATGTCCCCAAATCTTCCTCCCTGATGTCAGTAATAGAAAAAACTTGTATAATCATAAAAGCATGAGAAGGAAAATAATGGTACAGAAGCAAAGATGAATCCACCACGACGGACACAAATAAACCTCAGTTACAACAAATGAGAGACAGTAAGAAAGCAAGTCACCTGAACATAAATATTCATTTTGTTCATGATCCATTATTCGTGCTACTCTTCCCGCACAAGGGTCCTCAAATGGTTTGCAACTGGGAAAAGGAAATTCTAATAGTTGAACCACCAAGGGGCGTGGCATGCTTGCATACAAGGGCTTCAGTAGCCTGCTCCTCAGTTTCAAACAGGACAAGAGCTTGCTTCTTTCCATTCATTTCAAAGAGTTTGGTATTCTCAATGGTGCCATGTTCTTCCAAGTGCGCCACAATCTCCTCCTCAGTCACATCCTGTGGGAGAGTAGACAGGTGGATCATCTTTGTTGGGGAGCAACAGTATCGATAATTTTTTGCAGCATTACGGTTAAAACGGTTCAGATTTGAGTTTGAATAGTCATGTGAATCAGCTCCCGTTGTAATGTTTGGATGCTTTGAAAAATTCACCTCCAAGCGCTTCCCAAACAGCAGGGCTCCCTGTATTCAATATTTTGAGCAGGTTCAAGTGCCACTGGGAAAGTTTCCAATAGTAGAAGCCATATATATACAAATTGTCTAATAAACTAGGTCAAAACAACTTAACAAAACCACCTTCTTAGCAAATTATAATCGACTTTGTAAATCCTTTTTGACACCATGTTCTTTCAATTGGCATAATGTGTCCTAGAATGTAACCAGGATTCTCTCCCTTCGCAGTCATATGGGCTTGATGGCCTTGATCAATGTTTTACACTCCCCACAGTGTAAATCACCTCGTAAAGAGTAATACTATTTGGACCTAAAACACTGACATAATGATGTGGTTGCAGTAAAACCATTGGATCAATACCAAGTTCCAATACTTGATGACCCTCACAGCCAATCCAAAGGTCATAGTGAATTAGGTCAGTAAATTAAGTCTCAATAACATTGCTCTCTCGTAAAATATGAAAGCAAAATTACAGAGACAATTGTAAAGGGTATCCTCGTTGTTTTTGTCAGATTTTGTCTACCACCAGAGTTGACAAAACGTGTCCCTCTATCCAAACAATCTTTACACCTTACTTATTCTTTATTGGAGCAACCTTTACAGCTGCACTCACATTTTCTGCCTCTTTTTTCTTTCTCTCTCGCTCTTCACTCTCTTTCACAATCATGCACTTTCAATCAATTCTCACCACCAACAGCGCCTCAAACCACGGTATTAACCAAGACCCACCACCTCAAACCCACTCTCAGCGCACAGCCATAGACTCTCTCTTCCATGAATCACCAATCAACAACCCAAACGCACGAACCCACTAAGTGAGTTTAAAGAATTGCATTTGGAGTTGGTGCTGCTGGTAGTGGTTTAATTGAATCGAATGATAGGTTTGAAGATAAAAAATTGTTCATGTTATTTATTATTGTTAAAAAATCAATAAAAATTATAGTCATCAATTCATTACATAATAGTAAAAATATAAAAAATATATATTTATACAAGTATCCTATTTTTTGGATTTTTTCGTATTGTCGTATATGTATTGTATCACACGTATCTCGTATCTATATTCGTATCCGTGCTTCCTAGTTTGTGGTGTAGGAAACAATCAACCCTTTTTTTTTGTTGTTAAATATGAAAAAATGATTTTATTTTTATTTATTTTATTTTGTAGCATTCAAGTGTAATGGGCTTTTCTAAAAAAAAATGGGTGATGACATCTTCACGGTAGTTAACTTCAGTGATAACCGACAGAGTATCATGTGAATACAAACCCAAACAAAAAAGAGTGCAATGTAATTTTAGAAATCATGAGAGTACCCCTTCAAATCATAATAAAAACTAGGATACTTCTGTGCAAAGTACAACTTTTTTATTTCACTGTGGTTTCAATGTTGATTGTCTTTAATCATCTTCTTCCTCCATCCCCTCTCTCTTTCTCTCTCCGCCAAGCAACCTCTCTCCACGACCTCCAACTCAAATCCAGAACTCCCCCATTGCACTCAACCACCAACTCCCCCTAGGCCCTTACCCAACT
>CM042184.1:45534154-45544949 GCA_023539305.1 Ilex asprella | reverse complement strand
TGCAAAATGATAGGGTAAATTATTACCAAATTACAATTAATTTGATATGATTAAATAATTAATCCGTAAATATAATTAATCAGGTAGAATTAAATAATGAATTTATTAGACAATGATTAGTATGGCCATTAATCATAAAAGTTGTTTAATATTGAATTATTTTAGTCCTAAATATAGATTTGTTGTTATTTATATAATTGAAACAAATATATTAGTGTAATAAACATATTTGTTGTATAAATGGAATAATCATAGCTTGTCCAAATTATAAGTTGTGAATAAATGGAATAATTAAAAAAGAAATGAGGGTGAATTTTTTTACTTATTATAAGTTTACTATTGAAGGGTATTTTTGGCATTTTAATTGCTTTATTCATAAGACCAACTTTGACTATTAATCTTCTTAACATCTGTTAGACGGGTGTGACCGTTACAAGTTTGAAAATATCAAGGAGTCTTATTGTCATTTTTAAAAAAGTGGGGGGTGTCCATATAATAAAACCTAATGAAAGGGGGTGTGGGTGAAATTTACCCAAATATTTACTATGGTTAACATGTTCACTGTGGTTAAAAGTTTAAATGTAAATAGATAGATCTATTGTGATTAAAAAGTTAAAATGTAAGTTGTAAGATAAACTGTTGAATCTAAACAATCTGCATTATTGTTGTTCTTTATGGTAAAAACCCTTCTATCTTATTATATAGATTAACATCCATCCAATGCTTCCAATGGGTTCACACAAAACTAAAATGGGTCATGGTATTTATTCAATTACTTTTTTGGGATAATAATCATAGGTCATGATTTTCAATGGTGGCAAAATGTGAATAAACACTTGGGACTGACAGTACAAAACAACAGATGACATCTTTATCATATGATAGTAACATTCAACAATACAAGCAAGTAAGAGCATTAAAAGCCCAAAACCTTAGTCATGCAACATAACCAACAACCTGCAGGTAAGAATGCAAAATGTGCTATAAATTCAAAAGAGTAAGGAAATAGGAAGGTTGACCGGTTGAGAAGACATTTATGTCAGTGATTTCAGAGTAGCATATAAGGCAGTTTAATCTGGATAAATTTTCAGAAATTCAGTTCTATACTCATTTGCCAACACTTCTCAACGATACACCGACAGTAATATCCCACAAAATCAAACATCTCAGCAACAATTCTAAACTCAAACAAAAGTAATCATAAGATGATTGTAGGGATCACACCTTCAAAAAGTGTACTGCCAATTCAGCCTGGAATCCATCACCCATCTGAACTAGTGCATGATCTGGTTTATTGCGGAGAAGTTTGATTCTCACAATGTTTCCGTAGATGGAGAACAGGTTAAAAAGCTTGTCTTCATCTATTCTCTGAGAACAAGAGGAGTTTCCACAATGAAGGATGGGAAAGAGAACCCAAACTTTGAGATTAAATTATAAGCTCCAGCTTTCCATAGAACTCAAAGCTTGTAAAAACTACACACAAATGGACATCAACATGTGTGTGTGTGTGTGAGAGAGAGAGAGAGAGACTCACATCAGGATCTAGATTAGATACAAGAACAGTGCACCTATCATTTGTCCCGCTTATTCCAGGTGGCAAACCTCCTCCAAAGGCAGCTGCGATGGCAGCAGCATTGCCCATCTAGAATTCAGGAAGGAATCAAAGAAAATCAGGTTATCTCATTTATTAGCATCTTCCCACAAAATACACACAGACGGACCCGGTGACGAGTCACCTGGAGAAAAGGCAAACTTTTTACTTGAAAAAAAATTGTGAACAATGAAATGTGATATTCAATGATGTACAAGAAGCTTTTTTTTTTTTTTTTTTTTTTGATACAAGAAGCTAAAATAATTGCCTGAAAAGTGAAAACCATTAAACAAGCCACATACACCAGAACAGATATCATATTAAATATCCCAGGCCTATCATAGTAGTTAATAACTTAACCGTCCACTACATTCCGTTGTTGACGTCCACGAAGGTCCACTCTATCGACAGTGAACTAAAGGTAGCCTTTCTCTTTGGTGGTTCCACTCACCCATTAGTATTCAATGACTTCGCACTATGTCACTACATAGTACCAATGCATTTTAGTCCAGTCTATAGATAACCCCTATCATGACTCAAACTAGTGAAGTGGTGCCCGCTTTGATACCAATCGTAAAGAACTTAACTGATGGTCCAGCAGGGCTGTTGGGAAATGATTTGGTTAAGCTTTTAATAGGATTGCAACCATAACCATAGAACTCATGATTAACATAAAAAAAGGGCCAAATGAAGATCAGGAAACTAAGAGATAGGATATTCAGAATGGTACCAATCAGGCAATTGTTGTGCATGCTCATTACAATTAATGGCAGACCTAGTAACCACAGAGAGGTCAACAAATAGACATCTATATATTCCCTCAAGAACACTGGCAGATAGATGAATATCACAGCTCTGGACAAAAGATGTCAGATGGAGCCTACAACATGACCCAAGCCATACCCACCTGTTGAAATCCAACTGAAAACCGAAAAAAAGAGTGAAAAGTCAAAAAACAGATAGCCCAACAAAGTGAAAAAAAGAAAAGAAAAGAAAAAGAAGTGCAGATAATTATGTAACTGCTGGATTAAGCACCTGCTCTGGCTCCAGAAGCTTGAATGGCATACACATCTCCATAGGGCTAATATATTGTGGAAATTGTATGTCAGAAGGCAAAATGGAAAATCAAACATGAAAACACTATAACAATTTTAATAGAGAAAAAGTAGAGACCAAAACATACTTGTGAGGATCTGCCCTTCTGTTCTGAAGGCAGAGACGGGTTTGTGAAATCTCTGTGCAAAAGAGGACAAATACGGCAGAATTGTCAATGATAAAGTATTTAAATGAACGCACAAAAAAACTCTAACAGTAATTTGTGACGTAAAATGATGAAGCTATCATCCCACCTTGACCTCTCATTATTGTAGTTCACTTGCAATTCATCAAGGCTGGTTCACAAAAGTTAATGATTTAAGTACTATTCTAGCGGCGAACAATAGAACAGGAAAAATAAACGCGCATCCAAACCAACACCAAAAAAATTAAAGAAGAAAAGTTTTGGAACCTACTTTGAAAACTGAACGTCCAGCTGACAGCAACCGTCATAGATATTACGCCCCTATAAAGAAGATGCCAACAGTTAAACTTCTTTTGAGAAGCCAAACCAGTGAGCAAGCTTCAAAAAAGACCATCAATTCAGCAAAAATTGTGGAATACATTACAAACTTATACCTGAAGTGAGTTCCTAGCAGCAACAGCACTCTGGCGCAATTGATACTGGATAAGAGCTTGAAAGCCTACAAAATTAGCACATACAGGGTAAATAGAGTTACAAAGAACAATATAAAAGCTTTATGCAACTCATTGTGGCTAAGCATGGATCTCTATAAAGTTTGTCTTCTCTAAACATTCCCAGTAAAATATGAAGGTATCAATACTTTATATCCAAAAAAAACAAAAATACATCGATTAAATATGAAAGTCCAGAAAACAAATGGAATAATAAAGGAGTTTCGTGACAAAATCAAATGCCAAACCCTTTATGGCAATTTTACATGCAAACATGAGAGTTGAAATTAAGCAAAGCTGAGAGAGGGAGAGAGAGAGAGAGAAAACTTGAAGAAGCTGACCAGCTGACTTCTGAAACGTGACGATCTTCTCCACCAATCCATGAGGAGAAAACACTTGATGCAGCACTTCCACAGTTATAGGGTAGAGCATGTGATGTATTGTAACTAAGAGAATTCGATTAGGCTGCGTATCCAGAGAGTACCCCAACAGCAGACCAGCAGAGACAGAAGAGAGAGAAGAGAAGAGAATGAATATAGAAGAATAGATGGAGAAAGGAGAAAGAGCTACAGAAGTATAAAAAATTACATAAACTAATAATTAACTAAGCAAATGCAAGGAAGACCAGAAAAAGACAAATAGATGAAGCAAAAGAAACAGAATGCCCTATAAAGTTAAGTGAGAGAGAGCATAACATAATTTATGTCTAGTCTTGCAAAACCCCTCAATCTGATTCCACGGACCATAAAGTAAAAAATCCATGTAACAATAACATGGGCTGCATCAAATAAAAAAACATTTTGAATTTTTTAAACAAACTAAAGATGATAATCTTTGTACACCAAGTGGTTCAAAACCCTGAACAGAAGAGAGCATTTTCGATTCAAGTCCTTGTCCAAGAGCTCAAAAGAATCAGCACTCTAGATGCACAAGAAAATGAATGGTAGCAATCCGCCAATGAGACAAGCACATAGAACTGCATGTCAAAGACGACAGACCTCACATGAAGATCTAACAAGAAGCCTTTAAGAGATGCCCTCAAATCATTACTGGAGACAATATTTCTATCTTTCCAGCCTCTATTTCTTCAAAATTTGTCAACTGACAGGACCAAATAATTTGTCTTATTTATAATCTCTTAAAACTATGTTTAGAATGTTGAATTTGAAAGAAAGCATGACTGACAAGCCTATCAAAATAACAAAACATACATAAGGTAAGCTAACTATTTTACAAATTCCCAATAGAATTGCACAAACGGTGCTTGATTCACATGAAACCGGGCCAATATTAATGACACATGACAAAGCACTTGTTGAAAAGATCAGATTCCTTTGACCCCAAAAAACTAATAATAAATGGCCAACAATATTTCCAGCAGCTCGTTAACCCTAAACTAACATCAAATATGATTTAAACTCATCCAAAATATTCATGGCACATGCTCCAAAAACCTCTCCTTGCAATATTTCATATTTTCTTTTTCTTGTGTGCACGTTCTGCCTCAGTTGGCACACAAAAGTTCAATACAGAACCTTGATACTGCTTTTGACTCTTTTCAATTATATGGATATAAAATTAATGATTCTTTGGCTCATGCCGTTTAAAAAGTTATGCAACCTGATACTAACACTCAATCTTCAAAATTAAAGGCATTACTGCCAGAAGAAACGCCACTTCCAAGTGCTTCTTTCCAATAACTACCCACAACACAACAACAAATTTCTAGGTTTCACCCTACAAGCTAGAGAGTACTAACCTCATCAACTCGTGCTTGAGTATTCTGATCCATAGTTGTTAGTTCTTGATGCGAAGAAAATTGAACATATACATTCCTACCCCTAGAAGCGAGGCAACAATCAGAAGCTATAAATACAATCAAAACTAGTAAAATAAAATAAGACAAGGAACAGGCTAAACAGAAAACACACTTCCCAAAAAAATTCTAAACATAATTTATATGTACCTCACGCTAGGCTGCACATTTGTGTAGAACTGCAATGCATTAATCGCTGAATTCACATCCTGCATTTGGAGAAGGGCCTATAGAACAGCAGAAATACAAAAATGGTTTAAGCTCCACAAGTTCAATCCTAAGCATATATGGATCCCCTTACCATTCAGCCAACAAAGTACCTGATTTTTTGCACGAAGCATCACAAGCTTGGTGATGACTCCAAATGGCTGGAATAACTGAAGCAAATCACTCTGGAAAAAAACAGAAGAATGTCTTTCTTCATTAAGTAACAAAGCAGAATGTCTACAAAAGATGAATTAATACAGCTAAAAAAGGTCTGATGAAGCAACAAAGATCGCAGACAACAAACTCACTCATGCACTTAAAAAAAGCCGTGAGTACAGCACATTATACTCCAACAAATCCCTTTTTCACGAAAATCATGAAATACCAATTACTGCACTTATTTCATAGATGAGAATAAGTTACTTGGTCTTGTTTCACCATCTTTGATACAAAGTATAGTTCGGTGCCTGCCTGTACATAGAATTATAGCATATTCATAAATAAGTAGACACACATAGATTTGTGCATATTAGCTAATCAAAGTGCCAAGAAGTGCTTTTTTGAATCATGCCATAGTTACATCCCATTCCCAGGCATTGTTTAAGTATATGTACCGATAGTTGTCAAAACCATATGAATCACAATTCAAGCATCGTTTGAAAGCGAATTAGTGCCAGTCTCGATACTGGGCAAGAATCGTTGCTGAATCTGGGTGAGTCACATGAATCAAACCAATTCATACAATTATGAATGTGTTGGGACAAACAAACACCCGGGTCGGATCCAGTTGGGCCCGAGTGGGCCAGACCCATTTTGACCGTTTTTTTAAAAAGTTTTTAGGTCTAAAACGTGGCTGTACGAAAGCTCTCACTCTTTCACGGGTTTTATGCTCCATTTTTTAAAGCAAAACAACAAATTTTCTTGCAAAATTCTTGGATTTGAAGTTTGGAACTGTTATTTTCTAGCTATGGGATTTGAAGAATCATATAGATGGTGATATCCCTTGAAGGTGAGTGAATTATGTACTAATTCATTTCCAGTTATTGCTTGGGAAGTTGGGCCCACATCTCTGCCTTGAAGGCAAGCACCTTTTCCATTAGATGTCCAAATGATTGACCATTATATTAGAAATACTGCATAATACGATTAACTATCAATATATATTATTTTCATTCAAATATACAAATTTTATTAAGATTATTTTAATTAAGTTGTGCCAAATCTTACTATTCCAGTTTGACAACTATGTTTGTAACCTATTTCAGCAAAGGAGTGTTCAAATCTAATCAAAGATTGTTTTTACATTTCATGGAGTCCATTCTTGGGGTGAATAAAAAAAGACTACTACTACATGATCCCTTGACAAAGGGTATGTAGTGCAGCATGGGCAGCCAGGTCTTGTCGCATATCTTGGTTTTCACTCTCTTGAAGATTGCTTACCTTCTGCTCTGGTTATTGGAAATATAGCACCCTCTCAAACAAATCGGTTCTTTGTATTCAGGACATTAAGCATTAAGATTTTGATGAAGAAAATGTTACCATCTCTTTGTATAATAATTTTAAATGCTTATTATGACTTCGATAAAAATCCACAAAGAATGCTTCATTGTCTCAGCATGTTTTTGCAAATGAATTTGATCAAAAAGATTGACATAACTATTTAAACGCATATACTGAAACAAGAGATGCAAATAAAAAAATCAATTTGACACAAAGATTACCAAGAACAAGATTCAAATTTAGTCAAGCAATCATTTTTCATAGAAACCTCATACTTCTCATCAAAGATGAAATTAAGCCACAACAAAAATTGTATATATATATAAATAAAAATATAATAACTAGTCATTTAGATTAAAATTATTCACTTTCAGAGGATAACAAAAAGAACAAATACAAATGAACTAGAAATTTCCCGTGGCAAAATTTTCATTTACTAACTGCCTATTGGTAAGCCGGAAGAGTTCAAAACACCATGTATATTGTATATTATAAGTAGATTAAGTGATGGTTGCACCTCGGAGATTTCATGCCCCACATTGCGGACGTGAATGACTTTAGAAGGCTCTGCCATATCCATTGACCCTGAAAATTTTCCGATTTACCCGATAATTAGTTCTCAAGTGCATCAATTCAACAAAATGAAACTGAAATTAAGACAGGTGCTACGTATAGCCATGCGGGAAAATGGGAAACAAAAGCCACAGCATTCAGAAATCATTGCAAGAAAGATCACAAAAAATTCTACCTTTAATCATTATAGCAGGAAAATTCATTCAAAACCTTAAGTACGGAGTATGAACGAAGAATAAAAATTAAAATGTGATGCTATTGAACCTTTTGTGGCTGTGAGATGCTATCGAACCTAAAACCCTAAAATTCATCCGTAGTAAATAACTGTGGATCAAAATTTTATCAAAAAGAAACAGACCTGAATGTACAGGCGAACAAGCCAGTAGATAGATACAGATATACAGACAGGGAGAGAAGCAGACTGAAGAGAGAGAGAGAGAGAGAGAGAGGTACTTCGACTCGACGGTGATAATCAGAGCTATCTATGCTGCGTCGCGTGAGTGTGTGCGCCCTATGGGTATGTTTGGGTACTTGGCTAAAGTAGGTCAAAACCCATTTTGATTTGGCAACAAAGGTAATGGGTCCCACGTAATGCCATTTTTGGGAATTAAAAAGTGATGCTGGATAAAAAATAGCAAAAATTAGGGTAAAGTATCCCTTTGTAATGAGCTAAGGTTGTTCTTTGATAAAATTAAAAATTGAACACTAAAAATTAAATGTTAAATTTTAAGTATTATATGTTGAATCTGTTAAATTATAAACTGTTTGGTTTCTATAGAAATTTAAATAATGAATTGTATCAAATTATTTGATTTTTAGTAACTGAATTATGAAAATAAATAATTTTTTAGTTTTACTCTTTCACTATTTATTTTAAAATTATTTGTTAAATATACATTTATCAAATTGAAAACCATATTTAAAAAATATTAATAAAATTAATTCAAGTTAAATTCATTGATAAAAAGTTGTCAATAGTCAACATTTTTAAAATTACAATTATGATATGTCTTGCAATTTTTCAAAGTTGTGAAAATTGTGCTAAATAACTTTTTTTAAGCACCAGTCAAATGCTTTGGTAAAGATGGTTGTGTATCGTTTCTAAGAAGTTGTTGCTTGGTTAACCCGCTCGCTATTGCAGTGCTCAATTTCAGTCATGTATTTTGTGTGGGCTCAGAGTTCCTCTTCCTTTTTGGAGGGAGGTGCCCTCTAATCCCGTTCAGAGTTTATTCCCTCTGCCAACTGAGAGGCGGTGGTTACTTTGTCTTCTCCAAGGTGAGGGTGGGAGTGATTTGTTCATTTGTCGATTCACTCTCCCCCGCTGGAAAATACACATAATTCATTAAGTAGTTCTCATTTTTACCTTATCAAATAAAATGAATGGAGAAAGTCTGGAATATTTTCAATTTCAGCATTGAATCTAGTTATCAAACTAACTTAAACTTATTTTGGGATAAATCATATTTTAATATTTTAGTAAATAGTTAAGTCCAAATTTTTTAATATCTCCAAAATGACCTATCACATTGAAAGCAATCTTCAACATTAAATTACTTTCCTAAAAATGTATCCCTTGATTCACGCTTAATGAAAATCTACTAGTAAGATTTTTTTTCATAAAATTTTAAATTTAAAGTTAAACTCTTCAAATTTAAACTTTTCCATATAATTAAAATTCAAATTCATACTTCCCCAAACTGAACATTCCCCTCCCCGCTCTCCCTAAATTATCAGTTTTTGGCTACTATAATAATGAGAAAAAACCCTAAAATCAATAAACCCATTTGTTCTCAAAATCCTAACCTCTCAAACCGTTACCTCAGCTCTCCCGTGTTGGTTTTATGGTATTCCAAATATTATAAAATCACTAATTAAAATTTCTGATTTAAAACATGTAATGTATAACAAAACAATAACAATCAAGTAAGAAACAACTACACAGAAAATTAAAACAGTTACAAAAGAATAAATGAAATAGTTACAATAGTCTTACCAAACAGTTATATGAAAGAGTTACACAAAAGAGTTACATGTAACTGTTTGTTTAACCAATATAAATATTAACCCGGTTGTAGAACAAGAACTATTATTGAAGTTGATGTAGATCAAGACTAGTGTTTGACACTATGTCCTTAAGACAGATTTTGCCCCCCACACGGTGCTTATGTAATATTGAGTGTCTGCCTCCTAAGATATAATGATCTTTACACGAGCAGAAGTAACACTCCAATTTACTCGTACAACGAACCAAAAATTGTGTTGCATACTCTCCAAATGCTAACTGTTTTAATGTTGAAATGCAATGCACTTAACTCTGAACATGGACTGATGAAAATGAATGAATGCTGAATGGTAATGACCCTGGGTATTTATAAACATTTTGGTGACTTTCTGGACAGCCACCATACTAAAAGATACAACCCAACAGACAAATGCAAGCCAGAGGAACCACACCCAAAAAAGTAGGGCTTGGTCTAAACTACGCCAATACCCCGTACTCGAGCCTAAGCCTGGCCCGATCGTGGCTTGGTGGGCAGGCAGCGCATGCGCGTGCGTGCATGTGTGGTCGAACTAAAGGCATATCGGCGCTCACTCCACTTATAAAACTGTGGTACCCCTTGGGGCCCAATCTCATAGAGCAAACTTGGCATATATATGCTCATGTTGATTTTTTCCTTAACTAATGTAGGATTGGTGTCAAATCCCACATTACCCAACCTTTATTTCCACATCACAACTTTAGAGTTTATTTTCTCATTCATTTCTTACTCGATTTGAGTAAATGAATATACTAAATTATTATCCTCACGGAGTAAAATATGAACCCACGAAATTTTACTTGAAATAACAAACCGGTCTCACATTAATTTAGGCTCAAAGTCAATCAAAAATTCAGTTTTTATACTTAAAAAACTATTTTGGTCTAACAAACCCCTGCATGAATGAAAAATTGGTATCATGCTGACACACTATAGAGAGTACATCTTTGAAAAGATTGTGCATCGAGACAGGTAGTTTTTAGCCTTGAACCTTCCCTGGTGAAAGCTCATCGGACTTACCAATTAAATAGTGAACGTGATGTCTTGAACTATTTAGTTGTTTGATAAATCAAATTCAATAGACTTCACACAATCTCTTTCCTAATACAATTAGTTCTCATGATTGTGTTCATTTTGGACCTGAACAACTTTTGATTTTCATGAGTGCTTTAGAGAATTCAGCATTTATAAATTCTCACAGAAGTGACCCCTTCACAACCATATAGGTGACTCCTATTAGAAATATCTTGTAATATTTCACTTGGAAATACTAAGGTATAAGAGTCATTAAAAGCATAACTGTAACACCCCAAATACCCCCTTGGACGGCATTACATT
>CM042184.1:45502583-45524154 GCA_023539305.1 Ilex asprella | reverse complement strand
TTTTTTTTTGTTTATATGTTTTACAATTGTAGGATCTGATTTTTTATATTTCTTGTAAGGGTATACATTTTTATTCAAAAAGTGTCTTGTTTTATTCATCATTAACGAAAGAACATATTCATATTACCTTAATGATCATGGTTTTCTATTTGCATTCATATATTTTATTGCTCAATGATTTTGTGATTGGTTATTTTTATTAATCTAATTAATTTTGATTGTTTGTTGTAGGTTTGTTGGCAACAACTTGAGAAAAATAAAAGCTCTGTAAAAACTGTCGTGAGTTTCAGATATGATGTGAAGTTTGATTGTTGAGAATTAATATAACTTTAAAAATAAAGAGAATTGATAGAAATGTGAAACCCAAGCATACATTCATAGTACATAATTAAAAAATAATTTTTTTAAATAAGCATATTTACGAAATTGCCCCTCCAACAAGCACCTCACATGGAGGAAGTAGGAGGTGGCATTTGGTGGTGAAGGATGGCATGCAAAGCCATGATTATAGTGTTAGGTGTCCTTTTTGGTTGTGTTAATCGTTTGAAGTGGATAGGAATAAGAAGATATGAAGAGAGAGAGAGAGAGACGAGAAAGAAAGGTTGAAGAAGAAGATGACTTGATCCGAAATGTTTACACCCAAGTGCAGGCGGTCGAGTTGTAGTAATAATCCGGTTTGAGTCCGGAGTCGAATCCACAGGGAACTTGTTGTGTTGGTGTTTCAAAGCAAGCAGGGGTGGAGACTAATTGATTGTAACTTTTGAGATTTTGAAGTTGTGAGATGTGGGTGACTTCTTGATCAGAATATTAAATTCTTTTCAAGAAGATTTTCTAGACAAAATATAAGATTAATTTAAATGGAAGAAAAGTCACCCTTTAGTTCGAGGGTCAGGACATGTAGTCAATTATCCAGTTTATTATATTTGTGCTTAATAACTCAATTAACTCCCGTGTTAACAACAATTTAATCGGACTATAAAGATGGATTGTGACTCAATTCTTTACATGAAGCACAATAATGGGGATGATTAAAGGGTAGTCATGAAGATCTAGCAGGGGTACTTGCCTTGAAACGAGGAGTCTTTCCATGCAAGAATCATCCGTGTCATAGAAAGACTCTCGATTATACAAAGTACTTTAGCTTTGCTAGATGACATCAATCATCCAATAAGCAAGGAGATATAAACGTTAAGCATTAGAACAAAGCATAACTTTCGGATAATTTATACATGCCCTTCACCTCTTGCTAAAGAGTGGATGAGAAACTACTCACTCTTCATGACTTTGGTAAAGCTAGAAAAGTGAATGATACGCATCCCTCCAAGTAGAGGACTCCGAGGTTGATCTTCAATGAAGAATGAGTGAACCACACTCCATCCTTCACGACTTTGGTAAAGCTCTAGAAAGTGGAAGAGTTTCACTCCTCTAAGAAGAGGATGCTCAAGCATTGGAAGTGAAAGAAAGTACAAGAAAGGTAGATTTTCAACAAAGAATAAGTGAATCACATTCCACCCTTCAAGACTTTTGGAAAGCTCTAGAAAAGTGGAAGAGTTTCACTCCTCTAAGAAGAAGATGCTCAAGCCATGAAAGTGAAAGATAGTAAGAGGAAGATAGCTATTTTTGGTGGGTTACTTCCACTACCAAAAATAAAGATATCTCTCTTCATATATGTAAATGAAGGCAAGTGCAACAAAGATTATAAGTAAATAAAGGGAACTAGAACATAAATGCAAATACTTGAAGTAAATAAAGGGAACTAGAACATAAATGTAAAAACTTGAAGTAAATAAAGGAACTAGAACATAAATGTAAAGACTTGAAGTAAATAAAGGAAACTAGAATGAAAATACTACAAATTCTCAAGAAGCTCTTAGATTTTTCTACCAGTTCTAGCCTCCTTCCAAGCTCCCAAAATGGGAAAATTTATAGACAAGGAAAAGGGGGGTAAAACAAGGAGGTGAAAAGTATTGTTGTCCAAGTTCAACAACTAATCTGCAGGCTGTTTGTATGATCGTTCGAACGTTGGTTGGACGTTCGAACGTGGAACCAAAAATTTTTCAGTCTGCAGAGTCTTCAGCCTTCACTGCAACACGCCATGTCTCAGCAGTATACTCTTGTCATCGATTAGAGGGACGTTCGAATGTTATTTGGCATTCGAACGTGGTACTGTTCTTCAAAAGCTGTACTGCAGGCACTGCACTTCAAAGTCTTGATCTTCTTCACTGCAACATGTCATGTCTTCAGTCTGGTTTTGTCAGTGTACCAATGGGTGTTCGAACGTGAGATGGCGTTCGACCATTGGTCCTTAGTTCCTCAGGATCTTGGCTCTTGGATGCAACACATTCTGTCTCAGTGGCTTGGATCTTATGAACGTTCGAACGTTGAATGACATTCGAACGTGACTTATTTGTTCCAAGCTTTTCCAATTTGTTCCCTGATGTATTGGTGTTACATCATATTGTGATATTTGTTGACTTGAGTCCTTGTTCACTTTAGGATCTGAAACATCATCACTTGAACTTCATCAAAGTATAATTAGCCCAAAAAGGGCACAATATTCTGCTACATTTGAGTACTAATCAGAAGACGATTTGGACTTTTGGGTTTTTAATTTAGGGCATCTCAAGCTCCAAAATCTACTTGGTAATGCTCTATTTTTCAGTGTTATCTGAACCGGACTGGGCCAATCGGTTGGACCAGTGAATCGAGATCTTCAATGGTCCGGTTTACTAAAAAGACCATTTAGGTAATCGAACCATTAGAGAACAGAAAAATTGGCCGATTTGGGCCAAAAACCGGTGAACTAAAGATTAAAAAACCGTCTGTTTAAAAAACAGCCTTTGTCTTCTTTTTTTTCTTCGTCTTCTCCGTTTTCTTCGTCTTCTCCAGATTAAGCTCTTGAACAGTGGCACAAGATACCATAGATCTAGATCTTGAAAATCAGATCTCGAACACTATATTTTCTCTTCTCCATCTTCTTCGCCTTCTCTAGGTCAAGCTCTCAAACAAAGACATTATACCATAGATCTAGATCTCGAACACCAGAGGGTCACGATCTTGAAGTCTCAAGCACCAGACTCTTCTCCTCTCTTTCTCTATTTCTCTCCACACAAACACACATTCACAGTTAGTAATAGAGTAAGATGATGGGTCTTGTTTTTTTCACTCTCTCTCTAAACGCGCGCACACATAGTCTGAATATAGGCAATAGTTTAATACACACACAATACATTATAATACAACACACACAGTGCACTATTTATTTTTTATTGTGATTGTAAATTTTTTAGTTAAATTATTATATTTTTTATTTTTTTTATTATATGACCGATCTAATCAATTGACCCAATGGTTAAACTAGTGAACCATTGACTCGGTCCCCCAGTCAGTTCGATGTTCTGTCCGGTTCTGATAATACTGCTATTTTCACAAGGAGTTCATTGGTGTAGTTATATTTAAGGTTCATGTATAGCTTGTTTGGTAGACGTATTATAAGGGGATTAAATATTGAATTGTACTATTTTTAATTTAATCGGGCCTAATATTTTATTTGGTAAGCAATTTTGATACCGTATTAATTTCAAAAATGTCTACTTATCGTATATTTTTTATACGATCTACCTGTATTATGAAGGTCTTTTAATGCCACCAAAAGAGGTGGTATCATAATCTAACTCAAACATATTATTTTACACATTTACTATTATAACCCCCCAAGTGATAAAATCAAGTTGTCATCAATGTAACAAACACTGATTAAAGGTATTTTTGTTAATTTAACATTAATACGATGAAATAATTTTTTAATCAAACAACCGTTTGGATTAAATAATTACTATCAAATGTTTATATTTTGTATTGTCAAACACTAGATAAAATTACATATTATTCTAAGATCATATTTAATCTTGTCTTTTATCCATCCGTATTGTATTAGACCGTATTATTTTATTCAATCCATCCATTTATAATATGGTAACCAAAAGAGCCCGTAGTGTAAAAGTATGAATTTGAGTTTTAAGTAGGTTTTAATTTTCGAAACATGTCCCATAGAAAACGAGTCTTTCTTCTATAATTGAGTCTTGGGTTGAGTTTTTGGGTTGTTTTAGAATCGTTGGGAGTGGTTTTAAGGGTATCTGTGGTGTGTGGTGATGGAATGAAGAAACCCTCATGGGTTTGAATCCTAAAAATTTGATTTTTTGATAAAACTTGTTTAAACTTTGAAAGGAAGCATGGGTCTATTTAATTTGGGGTCAAGGAGTCATTTCTGACCTTAGAAATGGATTTTGAGCTCATTTGATGGGAGAAAAAGACAGTTACAGGTCTGCGTTTTTTATGAAAAATAATTTTCTTTCAAACTTTGAGCTTGAATTTGATTGGGGTTAAATGAGATTTGTGGTGATTTCAAGGTTGGGTTTGATAGAGGGCAATGTGGTGAGTGTTTAGGGAATGAAAACGAGGAAAATAGTAAAGTGTAGTGAGAAAAATAAGGTAGAGAAATGAAAGGGTTGTGTTATGCAGGGTAGAGTTTCTCAATTCTGGATCAGCCGAAGCTTTTCAAATTCATTTTGAAATCATGTATTACATTAATTTATGAATGTTTAACATATTTTAAAACTTATGATTGATTTTTTTTTTAATTTGGACTAGACATCACAGACCAAATTAGGGTTTTAAGTGCGGTAACGCACGGTTGTCTGAAACAATGGTTTTGACTGCATAAAATGAGATACCAAATTCCTTATAAATTAATTTTTAATGAACATAGTTTGAGTGACAACAAGAGTTTACGTTCTAGTTTGAGGTTGCCGAGGATACTCATTAAGTTCGCAAACGCTTGAGAGGCTAGTTAGTGTTTGGACTTTGAGTGCTGAAGTTAAGTTGTGGTGAATACGAAATGTCATGAAACATGTGCATTCATTTGCATCAATTAAGCTTTTTTTGATTCGATACTCATTTTGCATTTATCCATGTGTTAACTGTTAGGGTCGGAGGCTACTACCTTGGTTACACATAGGGATCGACCGTAAAGCAAGCAGGGGTATTTGTCAACGGTAAAGGTGAAGTATACTATTTCATAATAATTATAAATAAAAGTATATAATATATCAATTTAATTCTCTTGTATGTGAGAAATCAAATTTTTCAAATTAATTTAAGTTGTGCTGCTTGAACTATGGATCAAAATGTGTTTTTTATGAAAAGTTTATGATTTGAGTATTATCAACTATGCCGAGTTATTGATAACTTGACATGACTTACATGTTGTTGATTTGGACACTACACAGTTGTCGTGAGACAGCTTGACATTGCTTAAATGTTGTAGATAGTCTGACATTGTTTATATGTTGTTGTTTAACTCGCTGATTATGTGGATATTTACTATTTTGATATATAAGGTTGATTTGAGTTTCAAAGTAAGTGGAGTTCACTTTGGTTGTGATTTAAATTTTGTAAGTATCTTTTAGGTAGAATTATATTTGATCCATATTTTTTTTATATTTCCTTTGATTATGATATTCAGTACACTCAAGTAAATTATTGGTTTTAGGATGCTGAAGTCTAGAGTGAGGTTCACTACTGCACTAGCATGGTAGAGATGGGGGGAAAACTAAGGAATCTAGTTTATGTACATATTGTACATGAATGTTTGTTGTAAAGGGATGTAATCCCTAATATTTTGTTTTGGTACAAACGACATCATCATGTACTATGTTATATAGTTTTTATGTTTTCATTGTGGCATTAGGTAACATTATTGATTTTTAAATGCATTACTGCTTTATAAACGTAGGTATCGCCACTTGTTGAGTTACGCTTCCATATTTGAAAAACCAAAGAAGGTCTCTCGGGATGGGGTGTGACAAGAAAAATTATCATTATGATTATCTGTGTTGTTGTATTTAACACTTTTGTAGTCGAATATATGTTTGTGTAATATGTACAGACATATATCAAAAGAAGTTATTTGTGTATATGTGTACTTATGGTTGTGTGCGCATTTATATACCGTCCTTATAAGCTTAATTACTATTGTGTTATATAAAATGACTTAAATATTCAAGTACTCGATAAGGTATACCCGAATTTATGGTGTTTATGCGAGTGTCAAAAAAATTGATATTAGGTCTTTGAACCCTTTTGCAATTATCGATTTGATATTTAATTTGAGTTTTGTTAGAGGCTAAATTTTTGTGGTGCAAAAAATAAACAATCTTTATTAAGTTAAAAAATTTAATATGCAAATAGTCCACTTGCAACGAATGTGTGCACCAACTAGTCAATAAAAAGAAGATGACATATTTATGCTATTTATTTCATCAATGATCCGATGCATATATGTGCACAACAAACAAAAAATTGATTATAGTATTTTATTGACAATTAGGTTAATTGTAATTAGTTCCTACTGGCTCAACAAGTTTTCATACTTTGACAACTTTGACTTCATTATTAATGGCTAATAAAATTAGTGCCAAAATCACATATATGTACACTTAAGGATATACCACATATTTTTTATTTTAAATTTTTCTGAGCAAAATGACAAATATTTGTCAGGTTTTAAACTCAATGCTACAGTACAAATCAATAATAAATGGTCAAGTTGATCAATTTTTTTTAAAATGAACTCAATATGTCAAAACTAATCCAAATGTGTCCAAAGTGTGTCCATTGTTAGTCATTTAGATACGAGTGTGTATTATGATAAGAAAATAGAGCAATGTTATAAGAATCTAATTTGACAACCTAATTCAATATAGTCGTTGAATTAGTTATGAGTTTCAAGGTTAGATGGAGTCTACTTCTAATCAAATAGTCTTTCGTTAGCTTTCATTGTTTATTCTATCAACATCAATAAGATAATTTTTGACTGAATAAGCCAAAAGCTAACGGAAATGTCGAATTGCAATATTCTTAGTATATTAAGAGTAAAATGTAAAAAACTTATCCTTTAAACCCTATGAACACCCTTAATGTCCATTGTTGAAAGCCTTCCCCACCCCACCCTCATTTCTCCCCTTATGTATTGGACCAAAACAGTTTTTTAAGTGTAAAAAATAATTTTTTGGTCGATTTTGAGCATAAATTAAAGTGGAACTCATTCGTTGTTTCAAGTAAACTTTCATGAGTACGTATTTTACTTCGTGAGGAGAATAACGTAGTATATTCACTTGCTCAAATCGAGTAAGAAACAAATGAGAAAATAGTATCAAAAGTGATCCTCATGAAATGTGAAAATAGGGGTTGTACAATATGAGATATTGATACCAGTCTCACTTTGGTTGAGGAAGAAGTTCCACATGGGCATATATAAGCCAGGGCCCCAAGGGGTACCACAATTTTATGAGCGGAGCGAGTGTATACATGCCTTCGGTTCAACCACACATGTGTGCGCCCGCCACGTCACGACTCGGCTAGGCTGGGCTCAGGTATGAGTTAGACCAAATCCTATCTTTTTGGAGAAAATTCATTTAACAAATTGAGCGTGAATATTCGGCTAGGGGGCAAACCCAAACCCTCTTTTTAAGAATATTGGCCTTAGGTGGGCCAACTACTGGGCCTATCGAGTTTTGCGCCTATTTTTTTAGGTTGGGTAACAAGGCGCACAGATAATCCGACCCATAAACACCCCTACTCCTACTTATCTCTTAGACTCTTGTCGTTCTAGAGTTTGAATTGAATTGCTCTTAGTTAACTCAAAAGACCATCTACACTCTAGGAGTATACATTCAATAGCAATGTAATACTGCATAATCCAATTGCCGTCTACGAGATCACATATTACCCAACAAGAAATTCTTTTCGTTTACTGTTTCACCTTTGAAACAAAATATAAAGATAATACTAATTAAATTTATTTAATAATAGTTATTTTACAAGATAATATCTAATTTATTTTAAATAAAATTTATTTTTATGAAACTTAATTAATATTAATAGTATATAGTGCTTTCATCTTTTCAGACCTTTCATCTCCTTTTAGTTCCTATTTTAAATCATGAAAGTTTGGATTAAAATAAATCCATGTCTTCTTTAGAGAAATAGCTTGAAGAAGAGCACGTGGACTCGGGAATAGGCTGCTTCATCCTTTGGCCTTCGGGTCCCCGGGGAGTATGGGGGTGCAACTCTTTCCATTGCTTCACTTAAAGCTCTAATGTCTTCAATTTTGATATGTTGCCTAGGATCTCTCCATGAGTTTCTATGTGGTTGTATCATTTTCGTACTTTGTTTTGATTTGTAGAGATAATTAACTTTTTATATCATATTACACATGACGGTTATTTGTTTAATAAACCTTCACGAGGTTATGATATATTATTTGAAAAATTTTAAAGGATACACGAAATTAAAATTATTTGTCAAAAAATACATAGCTCTTTAATTTTTTAGAACTTAATTGTGTCCAAGTACACAATTTGATTTTTTGTGATTTTCTTTTGTCATATTCGCCATTGCTTAAATCATGCATATTTCTTTTGCTACTTAATTAGATTTTTGATTTTGTTTTATTGTATTAAAGATTTTCTAATATAATGGAAGAATTATATTATTACAAGATTTACATATAACGTTGATTGTATATATCCTTGCCATTTTGATATTTAAATATTTTGTCATTATTGTTGCGAGTAAACATATCTCTCTTCTTCTTGTCCAAATTTTAAGCCATTATCGTTTGAAAAAAGCTCAAACCTATCATCCCTATTATTCTCTAATGAACATGAAAAAAAACTCAAACATATCGTCTTCTTCTACAACAGTCATATATAACCAGGTTGAACTTATGCTTTCTTTCATTTTTTTTTTATTTTGTTCATCCACATAATGCTAGTTAGTTTTGGTTTTTTTTTTCCACAATTTTCGTATTTGTTTCTACTTAGAGTATCTCCAGCGCTTACCCCTTTTTGTACTTAAATTTAAATTTATATAAAAATGGTCTAAAATACTTATCAAATGTTAAACCTATACCTATACCAAATAAAGTGAAACTCTTTTTTAAACCCAAATCAAGAGAGACTTTTTTTAACTAAATAATATTGAAATAACCCTATAATTTTAAAAAAAATATATCCAGAACATATTTAGAGATGTCTAAAACATGTTTAAAAGTTAACAATAATATTAGTTACACCTAATTTGAGATTTAATTGGTAGAGACTCAATAATTTGTGACTATTAGATAGATAGTGAAGTTTATCAAATATTGAGACTCACTGTTAGGCTCAATATCACAATTTATTAGGTCTCTAATATTATTCAAAAAAATAATTATTATTTACGTAAGGGTCTATTCAAATTAATATCACCAAAATATAATAATAGGGGTGAACACAATTAAATATGTCTAAATTTTATTTCAAAATATATATGTCTAATATGAAGAAAAAACTTGGGGGGGGCATGTGCCTACCCTAGTGCAAGGGTGGTTCCGCCCCTCCGTGTGGCACCCTCAAACCTTTGTAATTATAGAAGGGTTAAAACATTTGTTTAGTGAATGTCAAGATTTGCTCAAGTGGTAATAAAGATGAAATGTAAACTCAGACATTTTAAGTTTAAATTTTGACAACCTATTGAGGTAAAACCATGAGAAATTTTATTACTCATGAATACTCTACTCTCGATGTGAATAACTTATATTTGACTGGATCGAGGAGGGGATTAGTCAAGCACACACAAGTTACCTCGAACACTCCTGACCGTTAAACAAAAAAAAAAAAATACATTTGTCTGGTGGTATTCTTAATCAGGTTGACACATTTGCCTTTTGCATCCCTGAAATAAAAAAGAAGCAAAGAATTGAATTTTGCATTCAAAAAGATTTTAAAATTTTCAATTTGTTCCCTAAAATTAGATTTTTTATATTGCATCATCAATTTATTAAAAGCATTGCAACAGAATATTTTTTGGGAAAAAGAAAAGAAAAAGATATGTGAGATGGACATCTAGTTGTAAAAGCAATTGGGAATGGCCTAATATTTTTTTATGATAAATATATTTCTTTACTAATAGATGTGGGAAGGAGATCAGGTTGTGTAATTATAATGACATTTTTTTTTAATTTTTATATTTCAAAATAATTCATATGCAATACACAGGTGCACCGACTAAGATAAATCAAAGTAAATATGTAGGTGGACAAATTCTGTTTCATCTAGTAGAAAACAAAAACTGATAGGAATGTCAGCAATATTTCAAAACATGTAAGTCATTGTCCATGTAATTATGCTAAGTAAGCCCTTGTATCCCACATCTGTTAGGGAGGGAAAAGTTGTTGGGTTTATAAGTAAGTCACTCATCTTACATGACTTAAGGCCTTCCCGCCAGGTTTGGTGAGGGGAACAAAACCTTGAGGGGCCAGGGGAGGGGTACTCCTGCTGGGCTGCCAAAGAGGACAATATTATACGGTGGGTGGGCCACTGCGCTGCACTACTCTGATAGGGGTGGGCGGCGGTCAATGGGCCAAAAGTGAACAATATTATGTCATGTGGAGGGTGAGGTGTTACATTTATAGGTGATATCATTGTAATTTATCCTAAATAATTTTCAGTACCCATATTTATTCGTATGCCAAATTGAAATCAATAATACTACTTTGACTTAATTTGCTGATATAATTTATAAACCTAATTTATCACAAATATTAAATTGATAATATGTCTCACCAAACATTGGACTCAACTGCCAATTCAACTATTATGAAAATTAAATCAAAGGTTAATTATACTTGAGATCTTATTTTGATAACTAATATTTTAATTGCATCGTTTTAATTAATGAAGTATTGAATATATTTTCATGTAGTCCCTTAAGCAGACAACGTCTAAATTATTAACAATTTTTTATCATAAACTTCTTACGTGATATCTAAATATGAGTACAAAATAATTTAAGTAGCTCGTAATAAAAATTTTCCTCAATTTTTTTTTAAAGAACTACCTAAATTATGTATTTTTGATCACGAGTTACTGAAAATTTGATTAAGAGCTTCCCAAATTATACATTTTTTTGTTAAGAGCTACCCATATAAATTTTTTGTCCAAATTTAGGTATCAATGATAAATTTATGATTAAAAACAGTTAACAATTATTGCAATAAAAAAGACATTTATCAGCGTTTATTAAACACCGATAAATGTAAATAAATGTCGCAAAAATATTATTATTGACATTTGTTATAATTTGGACGTTGTCTGCTTGAAAGATTACATAAAAATATATTTAATACTTCAGTGACTAAAATAATTCAACAAAAATATTAGGAACCAAATAAGACAAGACCCATATTTTAAGAACCTCCATCGTAATTAACCCTTAAATCAAATTATGTTGATAGATTGAGAAAATCTCATTTTCCCCCCCAAAAAGATATAAAAATTTTTAATTTACCCCCCAAAATGATTTATTTTTTCATATTATCTCCCAAAGAAATATAGATGTTGTAACGAGGTCCAAAAATATTTTTATTATAATATTTTTGAATTACATTATAACATTTTTATTTTTTTAAAGGCCAATATAAAAAATTAATCGAATACGCTAAGTTTTTTTATATCTTTTAAAGAGCAAAATATTTGTTTTTAATAAATTAAATCTGAAAAATTAAGATGACGTGGGAAGAGATCAGGCGTAAGCCCCGACTAACATGGGTCCATTCAGCGCTAAGATCAGCAAAATCAGCCGATCTAATTGGCGCTACGACCGCCACAGTAAGCCCTACTCCGACTCAGACTCGGTCTCTCCCCCTCTCTCTACAAAATACGTCACAGAGACAAAGCTCACGCCAGCCTCTTCCGACTCCGACCGAAAATTGTAGAACAAAGGCCACATTCTTTTGTGTTTCTCTTCGGATCTGAGTTCTGATTGATACAGATGGATCGGTATCAGAGAGTAGAGAAGCCTCGGACAGAGACGCCGATTAACGAGAATGAAATTCGCATAACCACTCAGGGTAGGATGAGGAATTACATTACTTACGCTACCACTCTCCTCCAGGTATTCTGGTTTCTCTATACGTATAGCTGTGTATATATGTATTGTTATCACTTGATTTTCTCTTAGTGTTAGACTTGCTGTCCCCAATTATTTCATAATCATTATCATTATTGTCTGTTTTTGAGAATTTTTTTTTGAATTTTTTAATCAGAAAACAATGAAATTTCATCAATGTGAATTCATTAGGGCGGTCTCGTAGGTTTATTTGTCGTTTCCCATCTCTTGCTTTGTATCTTATGCATATTAATGTGTATTTTGCAGGAGAAAGGATCTAACGAAATTGCTCTGAAGGCAATGGGCAGAGCTATTAATAAAACTGTGATGATTGCTGAACTGATTAAGGTTTATGGCCCTGTTTGACAGTTTTTGTTTCTTTCTCTTAGTTGTTTATCCCTTCCTTTAGTTGTTAAGTTTGCTTGTGCAGTTCTTAAATAGCTTTGAATATTTTTGTACCTTTGTATCTGCATTTATACTCAAAAGATTGTTTTTCAAAATAATAATTGAAGCAGAGAAGGATTGCTGGCCTTCATCAGAATACAACAATTGGTTCTACAGATATAACTGACACATGGGAACCACTGGAAGAAGGCCTTCTTCCGTAAGAACTAGAGAATCCTCTTCCCCTTTATGTATCTAATTTGCTATCTGTAGCTTTTTGTTTAGATGGTTGCCTAAGATATTTCTTTGGATTCTTTCTAATACAGCCTAGAAACTACTCGCCATGTATCGGTTATAACAATAACCTTGTCCAAGGAGGAGCTGGATACATCATCCACAGGGTGAGGATGATATAGACTTTTTGTTTGAAGTTGTTGCCTCATGCTTTCAACTTGAGTTTGGTGATGTAACATTGTGGTTAATTAGCGCTAGGCGATCTGATGTAGATTGTATTAGCTCTAATGTAGATCGCATTAGCTTTGATACCAAATTGATGTAGATCGTATTAACTTTGATTCAGACTAGGAAGAGAAAGAATTAGGAATGACAAGAGAAGATGAAGGGATAAGAAAAGAGAGAGAATTTGAAGATAAAACAATATCAGTATTCAATACCAGTAGTTAATAATAATCAAAGTCTAGTATAAATAAAACTTTGCATCCCTTTATATAGGGAAATTAAAATCTTTATAATTTAAAAGAAATTACTTAAAAGATAAATATTAAAAGTATTCAAATAACTATCATAATTAATCTATAATATCTATCCAATTCCTACACAATTCTCATCATTCTCCTCCGGAGAGTCTTTAAAGCAGAAGTACCCTAAGAGAGCAGCATGAAGATGATAGAACGCCTCATCTAGAATGAAAGAGCCATCAACATCTTTTCATCGATCGGAATAAATGCAAGAATCTCCATCTGTAGCAATATAAATCTGGTCACGTAGCACATCATCTATTTGGCCCGAAATATGCGATGGAAGTGGAAAGTTAAAACTAAAGTTTGTGCTGAGGAAGAAGTAATTTCACCTGTAGAAACACTGGATAACAAAATAGGAGGTTCTGGAGTACCTCGATTAAGTAGCATGTCTTTCAAATAAAAATCTAGACTAATACTAACATTCAATGAAAAATTAAGCAAATAAGTATTAGATCCAAATTCAAGAATAGTAAAATAATTATCATTAGGTTTAAACAAAAAGTATTCAATGGGACAAGATATCGATGACAAATGAGTAACAATAACGCCTTGGTAATGAAAATAATTAAGTAGCAACTCAAATGAAATCTTGATCGTAGGAATAAAGTCAACTATTTCAGAGGAGAAAGACTTGAGAACAAAGTTAGATTGACTTGATATAAGAGACACAAAACATTCACCAAAAGATTCTGAAATAGGTAGCTCAATAGGCTGGACATCTTTCATAAATGTGGACTCGACAAACTTTTCAGCAAGTTTCATTACAAGTGGTGACTCAACATTTGACTCTGGCAAAGGCTCAAATCCACTTTCTTCATGTATTGATTTTTGTTGGTACGAAGGAGGCGAGCTCTGATATGATGAAACTGGACAAGGGGATTGGTAGTCGACATGAGTAATATCTTTTTTTTTTTTAGGTGAGAATGTGTCATCCAAATCCATGGTTACCCTGGAATTAGGAAAACATGCAGAAATAACACGGATATCATTCAAGTAATTATGAAACTCATATGTGGTGGAATTAAAATTGAAAAGTATCCTATCACGTTGATTAGCAGACTGTGATTGAAAACCCATCAAGCTATAGTTGGATTTTTTATGAAATCTCTCAACCTTTAGAGGATATTGATAGGCTGCAACTAATGTATTAAAAGTATATTGCTTGACCTTTCTATTAATTTTTTGTCTCAACCCAAGAATAAACTAATCAATTGTGCAAGGTTCTTCAACAATGTCACACAAATATATGAGATGATCGAACTGGGCAAAATAATCAGAGACATTAGAAGAATGTTGTCTAAGATTGAGCCATTGGTCATAAACTTGATCCATGTAGGAAATAGGCAAATACTTCTCCTTCAATTTATATCTCATTTCAATCCAAATGACAAGTGATTCTCCTAAAGGGTCTAGGTTTTTTTGGATTATTTGCCAATACTGTTTGGTGGAACCGTCCAACATTAATTTAGCAAAACAGACGCAATAGAAATCTGACATGTCATGCCAATCAAAATATTCTTCTAAATTAGCTAACCAATCCAAGAATTGATTGGGATCCGGAGTACCATAAAATGTTGAAGGATCTTTAATTGATTTGGTCATAGGTGTTGAATCTTTGTAGACATATCTAGACTTGCTATGATGATGACCTTGAGGAGGGACTCTTAAACTGAAGGAAATATGTAGATTCGAGGCATCATACATACTCATGAGTGACTCTTGGAACAAGTGAATGACTCCAAAACAAGTTCAAGAATGTAATTGACAAATGATTTGGACCTTTTACAATTTTTTTAATTTTTCAATGAATAAAAATATTAGTTTCAAATTTCTATAGCAGTATGCATGCCATAATCAAAAGGAAATTCTGAAGCTTTTGGGGATGATTATGTAATTTCTGAAACTTTTGGAGTGATGTTTTTATAATTTTCTAGAATATTTGGGGGTGATCCTGCAATTTTCTGGATGTGCTGGGATGTTTCTATAATTTTGGAGCTTTTGGATGGTATTTCTGCAATTTGCTAATTCTTCTGGGGATGTTTTTGAAATTTTGAAATTTTATGGGATGTTTTGTAATTTATGGAAATTCTAAGCTGGAGTTCCTGAAATTTTTTTGATTTTGCCTTCAATCGAAGGATCAAACCCCAAGATCTAGAATCTTTCTCAACCCTCTATTTTGAATTAGGGTTGCAACCTACGAATCCCTATATACACGTTGTTGTGAGTTCTTGATATTAGAATGTGTCGTTCTCCACCTAGGTAGCAGTGCAAAAACAAAAAGAAAGAAAAGCAATAACAGAGCAGTGGAGACCAAAATAGTGCAAGCACAATTGCGATGAACAGTGCACAATGAATAATGTTTTTTTTGGGTGATTTGTACGAATCGAAGTTGAGCTCTAATACCAAATTGATGTAGATCGTATTAGCTCTGATACCAAATTGATGTAGATCATATTAGTTTTGATGTAGACTAGAAAGATAAATAATTAGGGATGAGAAGAGAATAAGAAGGAAATGAGAAAAGAGAGAGAATTTGAAGAGGAAGTAATATCAATATTCAATACCAGTAGTCAATAATAATCAAAGTCTAGTCTAAATAAAACCCTTCCATGCATCCCTTTATATAGGAAAATTAAAACCCTAAAACAAATAAATAATGACAAATAAACTCTCATAATTTAAAAGAAATTACTTAAAAGATAAATATTAAAAGTATCTAAATAATTATCATAATTAATCTATATCTATTTATCCAATTCTTACACGATCCCCATCATGATCGTAACATAGATTGTACAAGTAGAGATCAGTCTATTTTTTTTGTGTTTCTGGTTCATCATTGCTTGCGAAGACTAATGTAATTAGTTCTTTTGTTCGAAAAGGGGAAGAGGTAGAGGTAAATGCCTGTTATTGCTTCCAACTTAACTCTTGAAGTTTGACCCTGATGATCAATGCTTGTAGTGGTTTGCCCCTGGTTGTGGGGGTGTTATCAGGTGTAGGTAGGTAGGTAGATAGATAGTGAGTAGAAATAATCTGTATTTTGGTGGGCATGATTGCTTGTCCTTGTTAATCAATGCTTTTCTCTTTTAATCTATTTGTGCATGTTACTTGGAGACTTTCACTTGATGATGCTTTGTGTTCCTTAAGATGCCTTAATTATTTTGATTATACAATTTTCCATGTTCAGATTGTCTACTTGATGACAGTTTTAGCGGCAGATGTTATATCACCTGAGACATGTGTAACTCTTTAGGTAGTAGCCGATGTCCTTAGCCAGCAGTGCCAATAATAATCTTAGAGGATTACTTTAGGATTTTGATGGATTATGTGTGTTGCATAGCATTTGAAGTGCTGTGTTTGGGTTTCTTCCTCAATATGTTGGTTGTTTGATCATCATATGTGAAGTCATATTCAATGCTCAAAGATGTAGTAGCCTCGTAATGCATGTGTTATTGCTCCCTTCAAGTTTACCTTTGAATGGTTAGTCATCCCACCTATGCTAAAACACAGGTACCAACCACCTATTCCGGCTGATCAAGTGAAACCGTGGAATGACAATGATCACGAAGGAGGTAATTACTGATAACGTGTTTGCTAATTATTCTCTCTTTTGGAATTTAAATAATCTTCAGTTTTTTTCTGTGTATTAGAGGGATCTCCTAGCCTCCGAGGAAGAGGACGTGGTGGTCGCGGTAGGGGTAGAGGCAGAGGTAGAGGTAATTTACTTTGTGCTGTATTGCTTTTAATTCGACTGTGTGGGGAAAAAACTTTAATTTCCTTGTGTGTTAGCTATTAGATGTGCTGCAATTGAAAGATAGATGAACAATTATTGCCAAAAAGAGCTTGTAAAGCCAGTAAAAGTTTTATGGCTTGAAGGACATGGATGTAGGCGAAGCACAGATAAAATGCTAATGTACTTTCAGAAAAGAAAGAACAGAAAATCATTCAATTCATAAAGCCTTAGGATTTGAGGTTAGGAACACGAGTCCTTTCCCAATCTTTTGTTTACTATGGGCCTATGGGGTATGGAATGCTATCAGCTGTTAAGCTATAGGCTGGTGCCACTTGAGCCAACACATCCAAGATCGTCGACAAGATCTTTTGTTGTGAGTGGGAGGACCTGCAAGATTGAATAAATGATTTTCAGATTGTTTGAGTGCTAAGAAAAAGTTGCACCAGCAGTTTATCAACTTTGGGGGCATCCTTGCCACCACCTTCAAGTAGGAAGGTATCAGGTTCCCGTCCTAGCGGGGAAATAGATGTTCTTTTTATCACTTCCCACCTTGCCCAACAAAAAGGGGAGACAGAAACAAAGAATTAGTCAAAAGATGTGGGAGAAAAATCATGATTCAAAAGTTGGCCAGAGTTTGTTGGTTGTCATTGATTAGAACTGGCTTCAAAACATAGATATGTGAATTCAAATCATTTGCTTATATGTTATGATTAGCTGCCCTTGTATTATTGTGAATTCAAGTAGGTTGGATTGAGGTGACTGATACGCATCTTCCTAATTTTTCTCAAGCATTTGCTTGTTCAAAATCCTTGTGCTTGTGGGATAGTGAATTTATTTTGTTGAGATTTTAAGTGTTACACTTACAAATGATGCAGATAAATATGGTTATTACTTCCTTTTGAGAGCACTGACTGATTAATAAATGTATTTTACAGGGCTTGAAATGTCATTCCTTTCTTTGTTTGATAAGTTAAAAGAGCATGAAACATGAGTAATCTATTGTTTAACTCGTTTCCCATAAATGTGTTCATTTGATGTCCTGCACTCTATTCTTGATGACCCCCATTCCCAGTGAAAGTAGCTGTGTGATTATATGACTGTATGAAGATATGTATCATGTATCTGAGATATTCATTTTGTTCTTGAATCTCACTCGAGGGATTAATGATTCTGTTTCTGCCTTCTAAAATATTGAAAAATTTGCTTGGGAAGGATGGAAGTAATAAAAAGCTTCTAATGGCTAGACATTGATACCAGGCAACTTGGTTGTAGATTGGTAAGATGATGTAGTAAGACTATTTTATATTTATGTGTGCATGGAAGTTTGTAGCTACATGTAAAAGTATTTGGTGGCCGGGGGGGGGGGGGCTTATGCTGTAGCACATTGAGAGTATGCCATGTTCAACTAGCTAATTTTTATTTACAGGAAAATTTTTTCAATTAGACTTTAAGTGCAGTTGATCTACCCAAGGGAGTATATCATATGTTGATTCTGATATTTAGTAGACTAATCTCGCGTTTATCCTTTTGGTTGCATAGACAAAGCATGATAATTATAATATGCTCTAGCCTGCAATTTTCAAGCCGTACAAAGTTTTAAATTGTTTGCTCGAGTTCACATGTCTTGCTTCCCATTTTTCCCAATCCGAGGTAAAGGATTTTGTATGAATTTTTTTCCATCCATTGTATGAAACAATTTAATTCAGCATGTGAATCTGGTTAGCTCCTTGGAGGAAAAAAGAAAAAAAAAAACTAGGTTGTGGGAGTGGTGGTTTCAGTATTTGAACTTCTGGAAGATTTTTTGCTGATGAATTGGATTACACATTGACATAGACGCATATCTGTTGAGAGACAAACAGATAAACTGTTTGGTTGTCGATTTGTTGCTTGACATGTAGGTAAAGATGCTTTTGATTTGTACTTGTATACTCTTTTTCTGGTTCAGTGTGGAATTAACAGTGGTGGTGATTTATCTTCTTGTGTTGGCACATACAGGGAATTATAACAATGGAGTGCTAGAATACAATGGAGATGGTGGCTACGAGGATGGGCTTGGATATGGTGCAAGAGGTCGTGGTCGGGGAAGAGGCCGTGGTTATCGTGGGCGTGGAAGAGGCTATGGTGGGGGTGATATGCAACAAGAATCAGGTGGTTACAATAACTATGGTGGATCAGGGGCAATGTCTGCTCAAGGTCGCGGTAAGCTCACTTTTATGTGCTTTATCAACCTTAATTTTGCTAAACAATTAATCATATGACATCTGATTATTGAAAAGTTGTGTAGTCAGACATAGTGGTTATCAAGAGTTTAATACACACAAGTGGTGACTTCAACTTGAAAAGACCTTTAAAGATAAAAGAAAAAAAATGGGGGCTCCTTGATTAGCTGTCCATACTTTTGTGACTGTGCTTTTTAATGATTGTTATTTATACATAAATTTGTAAGTTGGTGCAATAAATTGCATACGCTGACATCAACGGTGTAAATGGGGATTTATTATTAAGCGGTAATAGAATACACTCCATTATAATGCAAATCACCCTGCTTTTGCTTGGTTCTTTGTCTTTGCTTGGAAATGTTTCGTGCGATGAATGGTTAAGAGCAGTGTTTTTCTAGGATGTCTGTGTTTTGAATCATTTGAAGCTTTCAATGATGCTCTTATTTTGATTTTCATTGCTGAGAATATGTTACTATTTTTAAACTTTATCAACATGGCCTGATGCATTACTTTTCAGTATTTAGATTGAGAAACCTTGTCCCTTGTTGAGTGAGGACAAAAGTCTATTGCTTAAAAAACATCTGATGTGGTAATTTCTTAACCAATTAGTAGTTCTGGCCCAACTAGATATAACACTTCAAGGTTGGTGAATCAGAAAATAAAAGAGCATGTCCAGATCATTTCCTTGACAAAATGTCCAAATTAAACTATTTTTTTTAAAGAAAATAACCTCACCATATTGTGTTACGATATACTAACATGTAAGCTATGTCAAACCTTTCAGGGTATGGCCGTGGGCAAGGACGGAGCAGGGGCCGGGGGCGTGGGCGTGGGCGTGGTCAAGATTTCAGATCAGATGGTCCAGTCCAGGCAGCTGCCTGAGCCTTAGACAGTGACCTGCAGAATGTGGTTTTGTTAAATATTTTGGATGCCTGCTCTGCTAAATATCTGATTCTAAACATTAGAGATAAAAAGAAGGAAAATTGGATTTTAGGAAACTTTATAGGGATATTGTTGATAGTGAGCTGCTACCGTCTTTTGGAGCGGCTATGTTTTTGTAGTTTGAATATAGGATTATTCAAAGTTGACAGAAACTCAGTTGTTGTACACTTTCATCTTTCCTTTAGGAAATAATAGAGCAGTACATTCTTTCCTTCTTAATGTCGATTTAGCAGTCCTTTTGTTGAAGATATGTCCTTTGTTTTACTTTGATATGAGCCTTTAGCTTTGTGGTTTTTGCTTCCAAGGTTTTGTCAAGAGGATGAAATTGATGTACTTTGGGCATTTCATTGGCATGTTGGTCACTGAACTTATCTATAATTCGCCAGGAGATCCCCTTTCTATTAACTTCTTCCCTGGCATGTTTGGCTTGACTATTGAAGACACCGATCCAGTTACTGGGAAGTGTGTATCTATCTTTCTTCAGATTGATCTATATATAGTATGGTGCTGTATTTATTTTCAATGCAAGTCTTGAGTTCTAGCATCTATTTATATATGCTTACTAGAGATAACCCGTGCCTAAAGGCACGGTATAGTATTTTTTTTTTAAATGACAAAATATTTGCAGTACAACGTAGGTCAATCGATTAATTTGGAGAAGTGAAGAGTGAAAATCTCTGATAGCAGCGACGGAGCCAAAAATATGATCTAGAGGACACACTTTAAATATAATAGATAAAAATAATATGATATATTTATATTTTTTTATATCGAATTTGATACTTAAAAATTCATTAAACATAAAAAAGGTATGTTTGAAAAAAAATTAATAAGATAATATCTATGCATTAAGAATCAATTATATAATTTATTTGAAACAAAGAAAAAACAATATTATATAATTTTTAATCTTATTACAAATTTTACATAATGTTTTACCCAAATGAGACTTCAAAAAATCATACTAATATTCTAAGGAATCAATTTTAGTTTGCTAATTTTAAGAGATTTTGTATGGACTTTTTATTTTTATTTTTTTGTTTTAGTACCTAACTTGTTTGACCTAAATAATTTTGCTTTCACCAATGCTATTCGGACATAATTTGAGAATTTAATGTATTATGACAATTGGATTGATAGTGTTGAGATTCAGTGACAATTTAATGTTGAGATTCATTGAAAATCCAATGACCACAATCATTAAGTTCTCAAATTATATTCCAATAGCATTACTCGTTTGTTTTTTTATAAATCATTACAGTAGACCCAATTAATCCAAAAAAATATATAAAACATATATAACTAAAAAAATATCTTTTTTTAAGGGTGACCCCAGGCCCCTCTTTTCCCTCCTCGCCCTGCCACTACCAAAGAGATAGAGTGAAGAGTGAGTAGAGGAAGGACAAATTCAATTTAAATAATTTTAAGAGAAATATTGGTGGTCGTTAGATAAGTTTATTTGAAACCGTCGGATAAGCCTTGTTGCAGCCGTCCTACTTTCTATTATAGATAAATCAACGAATTATGATAGAATTGACTTA
>CM042184.1:45473751-45494661 GCA_023539305.1 Ilex asprella | reverse complement strand
TTTCTTAAAAATTACAGGTCTCAGTCCCTTGGTTAAAGGATCAGCAAACATTGATTCTATATCAATATGCTTGATCACAATGTCACCTTTCTTCACAAGATCCTTAACAGAAAGATATTTAATTTTCATATGTTTAGACCCACTAGAATGTTTGTTGTTCTTTGAGAAGAACACAGCTGCACTATTATCACAATAAATTGTTAGTGGTCTAGAGATGGAATCAACAATCATAAGTCTTGAAATAAAATTCCTGAGTCATATAGTTTGTGTTGCAGTCCCATAACAAGCTACAAATTCAACTTGCATAGTAGAAGAAGCTGTGAGAGTTTGTTTAACACTCTTCCATGCTATTGCTCCTCCAGCTAATATGAAAATGTAACGCCCCACCCACCACGTGTCAACATATTGTCCGCTTTGGGCCCACTGACCCTCACGGTTTTGTTCCTCCCAAGTTCCTTGGGAAAAGACCTGTTGACAAGTGAGGCTTGGGACTTACATATAAGCCCAGCAACTCCCCCTCTTCCAGCCGATGTGGGATACCAGGACCTCACAATCCACCCCCCTCAGGGCTGCACGTCCCCGTGTAGCTGCCAGCCCCGAGTCACGGACTACCGTTCTCCTCCCCGTGCCCGCCCACCACGTGACCCGTGCAGGGCCCCACCCTCGGACCGGGCAAGGGTCGGCTCTGATACCACTCTGTAACGCCCCACCCACCACGTGTCTACATATTGTCCGCTTTGGACCCACTGACCCTCACGGTTTTGTTCCTCCCAAGTTCCTTGGGAAAAGGCCTATTGACAAGTGAGGCTTGAGACTTACATATAAGCCCAGCAACTCCCCCTCTTCCAGCCGATGTGGGATACTAGGACCTCACAGAAAATATATCCTGAAGTGGATTTTAAATCATCTGGACACCCAGTAAAATCTGAATCTGAGTAACCAATCACTTCAAGACTCTCCTATAAACAAACATGTAATTTTTTGTTCTTTGTTAGTATCTCATAACTTTCTTAGCTGTCATCCAGTGATCTAATCCTGGTTTAGAAAGATATCTGTCAAGAACACTAACTGCAAAAACAATGTCAGGCCTAGTACAAACTTGTGCATAGATTAAACTGTCAACAACACTTGCATAAGGTATATTTTTCATAGACTCCTCCTCAAGATCATTTTTGGGGCAATGACTTAAATTGAATTTATCACCTTTTACAATAGGTACATCCTCAAACTTACAATTATGCATATTAAATCTTTCAAGCACACGATCTATATATGCCCTTTGAGAAAGTCCCAACAACCTACGATTTCTATCTCGATAAATCTGAATGTCTAACACAAAAGATGCTTCCCCAAGATCTTTCATGTCAAATATTTTGCATAACAATTGCGTAATCTCATGAGGTAAGCTCAAATCATTACTTGCAAGCAAAATATCATCAACATAAAGAACAAGAAAAATAAATTTGCTCCCACTGACCTTAAGATATATGCATTGATTCATCTTGTTCTCAACAAAACCAAGAGAACTTACTATCTCATCAAATTTCAAGTACCACTGACGAGAAGCTTGTTTCAGACCATAGATAGATTTATTCAACTTGCACACTAATTGTTCTTTTTCAGTCTCCTTAAAACCTTCAGGTTGCATCATATAAACTTCTTCACTAAATTACCATTCAGGAAAGTTGTCTTCACATCCATCTGATAAAGTTCTAGATCAAAATGAGTCACTAATGCCATAATGATCCTGAAAGAATCTTTAGTAGAGACAGGTGAAAAAGTTTCATTAAAATCTATACCTTCCCTTTGGCTATACCCGTTTGCTACCAATCTACCCTTAAATCTTTCAATCTTACCTTTGGAGTCCATCTTAGTTTTTAAACACCCATTTGCAGCCAATGAGTTTACATCTCTCAGAAAGTTCTACAAGCTCCTGCACTTCGTTGTGTGCCATAGAATGCATCTCATCTTTCATGACACCTATCCACATATCATACTGAGAGCAAGTAATAGCATCATAGTATATTACAGGATCAATAATATCACCAATATCATAATGACTTTTCCCAAGGTATACATAATATTCATCAGAAATAACAGGTTTCCTTGGTTCTCAAGAAAATTTTAGTAGTAGGCTCTAAAGACTGAGGAGCCTCAATAGGAACAGAAGGGTTAACAACAGGAACATTTGGATCAATCACTGGAGCAGGAAAATTAACAACAGGAGCAGGTATAATATTTTCTTGCACAATAGGTAAAGGAATAGAAACAAATTTATCTTGCTCATACTCACTAATAGGCTACGAGCAACCAACATCAGCATCATCAAACTCTAAAAATTTTGCTGTTAAGGACTCAACAATTTTAGTACCACGTGTAGGAGAATAGAACCGGTATCCTTTTAAATATTTTAGGTAACCTATGAAAAAACAACGAGTGGTTCTAGGATCAGTCTTTTTCTCAAAAGGGTTATAGATTTTGACTTCAGTAGGACAACCCCAGACTCAAAAATGGTTAATACTTGGTTTTCTATTGGTCCATAATTCAAAAGGTATTTTTGGAACAGATTTATTAAGAATTCTATTAAGAATGTATTAAGCCGTTTTAATGGCTTCTCCCCAAAGATAATCAGTTAAGTTACATCTACTCATCATGCTCTTTATCATGTCTTTAAGGGTGCGATTACGCCTTTCAGCCACACCATTCTGCTAGGAACTACCAGGCATGGTATATTGGGCAACAACCTCACAATCTTGCAAGTACTTGGCAAACGGTCCCAAATGGTGCCCAAACACGCCATGTTTGCCATAATACTCACCACCACGGTCAGACCTAACAATTTTGATGACTTTCCCTAATTGTTTTTCTACCTCAGTTTTAAAAATTTTAAACTTTTCAAGAGAATCAGATTTCTTATTAATTAAATAAATATATCCATAGCGAGAGAGATCATCAATAAATGTAATAAAATATTTATTACCACACAAGGTACGTGAGTAATGTCCACTGATGTCAGTGTAAATGATTTCTAAAAGATTTAAACTGCGAGTTGCACTTATTTTTCTTATGACCTCTTTTCTTGCAAAAGTAACACTTGACATATTTAATAGCAGCCTTAGGACTTCCCACATTTTGACCAGTACCATGCCTTTTGAAATCCCGACCATTCTTTGGAGCATAATGATTAGATTTTCTATTATTTCATTGATACAGACCTTTGAAACTATATTTAGGCTGAAAAACAAACAAGACAGTTTCATTCTTTTTTTTTTTAAGTTTTTAATCATCAGAATCACACTTGGAGATAAAGTCATTTATTGCTTAGGACTTATTTTGGGTATTGTAGGCAGTTTTGATTTGATTAAACTCAGAAGACAAAGAGTTAAGAGTGTGATAAACAATGAAATCATCAAAAATAACAATTTTGAAGACTTTGAGTTTAGTTTGAACATGAGCCATTGTAAAGATATATTCTCTAACCCCACCTACAATGTCATATTTCATACTCGTTAATTCATTCATTAGACCCTTAGCTTCAGTCTTATTGGATATCTTGTATCTCTCTCCTACAGCAGTGAAGAACTCCTTAGCATTCTTGGTTTCAGCCAAGTCACTTATAAGGTGTTCAGAGATAGACCTTTTCATGACAATCATACTCAGTCTATTAGATTTCTCCCACTTTGCATAAGTTCTTTTTTTTTTATTAGGGGAACTTTCACTAGTAGGTTTAACATGTTCATTCTCTTTCAAGGCAAAGTCTATATCAGCAATTCCCAGGGTAAACTCAATATCTTGCTTTCATCTCTTATAATTAGAACCAGTCAAGACTTCAATATTGACATTATTACTATTCATGGCAAAAGAGACTGTACAAGGCAACGAGAATATAAACAGTTAGCAAAATTGGACAATAAATAAATAAAATATGCTTTGAACTTAATAAGTCATATTTTATAAAGAGAGTCCACATACATCACTACAAACTCCCCTTTGGGCAGAGAATGCAGTATAATATAGGTCATCTCTTTCATGAAATTAACCAATGAGAATACTCAAATTTTAAAAATTTATCCCCTTTGGGCAGATAAACCTTCTAAACTATTGCACCTCTACCACAATGTTTCATGACATCTCCAAATTACAATACATAATAATCCTCTTTGGGCAGGTAATTGTATATTATAATTTAGAGACAATCCCGTAAAAAATCTATAAATTTTAATGAATAGACCACTTTGGTGGCAACCACCCATCTTAACTCATAGTACTTTTTTTCAAACCGGGATATTTTCATGACATCTTTAAATTACAATACACAATAATCCCATTTGGACAGGTAATTGTATATTATAATTTAAAGATCATCCCATAACAAAAACATGAGAACAATCTACAAATTTTAATTAATGGACCACTTTGGCGGCAACCATTCATCTTAATTTATAGAATTTCCAAAACCGGGATATAATAATAAATTGTCCAAAATTAAATATCATGTGATCAATCAATATGAGGTATTAACCAATATATACCTCTATAGATCACCTATCATCAATCGTTGCATTCAAGTCTCAATTCTATTCTTTTTTTACTTTTAAAATTAAGTAATTAAATTCACATCTACCAACATTTAATAAATAATATGTAGATCACAAAAAAAAAATCATCATCTAAATCACTAGCGACAAAATTAGAATTGTACAAATACCCTCTACAAATTATAACAATTCAATCAAAGTTACATTAGCACAAGAGAAAAATAATTTGTATGAGTAAAACATATGTCTATTTGTCAACAAGACCCATAAATAATTAAATAAATAAAAATTTAATAGGCTGACCAAATATGACATAATCAAATATAAAGGTTTAATTTAATTAAACCATCTAAACTATATATATATATATAAAAGCACCTAACAATCCAAAACTAAAAAAAAATGAAGATTGATGATGTAATCATATAATTGCAGCCGCCGTCACATTCAAAATATATATAAAATCGGCTTTGATGACAAGTAGCAGCCGCAGCCGCCGCCACAACCTTTCTTTCTCTCTCTCTCTTTTTTTATTTAAAAAAGGTAATGAACAGAACCCTATTTTATTACTTTAATTATCACATGAAATATTTGATAATATAATAATATCCAAAATCATTCCTCATGACTTACATTTACTAACATTTATATTCGAATAACAGGAAAATCCTTTATATAATGTTGTGAGCATACTGTACGGACGACAACAATTTGAAAACAGAACTGGATATCACAAAATTATAATATAAATTTTATCGGGTTCTAAATTAATATACAATAGGCTTTGATACCACATGTAAGAAATTTTAATGATTCGTACATGAAATTTAGAACACCTAAATTCAAGATTTATATCATATACAAGATTTAGAACATACTTGTATGAGCCATGATATTCGATCTTCAAGTTTCTTTCGCGGAAGGACAAGGTCTTCCTCTCCTTCTTCAAAGCAATAGACGGCTATCAATGAGATAAGCCACTTTAGTGTTATGAAGTGGAGAGGGAACCTAGCTTGTATTTATAATGAAATCTAATGGGCTCTCCCATTGCGGGCCATAATTAGATTAAGGCCTACACTTAACCGCCTCAACCACACCAATTAAAAGATGTACATAAGCCCATCAAAATAGATCACTTAATAATATTGAGCTCATCTCATTGGACCATAAATTCAGCCCATTTTTCACAAACTAAAAATTAACTATTAATTAATGAAGTCCAATATAGAAAAATTCCAACATAAACCTGCTGAATTCCCCGACATAAGATTGTATACAGTTTTTCAAGTCCTCTATAATGTAATATTGTTTGAACATTCTCTAGGACAACCTAAATAGATGTCTAATCAAGATCTTATTCTTCGATATTGGCTACCTATGTTTGTTCTTATTTTTGCTCCGTGATTTCTTCGCCGCAGTTAATTAGTTAATCAGAAGGAAATAAAACACGCTTGTATTTTTGGGTTGTTCTTGAGATTTTTTTACCTTTTTTGTGTGTGTAGTCCCGAGTGTTGGAACAATATGACATTGCAGAGGACCCGAAAAAAACTGTACACAATCTTATACTAAGGAATTCAGCAATTTCTGCTCTATGCCACAGGAAATTGCTTAAGTTGATAAACCATATATAGCTTATCATTTAAAACCACATACTCTCGTATGGTCCAAATCAGCACATTGCTTAAATCTTTTTACTTTATTTTTCAGAAACTGAGGAAAATATATCTGTTCACTTCAATCTTCCTGATCAGCTTAAAATTAGGGTGTGTCATACACGTATCAATGCCTAACCATCACGGCCATGCAAATAATTGAACTCATACACTAAGGTGTTATAAGGAAGTTGTGGTCATTGTCCTAATTGAGGCATTAAGAATATCCTTCAATAATTAAAATTATAGCCAACCCATGATACCTCATTGGAAAAATGGTGAAGAAAAAAATAGTATTAACTAGAATGAGAAAACACGAGTTTAAGAATTCAATGTATAGGAATATGTCCTAATCTTGATAATGATTTCAATGAATTCAATGATTAATTTGCAAATTTAGTCTTGCTGGTTGTCCCACTGAATGGAGAATTATTAATTACGTTTGAAAGGTCTGGTGCAGTTCCCATCAGTTTTTGGATCTCTCTAATGGTTTAAGACCAGCTTCACCTATTATCAAATGATTCAAATTGATTGTCGCTTCCAAAAGCTAAATTCTTGTCAATTTACTCGGCATGGACTTTGAGTATTTAGGTGCACAACAGTTGGAAATATTGCAGTTTCCAAAATTTCAATGCTATGCGTGGAAGAGAGCATGAAAACTCACTATCTACATTTGTTCATCAGTTACTGTCTCCCTTTCATTTGAGGAAAGAAAAGCTAATTAACTTCTCCTATGTCTTATAGGTAGACTTGAATTTAAATACCACTGTTTTAGCTAACTCTCTAAAAAGGAAATACTGAGACCACCCAAATGCAATGGACTCAACTTGAAAGGTCATTACAAAAATATTTCCTTTTTTTTCCTTGGTAGATACAAGATCAACTACCATGAGTTCAAATGGAATTCATTGTATATGAGTGGATCCCTCAATAATATACATGGTTGGTGATCTACTAAAAAGAGAAATGTTGAAAAAAAGTATAGGATGCGATTTAAATTCAAAACAAGCTTTAATATAGAGGGTAACGGTTAAAGACTTGAAAGCAAAGTCAATTAATTCAGTCATTAAGAATATCCCTCAACAATTAAAATTAGAGTCCATTCATGATATCTGGTTGGAAAAATGACGAAGAAAAAATAGTATTAATTAGAACGAGAAAACATGAGTATAAGAATTCAGTGCCATTCTTTTGCAGCCATTCTCTTTTAACTTGAATTAGCTTTGTTGCTTTATTTCTTTTGTAGGGTAAGGCTCATTAAGTTCTCCCTCACTGCAATCTCTATTTGAAATTAATAAAGTTGCCCCTTGTATTGCCGTGGTTTAATTAAAAAAAATAAGAATTCAATGCACAAGAATATGTCCTAATCTTGGTGGTTGATTAATTTGCAAATTTATTCTTGCTCGTTGTCCCACTAAATGGAGAATTATTAATTACGTTCGAAAGGTCTAGTCCCGTTCCTATCAGCTTTTGGATCTCTCCAATGGTTTAAGACTAAAGAAGTAACAAAACTTAAAGAATGTTTTTCATATCTCATTCATTGTAGAAGTACAAGTATTTATAGAGTTTTGTTACAGTGAGATTGATACAAATTGTTTGATAAGATTTGAAGAGATCTAGTGCTATCCAAGATATGGGATAAGAGATCTAGTGCTATCCAAGATATGGGATAAGAGATAAGAGAAGTTGAATTAATCATTATCTCTATTAAAGACAAGCTTCACCTTTTATCAAAAGATTCAAAACGGCTATTGCTTCCAAAAGCTAAATTCTTGTCAATTTACTTGGCATGGATTTTGAGTATTTCTGTGCAATACAGTTGAAAATATTGCAGTTTCCAAAGTTTCAATGCTGTGTAGAAGAGAGCATGAAAACTCATTATCCACATACGTTCATCAGTTACTGTTTGCCTTTCATTCTAGGAAAGAAAAGCTAATGAACTTCTCCTATGTCTTATAGGAAGACTTGACTTTAAATACCACGGTTTTAGCTAACTCTCTAAAAAGAAAATACTTAGACCACCCAAATGCAATGGACTCAACTTGAAAGGTCATTACAAAAATATTTCCTTGGTAGATAATAGATCCGCTACCGTGAGTTCAAAAGGAATCTGTTGTATATGAGTAGATCCCTCAGTAATATACCTGGTTGGTGATCTATTAAAAAGAGAAATGTAGAAAAAGGGATAGAAAACGATTTAAATTCAAATCAAGCTTTTATATAGAGGGTAATGGTTAAAGACCTGAAAGCAAAGTCAACATCCTGTAATCAACCTTCAATTCCATTTGGGGTGGTCTCAAAAGGTATAGTAAGCAAAGTCAAATTTACCTTTAAGACATAGCATGTGAGCTGGTAATTTGAATTTCTTTCCTTGAAAGAAAGGCAGACAGTAATTGATGAAGAGATGGAAACTGCAGTAGCTAGTTGTTGTGTAGTGAAAGACTGAAAGCTCATGCCAAGTAAACTGTAGTCTTTCCAACGGTCTTCATGGGTAATTGATGAAAGCTGAAACTGGTCTTAAATCAGTGGAGAGATCCAAAACCTGATAGGAAAACTTTGTACAATTGCACCAATCATAATGTAATTGATTCCTACATTTTCATTGATATTCAATTGGAAGAAAGACACAAGGCGACCTATAAGTCAAAGTCTTTGCATCGGAGATAGCTTTTGATGAGGATTCATGCTAGCTAATGGCAGAACGGGATTTTGAAGTGGGTACGTATGGCTTTGGGAATGTAATATACATCTCAACTGCTGTGGTACAGAAAATATCTTTTCCATACAATTCCAAAAAATGATTTCTATTTATTGATCTTGTTTTAATTTTGTTAAGATTATTGATAGTAAAACTAATAAAATAAATAAACTTTTATACGTGTCACCTTTTCATTTGCGAATAAAAAAAGAGGTACATGACAGTAGCTTTTTAGTTCCTAGTTGAACACCACGATTGCTAGGTAGTATACTTCTTTTTTCTTTTGAGGAAGACTTGCTACTACTTTTGTAGTCCATGCTTTTCTTTAATAGTTTCAGAGACAACAGTCATTCGATCCATCAATCAAGAGGGTGAACAACATGATAATATTTTTAGTTTCCATCTATAAATACCTTTCCATGTAGTGCTAGATCTCCATCCCTCTTTCCAAACTTTCCCTCACAACCTTTGTCATAACTCACACAATGAGACCCTCATTACAGAAACCACTCTCCGAGCAATACGTCCCATTTCGAGTCTCCTTCATAATTTTCGTCATCATTGCATTCCTATCATCTTCCTGTTCTGTTGCTTTTTCAACAACAGAAATAGTAGGAGAAGGAGGTAAGTAATCAACAACTCTATGAACATGGAAAGCTAGCCTTGACAACCAAAGCCAATGCATCTTGTCGTCGTGGGTCAGAAGTGGCCATTGCGATTGGGTTGCAATAAGGCTGGAAGCATTGCCAACATAAACCTCACAAGTTCTGGTTTAAAAGGTTCACTTCACAATCTCAATTTCTCATGCTTTCTCAGTCTGCCCAGGCTTGACCTTTCAAACAACTTACTCAATGGGACCATTCCCTTCAACATTGGAAGCCTTGCTAGTCTAACCTATCTTGATTTGTCTACCAATTCTCTCCATGGATTCATTCCTTCTGAAATAGGCCATTTGAAAAAAACTTAGCATCTTTTACATGTTTCAAAATAGCATTACTGGTTCTATTCCACAAGACATTGGTATGTTGAGGTCTCTAAGCATTTTTGACCTGTTAGAAAACAATTTGACCGATTCAATCCCTCATTCTGTAAGAAATTTGGGTAAGCTTACCCAACTCCGCCTCTACAAAAACAATCTTTTTGGGTTCATCCTCCAAGAAATTGGAATGCTAATATCTCTTGCTGAACTCGACTTGTCAACTAATAGTCTGACCGGTTCAGTCCCTTATTTCATAGGAAACTTGGGAAAGCTTACCTATTTGAGCCTTTTCAGTAACAAGCTTACAGGTTCCATCCCTCCAGAAGTTGGAATGCTAAGGTATCTCAGTGTACTTTATTTGTATGAAAACAATTTCACCGGTGCAATTCCTATTTCTATTGAGAACCTAACCAACCTCACTCTATTGTACCTTTACAGTAACAATCTTTCTGGGTTCATCCCCCAAGAAATTGGAATGCTAATGTCTCTTGTTGAACTCGACTTGTTAACTAATAGTCTAATGGGTACAGTCCCTCACTCCATAGGAAACTAGGGAAAGCTTACATATCTGATCCTTTTCAATAACAAGCTTACAGGTTCCATACATCCAAAAGTTGGAATGCTAAGGTCTCTTAGTGTACTTTATTTGCAAGAAAAAAATTTCACCGGTGCAATTCCTATTTCTATTCAGAACCTAGCCAACCTCACTCTACTGTACCTCTACAGTAACAATCTGTCTGGGTTCATCCCCCAAGAAATTAGAATGCTAATGTCTCTTACTGAACTCGACTTGCCAACTAATAGTCTGATCGGTTCAGTCCCTCGTTCCGTAGGAAACTTGGGAAAGCTTACCTATCTGAGCCTTTTCAGTAACAAGCTTACAGGTTCCATCCCTCCAGAAGTTGGAATGCTAAAGTGTCTCAGTGTACTTTATTTGTATGAAACAATTTCACCGGTGCAATTCCTATTTCTATGGAGAATCTAACCAACCTCACTCTACTGTTCCTCTACAGTAACAATCTATCTGGGTTCATCCCCCAAGAAATTGGAATGCTAATGTCTCTTGTTGAACTTGCCTTGTCAACTAATAGTCTAACGGGTTCAGTCCCTCGTTCCATAGGAAACTTGGGAAATCTTAACTATGTGAGCCTTTTCAATAACAAGCTTACAGGTCCCATCCCTCCAGAAGTTGGAATGCTAAGGTCTCTTAGTGAACTTTATTTGCATGAAAATAATTTCACCGGTGCAATTCCTATTTCTATTGAGAACCTAGCCAACCTCACTCTACGGTACCTCTATAGTAACAATCTTTCTGGGTTTATCCCCCTTGAAATTGGAATGCTAATGTCTCTTGTTGAACTCAACTGGTCAACTAATAGTCTGACCGGTTCAGTCCCTCATTCCATTGAAAACTTGGAAAAGCTTACCTATCTGAGTCTTTTCAATAACAAGCTTACATGTTCCATCCCTCCAGAAGTTGGAATGTTAAGGTCTCTTAGTGTACTTTATTTGTATGAAAACAATTTCACAGGTGCAATTCCTATTTCTATTGAGAACCTAACCAAGCTCACTCTACTGTACCTCTACAGTAACAATCTTTTTGGGTTCATCCCCCAAGAAATTGGAATGCTAATGTCTCTTGTTGAACTCGACTTGTCAACTAATAGTCTAACGGGTTCAGTCCCTCATTCCATTGGTAACTTGGGAAAGCTTATCTATCTGAGCCTTTTCAGTAACAAGCTTACAAGTTCCATCCCTCCAGAAGTTGGAATGCTAAGGTCTCTTAGTGTACTTTATTTGTATAAAAACAATTTTATCGGTGCAATTCCTACTTCTATTGAGAACCTAGCCAGCCTCACTCTACTTTACCTCTACAGTAACAATCTTTCTGGGTTCATCTCCCAAGAAATTGGAAGGCTAATGTCTCTTTCTAAGCTCAACTTGTCAAACAACAGTCTAACGGGTTTATTACCTCATTCCATAGGAAACTTGGGCAAGCTTACCTTTCTGAACCTTAAGCTTACAGGTTCCATCCCTCGAGAAGGTTGAATGCTAAGGTCTCTTAGTGTAATTTATTTGAATGAAAACAATTTCACCGGTGCAATTCCACTAGAATTGAATAATCTGACACATTTGGTATAGCTCCAATTATCTGATAATAAACTCACAGGACCTTTACCAAAGAATATATGTCTTGATGGGTTACTTGAGAAATTGGTGGCAAAAAACAATTCATTTCAAGGTCCGGTCCCCAAAAGCTTGAAAAATTGCACTAACTTGATTAGAGTAAGCCTTGAGAGAAACCAAATAACTGGAAACATATCAAAAGATTTTGGTATATATTCAAACTTAGATTACATCGATTTGAGTTACAATAAATTGTATGGTCAATTGTCTCAAAGATAGGGTATCTGCCATAATTTGACTAGCTTGAAGATCTCCAACAACAAACTTTCTGGAAGAATACCACCAGAGCTTGGACAGGCATCTCAGCTGTGTGTACTAGATCTTTCTTCAAATCATTTGGTTGGGGAGATTCCAAAAAATTTGGGAAAGTTGGCCTCATTGTTGGACCTGATTTTGAATAATAACAAGCTTACTGCCAATATTTCTCCACAAATAGGCAGTTGTCTGAACTGACACTTCTTCACCTGGCAGAAAATAATCTAAGTGGCATGATTCCGAAACAAGTAGGAGAGTGTACAAATTATTGCACTTGAATTTGAGCAAAAATACTCTTGGAGGAAGTATTCCTTCTTAGATAGGGAATTTATACTCCCTTGAAAATCTTGATCTGAGTCAAAATCAGCTGATAGGTGAGATACTGTGGCAACTTGGAGAAATGCAAAGGCTAGAAACATTAAATTTTTCCCATAATGAGTTCAATGGTTCCATTCCATCCACCTTCAATCAAATGGTAAGTTTGACATCTATTGACATATCTTACAATCAATTGGAGGGTGCCCTTCCTGCCATCACAGCTTTTCAAAAGGCTCCATCTGAGGCATTAGCACACAATAAAGGTTTATGTGGCGATGCCAGTAGTTTAACACCATGCTTCCCTATGAAGAACAAAGTGGCCAATGGTAGAAGTGCAAAAAGAATTATTGTTTGAATCATATTTCCTATTTTCGGCACTTTGCTGATATTTTTTATTGTTATTGGCATTTTTTGGACTGTTCAGCTTAAAAAAAGGAGTATAGAAAAAGAGCCAAGAGGATCAAATGAAAAATTGTTTGCAATATGGAGCTTTGATGGGAAGATGGTGTATGAAAATATCATTGAAGCGACAGAAGACTTCAACTCCAAACATTGCATCAAAAAGGGAGGATATAGAACTGTTTATAGAGCTGAGTTACGTAGTGGGCATGTTGTTGCTATAAAGAAACTCCACAAGACACATGATGGTGAGATTGGAAATATAAAAGGTTTTTCGAATGAAATTTGTGCATTGACAGAGATTTGGCATAGGTATGTCGTGAAGCTTTATGGATTTTGTTCGCACACACGACATTCATTCTTGGTTTATGAGTTCTTGGAAGGGGGAAGCTTGAGGAAGTTGGTAAGCAATGATGTGCAAGCAATGCAACTTGAATGGATTAAGAGGGTGAATGTTATTAATGGTGTAGCTAACGCTCTATCTTATATGCACCATGATTGTTCACCTCCAATAATTCATCGAGACATATCAAGCAAGAATGCTTTGTTGGATTCTGAATTTAACAGTCACATATCTGATTTTGGCACTGCAAGATTGTTAAAGCCCGACTCTTCTAATTGGACTTCATTTGCTGGAACTTTGGGGTACGCAGCTCCAAGTATGTTTAAATCCATGCAACAAAATCAACCAAAGTCATCTTGAAAGTTGGATTTGAATCCTCTCAATTACAAAATTGTCAATCTTTGTCTAGTGCAATCATTCATAGGCATGTCTCCATTTACACAACAAATCAACTAAAATTCGGCTCGCAAAATTTGACATTCTTTGTCTAGTGCATCATCCATCATTAAATTTCTTGGACCCCATTGGGTTTTATTGAGATGCTAGAAACACCCTAGTGGAACTCAATGAATCTAATAGGGTATTATTGATCTTCACCAAAGTGGATAAATTTTAAAATTGAGTGCAATGCCAAAGGTAAAATCATTCTCCTTCCTTTTAAGTTTTAGCCATCAAGTATAGTTATGACTTGTACTTTTTTCTTTCTCTCTCTCTCACCATTTTTGCCGAACAAGTTTTAGTTAAATTCTGTGTATAAGAGACAGTGGTGGCCGCGTCCTTTTTTTTCCCCTAAAATCATAGCTCAACAAGAGAATCCATTTGATGTTGAGAGTCGTGGAACTTGTGGAAAACTCAATGAAAAAGTGATCCATACCTTAATATGTTTGTCACTATCTTAGTTAAGTTCTTGGAATTTATGCACCACTTTTTTTGGCTGACCTAATTTTTCAAACCTTAAAGATGCCACTACAAGTAGATGTGTATTTTATGACTATGCAGCTTGATAACACGAGCAATAACCTTTTTTTTTTTGGCTCAACTTCATCACAGAACTTTCTTACACAATGTAAGTGAATGAAAAATGCGATGTTTATAGCTTTGGAGTGCTATCATTGGAAGTGATTATAAGGAGGCATCCTAGTGATATCATGTTATCTTTATTAGCATCATCATCACAATCGTCAAACTCAATCGGCCATGGCATGCTTTTGAAGGATTTACTTGACCAACGCCTTTCACCTCCAGAGAAGCAAGTGGCAGAAGAAGTAGTGTTTGTTGTAAAGCTTGCATTCGCATGTTTGCACCCCAGTGCAGCATATAGGCCAAACATGAAACAAGTTTGTGTTCAGCTCTCAAAACCAAAAACAAGTTTGCAGAATCCCATCGACACAATCACATTGGGCCAACTGCTTGAGGTTCAATGTTAACAAACTTCCATAACCATTGACATTTGTTCTTCCTATGCTTTTTCATTTTTTGCAATCCCCCCGGTTTCTGGTTTGAATTTTTGTTTTTTATAACATTTTCTTAAGATTAATTTATTTGCTATTTTCAATTATGTGAAATGATGAGCCAAATCTAAATGGGCCAGACCCAATAAATCAAGCAAGTACAAGTCAGCTAAAAGGCAGCCCAAGTCCAGCTCATTAATCTGGGCCAGTCCAAGATCCAAGGAGTCCACAAAGGAAAGAGCACGTAAGAGAGAAGTTATCGGGATACACATTCAGGAAGATTAATCTTACCTTAATTGTACTTACCTTTTGTAACTATCCTCCGCGAAGAAGTAGTGCCCTCACACTCACGTCACCGCCTTACCATACCTATAAATTATAGTCTCTCTCCACATGGAGAGACATTTCTCAACAAACCTTAGTATCTCACCAAACCTCTCTACACACATAACTTCTCTCTTCTAGCTATTGTACCTCTTCCTGAGCACAGGTCTCCTGGAGCTTTCTCTCTATTACTCTATTCATTAATAAAGAGCCACCGGCCACCGTTACCATTTCTGAGAGTGGAGTAAGTCACCTGGACTGAACCACTATATTTCTGTGTGTTGACTCATTATTTACTGTTTTGTCATTGATTGCTTTATTTATTGTTCATTAATTACACATCTTCTTTCACTCGACTGTTGATCTTGCACAAGTCCAATTGGTGCATCATCAATGTGTATCAACATTTGTCTAATCAGAAGCATTGACTATATTGAATTTCGGAGGATGAGGGATACCAGGATAGTGTCGACTTAAAGACTCTCCGACATTCAAGTCTAATTTCTTTGATGGCTCGTGTCTATGGATGCACAATATCCCATTATATTGTCAAAAAGGTGCTAAGAATCACCATCTCTTGTCTCACTATTCTACATTAGTCCTATTTGTGACAAACATGATCAATCAATTTTAACACTAGAAACACATTGCCAAAAAAAATGTATAATTTTGTATTTTTATTTGTTGATATACTTTTAAGAATTATTGCATAGTTAAGCAATTTTTATTTAGTACTGCTGAATGTGGATTAAGTAGATTTTTGAATTGTTGGATGTTACGCATGGTGGATATTTTCAAGAGATGGGTTTTCAAATTTATGAGTTTGTTGAACAAAATCTATTCTAAAAGCTTAAGCTAGTAAAGTAACATAATTTTGATACTCTCCTTCAAGTGTAAACATTTTTTGGGTGGTCCATCAACATGTGTTTTTTTTAAGGGAAGAGGTCTACTGTAATTTGAACTCGGAACCTCTAAGTTTTGATATCATGTTAAACACCATCTTTTAGCTTAAGTTGTTCAAGAAGGGGTGTAACATAAGTATTTATCTAATAGAATTAAATGTGTCGATTTAAATACAATACCAATGTAGCACGGATTAAAAAAAACATGTTATGGTATGACTCAACTGAAACCCCTAATTTAATCTTTATTAAAAACAATAATTTCCAATTCCTATGCAAACTGCAAAACTAAGCAGATGCCAACTTGAGAAATCTAAGCTCGGTGTCCATAGGAAGTGTGACAAATTTTTAGCCTCACTGTTGATAATCCCGAAAGTGAAATAAATAAATAAAAGCATAGAAACTAACTAGGTTTTTACGCTACGTTTGATACGCGATATTATTTTTACAAGATAATGAAATTAAGGTAAGAATGGAGTTAAGGAAGGAATGAAATAGAATGTATATTATCATTTCGATGTTTGACAACAACTAGGATTCAACATTAGAATAAAATTGAAAATCCACTCAAATATTTAGATAAACGAATATTTGAAGAATCTTAGACCCGAACCTTGATACTGGACCTAAACTCAACCCCAGACCCCGACCCTTAACTCATACTCAACTTCGAACCCAAACTCGACCCCAGGTGGTGGTGGTGGTGGTGACAAGTGATGGTAATTGAGAATGAGAAATACCATTAAATATTGAGCAATGACAAATCCTATGATTATGGGATTAGGCATTCCATAAGAATGAGAATGAATTTTATTACTGCATATCAAACATTGGAATGGGCAGGATGAAATCACTACCCTTCAGTTATTAGTGTTTCCAAATCAATTTTTTTAAAAAATATGTAACCTCCAAGCTCTCCAAGAGTTGTAACCAAACCAAAATTTATTGTGAGTAATACACTTGTAAGTTATGGGCTACAAACTCGTAAGGTGGTTCAGTGGCTGACCTTAGTTTCTGATAACTCAGAGGTCTTTCCTAAGGATCAGTCACCTTTGTTCTTCAAAGGAATAGTCTAAATCCTGTAGCCATTATCAGAGTCTAGGTAATAGTTGGTACAAGCTTAGACATCCTGTAACAAAAAAAAAAAGTTATGGACTACAAAATTCCAACAATCTCCCACTAGGCCCTTAACTAGAAGTGCGGGGGTACTGTTACACTTTAAAACAAAACTTTATTTTGAAAAAAATTGGTTATCTTCTAAAATCTGATGCACTTACAACAAACCATGATATGACATCACATCAATATCCATTAGAATGAGAGAAAATTATTAATGAGTTTAATACATTACGTGGTACTATCATATGATTGTCATATGATGTGCACACTCACAAATATGAATCTCACCTCTCACTTTGTCAAAGTTTTTTGAAAGAGCAATGCTATATGGACTTAAAAAGTAGACTTAAAAAATTGACTTGATAATCTCACTCATTGATTTCACTGTAGGTCCCAGCATTTATTGGGACCTACTACCTATTCAATGATTAGGATTATCAAGTTAATTTTTTAAGTCCATCTACCATTACTCTTTTTGAAAAGGAGTGCACACCAGATGAGTGTTGTTAAGGTCTTACTCTAACCAACATGGTGCCAACCCATGTCGAGCCCAAATCATACTTGAGTTTAAAACACTCTACTTTAATCCCTAACGCTGTATAACCACAGTAGAGAATTTGCATGCAATCATAACTTGAGTTTTGTAATGGCTTGTCAGGTTATTGAGATCAGTCAATTGCATTTGGGTGGTCTTAGATTGGTCTTTAGAGAGAATAAGATGGCAACTGGGTATTCAAAGTCTAAGTATACTTACAAAGACAAGTTATCATTTTTCCCTGATGCAAGGGCAGCCAGTAATTGATGAAAGTGATGGATAATGAGTTTTAATGCTTTCTTCCGCACATCTTTAGTATTTCCATTCCTTGTGTGCTGAAAGAGTTAAAGTCTTTACTAATTAAGAGGTAAGGGGTAACGCTGCGGTATCGACTTGAGTATCTTACCTCCATAAATATTAATAATGGATTTTAAATTGAATCATCTGCAACTATTAATTGAAAAAATAATGAAGTGATAAAATTATAAAATAAGAAATTATACACCTATTGATTTCTTATTAATTAAAAATTAGAGGTATGATACTGAAAAAAATCTTACACCGAACTCGTAAGTACAATGAGAAGAATATAGTTTTTGCAAGCAATGGTATTTTAGAGTCATTTGATTTGAGGCTTAATACAGGAGGGCTTTTTACTTTTTACCCTAAAAATTTTCCAATCAATGGGACAACCAGCGGACTAAGTTTGCATTAATCACTATCAAGGTTAATATATTTTTCTGCATATTAAATTCTAGGGTAAAAACCATTCGGACCCCCTGAGTTTTGTCTTAATGACACGGACACCCCCTCACATTTTATTAATTCCAGTGACACCCCTTATTATAAACGGAGGTAACAGAAATTGTGCAATGACAAAAATAACCCTCAATGCCTAAAATGATAGAAATATCTATTCGACTAACAAAAGCCTAAAATCGAAACCGATAGCCGCTAACCCTTTAACCCCAAATCGAAACCTTCCCACAGCCTCCCTCTTCCTCTTCCTCCCCGATTCCCTCACAGCCCCCACAACCTCCCTCTTCCTCCCCATTTCGCTCACTGGGTGGTGTTGGAGATTGCGGCGGTGCTGAATGGTTTCAATTTTTTTAGGGTTTTGTTAGTCGAGGGCACAGAGGAGGGTCTCCAGGTACGAGAGAGAGAAGAAAGTCGAAAACGGAAGAGACGAAACGACGTCCTCGCTGCGTGAGGAAAGGACCTTCTGTTCTCTGCGATTCTTACACCAGTTGTTTGGTATGCCCAAATTCTCTCCAAATTCATCATATGTGTGTGTAATTGCAACAGTGGCGTGATTTTTGGGGTTGAATGATTGACCGATTGCATGTGGGTTTCTGTGATTTAGGGTTTGCAATTTTTGGATTTCTTTTTATCAATCCCGTATTTTCTTTGTTTTTTTTCCTCGGCTGCTGAACAATTTTGTCCTCTCGATTCGATTTCGTTACAAATCTTGGGGGTTTTTGAACTGAGTCTATGTCAAACATGTTAATTCATCTAGAATTCGCGGATTCTATAATGTTAATTCGCCATTTTGGTTACTCGAATTAGCGGAATTAATTAGTCAAGTCCGTTGATTTTCTTAGTTAAATTCGCTGATTCGTAAGCTTGAATCCGCGAATTCAATAACATGAATGCACGAATTAATGGCCAATTCGAATTAATGCAAAGTTTGAAGTAAGTTTATCCAGATCTGTGCAGACATGGATCTATATATTTCTGTACGCTTTTGTTCTTGGAAAAGTTTCAAATTATGTGAAGTTATTGATTTTAGCAGTTGATCGAAAATACAATCACAATCATTTTCTTGACCAGTTCTTTTTTTTTAAAAAAAGGGACGATCAACATAATTTGAAGTACTGTGACATGTAAAAGTCTTGGTTATTATTTTCTATACTGGTTACTTGAATTTTCAGTCTAATACTGGTTACTTGAATTTTATGTTATGGAAAAAAATCTTCATTGTTATCTTGTTTTTTCAACATGTTCTAGACAGGTTCTGGAAAAAAAATGGGTGAATCTGAGGTTGGAAATGTGGAAACAGGTGTTGAAAATGTTCAGTTTGAGGTTGGAAATGGGGAAATTGATGTGGGAGATAATGATAAGAAGGACGATGTATATGGTTTTAGTTCTGAGGATGAGGATTGGAGAGGCGAGGGTGATGATGTTCCTGATTCTAGGAATGATTGCCAATATGTTGGGCCAATTAGCACATGTGAAGAGTGGGATGCAAGTAGTGATGGTTTCTCAGATTATCAATCTGGGAATGAAGGTGGTAGGAGTAGTAGTGATTCTGATGATGTAGAGAATATGAATGGTGATAATAAGCGAAAGAGGAAATCCAAAGTGTATGATACATCTGAATATGGGACTGAGTTTCATGTTGAGAACGGTGGAAACTCTGACTGGGATTTCTGTGTGGGGATGTTGTTTGAGAATGTTGATCTTTTTAGGGATGCTTTAAGAGACTACATCATTAAAAAAGGGATCAAAGTGATTAGGAAGAAAAATGAGAGGACTAGGGTCACAGTGCATTGTGCTGCTGAAGGGTGCAAATGGAGGATCCATGCATCACCTCTTCCGGATCAGGCTACATTTAAGGTGAAGAGTTACAAAAGTGAGCATAACTGTATTAGGTATAGGAAGGTGGATGAGGCAAACAGCACTTGGATTGCTAAATAGTTACAGGGGGTCATCAAGAACAATCCAAAGATAACATTGGAGAGTATGCAATCTGAATTGAATGATCGATGGGAAATTGACAGTAATGGTAAGAGGCTTTATAGGGCAAAAATGAGGGCTATGGAAGCAATAGAGGGTAATCATAGTCAAACATTTCAGTTACTACCAGCCTATGTTAGACAAGTTTTGAAACGTAACCCTGGTTCTGTTGCACTTATTGATTACTTTAAGCCTTCAGTGAGTGTTAATCCCATTTTCAAGAGAGTTTTCATTTCATTTGGTGCCATGAAGAATGGGTTCAGAGAAGGTTGTAGGACTTTCATTGGTGTTGATGGTTGTCATCTCAAAGGGCCATATGGTGGGGTTCTTGTAGCTGCAGTAGCTCTGGATGGGAATAAAGGATTATTCCCAGTGGCATATGGAATCGTTGAAAGTGAGAGAACAGAGAGCTGGGGGTGGTTTCTAAACAATCTGCATGCAGTTATTGGTGCTGGGGACAGGTCCCAACCATGG
>CM042184.1:45450518-45464321 GCA_023539305.1 Ilex asprella | reverse complement strand
AATATAAATAAATATATATTTATGATTATATCTATATATAAAATTAATGTATAAATAATATGTAATTAATAAATATGGTATACATATATATCAAAAGATATATAGATAAATAACATATTTATCAATTTAGGAGGGATTTATTTTAGTGAGTTCAAGGAAAGTTAATTCATCTATTTTTTTATTCTTCTTGATATTTTTTTTTTATCAAATATGATGTTTTATTTATCCCTATAGTTTTTTATTCTTCTAATTTTTCATCTTTTTATTTTTTATCGTACCAAATGAATCATAAGCTAAGCAACAACCAACAATCTCTTCCTCCAACTTTCAAAGTTGTAAGAAAATTGGTTTTTCTTATTTGGTAAATCAAATTTGCGAGTGGTTATTTGTACCGAAATTTGACAATATAGTTTTGAATCTAAAAAATCACATGATTTATACAATTTTTAATCTTAAAATAAAATAGTATAATTGGTCGTTCTGGTAGAATTGGAATACCATTGGTTTTTCGGAATTTGCAAGAAATCTCAAATCAATTTACTAATTCGAGTTCAATGAAAAACCAAAATTAATTATAAAACATATACTTATTCCTTTAACACATCAAAAATTGAGGATTAGTTTTAAAATCAGACATCTTTAAGTTTGAAATTTGACAATTTCTTTAGAATTCTTTATGAATTCTGTAGTTCTAACGTGGAAGACCTACCTTTAACTGAATTGGAGAAAAAATTAGTCAAAATGTGAATAAATTAAAATGGACACCCTTGAGTGTAATACCAAAAAAGAAAAAGAAAAGATGGGATTTAATGATTTAATGCTCACTTGGTAATTTTAATTAAGTAATGTGAGTTTTCAAGTCAAAAGTTTGAAATAAATTTTAGTTTTGACAAAATAAAAATGCAAAACTCATTTTGAAGTTTAATTTATATGAATTTTGATCCTAGAATTATACTTTTCTGCAAAACATTCCCACTCCCTGTATTTAGACTTGTTAATCAAATTGAACTACTCGAGTTTGACTTCAATTCGGCTCGGAGTTTGACTCGTTTATGCTCGGTTCGTTTTCTAAATGAGCCTAAACATTAACAAATTTTAGGCTCGTTTAGAAAACAAGTCCTACAAATTTGGCTCAAAGTCGACATGCTCAACTCGTTTATGTACAAATAATCAGGCTCGACTCAAGCTCGACTTGTTTTTGGCTCGTTTAGACTCGGCTCGTTTCCTAAACGAGCCGAACTTGAACAATTTTTTTGGTTCAATTAAGAAACAAGTTTTTTAAATTCGGCTCAAATTTATTCGACTAACAGCCCTACCTGTATCAAATGGGTTTGGCTCTCTCCAACTATTATACTATTCTATTCAAAAAAAAATATTATACTACATATATAAAATAATTAATTTCTTAGGAAAATGACTTGAAAAGTATTTCTTTTCACTTTTTAAATTTTTAAGAATTTTGAATTATTAAATTCTCTATTTTCATATCACTAGTTATTGCACATGTGCGTTGCACATGGGACATTATGAATTATAATTTTATTTTTATATTTTTAACTTTGTTAAAATTATATAACAATTATGTTATGCAATATATACTTATGAATCAAAACATAGAATTATAATCTTCTAACCGTTGTTTTTAAATGTATCAAACATTACTTTTGGAATGTAATAAAATGAAGCCTCTAGCTAATATGTTTGGAGTATATTATTCTATAATTATCTTTATATAATGTTGTTTACTGAAGATATGTAATATACTGTCATATTATAACAAAAAAAAAAAAAGAATCAAAATATAGACAATAAAGAAAGAAAAAATATATCCAATGGCCTATTTTATTTTGTTTAAAAAAATTGTCTGCTTAGTCGCCTAGTTTCAGAAGCATTCGGCAATGGCTCAGTAAACACTATCATGCATGCTAACAAATTATGGTCATGATTATATTTGCAAAGCCTTACAAGCTCATGATACCAAGAGGTTTATGTATAACTAAGATTTCTCAACCCACTAAGAAAATGAATAGTTAGGATGAACAAGAAAAACACAACGTTTTTTGTGTTAATCACATCCACAAATCTTGGCAAATGAACGATCTTAATTAGAAATACACAATAAAACCAAATCAACCACTGTAAGAATTTTATGATTCTCGCCTGAAAATTCACTGGCAATATACTAATACCATATATAAGTTTTGATATGTACAGAAACATGCAATCTAGTGTTCATATTCTTTTCTTGTCTTTTTTAGAATTTTATGATAATTCAATTACTTAATTTGCCTATAATGACTTCAACAAATCAGCGATTTCAAAAGTTATAATGTACCTATAGGCAGATATGCAACATGATTGGCGGATAATAATCATCAGACCCCAAAAAAAAAAACACATACTATAAAAATTCAGAAGATCGAGGAGCATAATGTAGCAATTATATATTAACAAAATAATGTAATATGAAATCAGCTAGCATCAGTACCAAGGTACTTAAACATCTTTGAATTACTCATTTCCTTGCTGGGCTACCCTTGAATGGCTTTGTACACAGTTGTCGGCCCATCACGCTTGTTTGTTAGTAAATCTTGGATGGCATTCAATGAGAATTGAATTAGAAGTATGTTTGGGCGGTTGTAATTTTTTTATCAATCTATCGCTTTATGTTCTATTTAAACTCAAACAATACTAACCAAAATGAAAAACCCATTATAGGTTAAAACTCCTTTTTTTTTTTTGTGTGTGTGTTGAGGCTTTTGTTGCTTCTTCTATAGAACTATGAATTTTTATTTTACATTAGAACAAGGAAAAAAAATAGAATTTTGAGAATAAGGATTTAACTTACTAAAAGAAGTGGACGACTTTATATCATGTAATTAAATGTCTCCTCTAAGATAGTTTGTTTGATTGGCACCGTGGTTTTGATCAGCACACTAAATTTATGGATAATTGAACTTCTTACATTCGAATATAAGTAGTATAGGATGAATCTACAATCGAAATGGAAAATGATATTTGGGGTCTTAAAAATCATGAGAATGAATCCACAAGAAACAAAATTATTAAAAAAAAAATCCAAGAAGGCATAGTTATGAATTATGAGTTTGTATTACTTGAAAAGTATAGTCAATTTCGTATTCACAACTCTTAAACCCAAAAGATCCTGAGTAGAAAATTTGCACAAGCCAATGTGAAAGCATTGTCATGCAGAATTATCTGATTCAGATAAAAAAGTCATAGGAAACATTTTGTTATTTGAACTTGAGACTATGCAAAAGGTAAAGACGATTTTATTAGATAATTAATCGGTACATTCAATGCAAATTCAATTCCTAGAAGTCTTTGCATCTTGCAGTTAGGGGTGTTAATCGAGCCCTTGTCAAGCCTTTGTCAAGCTTAATTTACACATAAACGAGCTGGTTCGTTTAACTATTTACTCTTAAACAAGCTTAAAATAGTGTTCAAGCTTGGCTTGATTAACAGCCCTACTTGTAGTTGCTAAATGAAGCAATCAATTGCGGGCTACATGAAGAGACATATGAGACAAAAAAATTGGTTTTGATGGCCAGAAGAGGTAAAGGTTTAGATATAGAGGATGGTTATATTCAAGTAAGATGAAGATACTTGACTATATATATTAATACACAAGTAGTTTAATGACATTTAATTTTATAATAAAAATGGGGTTCAATTGAGTCTCAAATTTGATGGGTTAAAAGGATGTTAATGTTATTTAGATATTTAGTAAGGCCAAAAAATAAAATGTCAATTATACAACGTTATTCTTGATTAGAATACCAACCGATACCTCTTGAATAGCTTGACTGAAATACATCTACGAACTTTGATAGAATGAACAAGTAATTGTGTTGTTGAGATTTTTTTCAATAATTTTCCAACAAAAAAATTGAAAGACTACAAATCTGTAATAACAGTTATCGACATCACTCATACACTACAGTATCACTTACTCACCAACATCACTTACACATTAAACTTGGACTCTTCGCTTGCCACACACGAGGAAACTATTGGTTGCATTTTCATTGTTTTAAAAGGTTACATGTTAACTCCTTGGCGCTGGTCAGAACCAAAAAACTAATTGATCTATCTTTCCTATTATGGTTCTAAAGGTTCAAACCATTGATCATCTATAAGGACTAACAAAAGAGAATAAAAAGGAAAAAAAATCAGAAATTAAAAATTTTTGAGGAGAAAAAGACTGAAAGTTCTATGTAGTTAAATTTGTCGTTTGAGTCTTTTTGACATTGAATTGCTTGTTTTGGGAGTGATCGAAGTTTTGGATTGAAGATGTATGTACTTTAAATTCTGAGACTCTAAATAATCTTTTTTCTTCTCAATCCACCTTCTTTTGCTTCATATCTGGTTGAAGAGGAGGTGCCATCTTAGATAGATAGATAGGGAGATAGATAGTGTGTTAAGCTAAATTGGGGACAAAGGTTTGTGCTCACAGCTCATTCTCTAAGGAGGAGGATAGAGAGCTTTATAGCCCCAATAGAGAAAGTTGAAAAGTTGTGAATCGAAAACTTTTATGAGACTTTAGTGGAGGTATGATCAAAGGTCAAATAATTTTTTATAAGAATTTGGAGCGACACTATGACTATCTAATTTCCAAATGGTGGGTTTTTTATGCCCTCTGCCTTCTCGGGTTTCCCAAGGAGATGAGAAGTTATATATAAATGATGTTGGTCCAACTTTCTTGGCTGTTGGGTTGCCATATTTACACGTGTAAACTGTAAAAATTCAACTCTTGTGTCTCTTAATTACTTTTTTCATGTGAATTGTATTTGTATTTGAATAATGGTTATATTTTTAAGTGGTATAGAAATTTATTTTTAAGTATATTTTTATTTGAATAATGAATATATTTTTAGTTAATCAAAAAATTATCACTTTTATTGACATTTTAAAATTGCATACATAGATAGATATAGATATAGAATATATATAAATATAGATTTATTCATCTATTCCTATAATATGAATGGTCTAAGAGTTAAAATAAAAAAAATATGATATAATTGTCTTTATATAATTGTTTGAGGATAAAAAAGAAAGATAAAATTAGTATGACATTAACTTTGAAGGATAAAGATGACATAATTATAGTTTTAGAGGGCAAAAATGGAGAAAAAATATTTTTTAAATATGCTCACTTTTTAAAGTAGTATAGATATTCTACCAAAAGTCTCAAATAACTATCTAATGGGTCAAACTCAAATGACCCAATTCATGTGGAAAGTCCAATCTTAACTAAGAGCTCAACCTTATAAAGACCCACCAAGCTCGATGGGGTCCAAGTCTAGTCAAGATCATCAGGGAGCTACATCAGTTTAGCTACGTCATCAGGAGAGCATCCAGGAGTCTCACTCTCGCCGCCTTGGAAAGAGTCAGCCCACACCCCATCCTTGACCGAGTCTCATGGAGAGCGCCTCAAACAATCGCCATGTTGAGAAGAAATCGTGAGCTCCACCACAATAGCTATCTAGTTGTTAATAAGTCGTCCCAATCTGTTAGGGGGCGACTATAAATTGTAAATCCTACCAACACTTGGGGGACAAATCACACTTTATTTAGCACAATTCTCTTCTCTCCCTCTTAGCTTGTAACTCTTTGCTCTCTTTGCACTTAATAAAGGCCCGACAACCTTAGCCATTCAAAAATGGACGTAGGTTACTGAAGGGACTCATGACTGATCAGCAGCCCCCGAGGTGACACGTGGACAGAGGTAAATGATGGGAAACCGAGTTATGAGGCCGAGGACATTAAGAGAGCCGAGTAGAGAAGTTGAGAGGGGGCATTTTTCGTAAAGTCGAGTACAACCCCTGACAAGCAATCAATGTGATTTGACCCAGCATTTATGGTAATGTAAGTGACTCAGACTGGACATTTTAACGAGCCTCTGCACCTACGAAGACCTAAACTGACAACCATAAGTGAATGCATTAATGGCTAGGAGGCCAGGCGCAGAGCTATATGGGACAGCCTTCGAGGCGCCGACTGTTGAAAAACAAGTCAGACGCCGTTCATGGGCATCCAAGCACTCGGCGTGGTCCCGAGGACCGATTTTAAACGCCGAGCATTGATGACACAGTAGTACGAGTAGAAGTCAATCATTGCACGTAGTTACAACTGGTGGGCTTTAAATGCTGAGGTGATCTTTGTGTCAGGACAATGATTCCAAGCCCAGGTATAAATACCCTTCAGAAATATGAACAAAGGTACGCAAATCAAACTCAAAAAACTCAGTGAATTAAGTTTCATCCTCCTACCCTTGCTGACTTAAGTTTCGGAGGGGATAAGCCGGGCAGACGCCTGGTTCCCTTTTTCTAACCTTGTGATTGTTTCAGGGTTCACCAGTTATCTGACCGTTATCTCAAATCGATTGCAAGATTTATCCCGTGCAATTTGGCGCCATCTGTGGGAACAGAAAACCTTTCCCTTGTAGCGGTCGCACCATGGTGAACACACGATCCCAGGGTGACAGAGTAGGGGGTCCACGTATGAGAAATGTGGGGGCCACCCACCTCCCAGTGGTCGCGAAATTTGTCCCAGTGGGTCAGTCCACAGGAGAAGAGCGTTCCTCACAACGAACTTTCCCTATGAATCAAGACCCAGGGGGACAAGTCCCCCTCAGCACGTAACATCGTAGAGATGATGGAAAGACGTATGGAGAAACGCATCAGAGAACTCGAGAAGGACAACGCCAAGGTGAGGCGTAGGCTAGAAGAGTTCGAGCGATCAGCAAATGCCAGCTGGCATACCTAAGAGACGGGAGTTCGAAGTCCTGGTCATGGAGAGCCCAGGAGAGTGGGACAGGGAGTCCCCGAAAGGAACCAACGTGGGCGCCCAGCCAATAGACAGAGCCCCCGAAGTTGGGAAAAGAATGCCCCCGCTGGATAGTCTGGGACTGATCATCCCAGGACTGGCCTCTCGGCGAGGGGCCTCCGCCGCGAAATTCCTCGGAAGGATGTGTCAACGGAATCCCAAGCAGAGTCTAACGTCAGAGGACCGAGGGGGGCAAGGTACTCCCAGACGCACCCCTATAACAAGCACCGAGAACCGCAGTCTATGGGAGATGACGAAGAGCAAATCTCTTCCCCCTTTGTCAGGTCCATAAGGGAAATCGAGATGCCAAGGAAATTTGCAGTTCCCCGGTTCAAGGTATATGATGGGAGAACTGACCTTGAGGGCCACGTTCGGCACTATAGACAACTAATGTCGCTTTATGATACCGATCAGAGGGTGTTGTGTCAGGTCTTCCCCATGAGTCTGGGAGACATTGCCATGAAATGGTATGAGGGCCTGGCCCCTAAGAGCATCAGGTCATGGAAGCAGATGGTGGAGCTCTTTAAGGCGCGATTTATTACCAGCACCAGGAGGCCGAAATACGTCGGCGCCTTGCTGACACTTAGGCGCAAGAGTGGAGAATCCTGTCGGCAATACGTGATACAATACTGAGAGGAGGTTAACGAGGTAGACGCATGTTCAGAAGCAATGGCTGCAGCGTCTTTTCGACTGGGGTTATCCCGAGATACCGGCCTTTATAGGTCCCTAACCAAGAAGGTTCCAGAAGACATGAAGGATTTAATGGCGCGGATAGACAAGTATGCACGAGTCGAGGAGGAGACCACTAACCCCGAGAACAGAAGGGGAAGAGACCAAGGGTCGACGCTGAGGAAAAGGGATAGGGAAATGCCGGCAAGGAGAGGCTCGCCTACCCGAGCCGACTGCCCTTCTAGGGGGTCCACACTATTTTTAAAGAGCCTATTTATAGGATGCTGACAAAGATACAAGACCGACCGTATTTTAGATGGCCTCCGAAGATGCTAGGGGACCCATCTACAAGGGATCAGACGGCCCGGTGTTCCTATCATAAAGATGTGGGTCACATGACCGAGGATTACAGAACATACAAATCCTTCCTCGAGCAATTGGTCCGAGAGGGCCATCTTGGGGAATTCATTGACCAGAGATCTCGCCGAGGGATTATAGAGGAAAAGAGGGAGCCGCCCCGAGAGGTCGTCCTCGTGATTGATGTTATACACGCTTGCACAACCGAAAGACCATTGTATAACGTCCTCCGAGCGGAGCGAAAGCGAGTCTCGCAGGCGCTAAAAGTCGGAGAGGGTGAAGGGGAGGAGCCGTCCGCCAAGAAACCCCGCCGACACGAGGTCATCAGTTTCTCTGAGACTGACATAGCTAGAGTGGCTCACCTGCACGACGATGCACTGGTGATCACGTTGCGAGTTGGCAAGTTTGATGTTAGGAGGATATTAATAGATTCGGGGAATTCGTCTGAAGTGATGTACGAGGATCTCTTCCAAAAAATGGGCTTGACCCAAGTAGACTTAAAGTCCGTCCAGACGCCCCTTGTCGGTTTTAATGGGTCCAGCGCCCTCCCACTCGGCAAAATAACATTGATGGTGCAAGCGACGATTGTTTCGATTCCGGTTGAATTCTTGGTAATTGACTCCGACTCCCCGTACAACGCCATAATGGGGAGGACCTGGTTGCACGTGATGAGGGCGGTCCACTCCAGCTATCATCAGAAAGTGAAGTTCCCCACCCCTCGTGGCGTTATGGAGATCCGGGGGGACCAATTGGGCGCGAAAAACTGTGTTTTACACGGCCATGATGACGGGGCTCGAGGCTCGGCCAGTAGATCGCAACCCCGAAGAGGTGGTTGCTAAATAGCAATCACAGTTCGGTCGGCTTGGCGTAGATGACTCGGCGGTGGACCCAGCCGACCGTTCCATTGAACCACTGATCAAAGTCCTCCTGAAACCCGACGATGAATCAAAGTACTTTCTGGTGGGATCCTCCATGAGCAACAGTGAACGGGCAGAAATGTCGTCTTTTCTACGCCAAAATGTCGACATCTTTACCTGGACCCAGGCTGACATGATGGGGATCAGTCCCGATGTGATGACCCATCGCCTCCATGTGGATTCGAGCTTCAAGTCGGTGAAACAAAAAGCGCGCAGAATGGCTCCGCATCACGCGAAGGCCGTGGACGAAGAGGTGGACAAATTGCTGAGCGCGGGGTCCATTCGGGAAGTCCAATTCCCCGAGTGACTGTCCAACACGGTATACGCCAAGAAGAAGGAGGGGAAGTGGCAAGTTTGCATGGACTTCACTGATCTGAATAAAGCATGCCCTAAGGATGGGTACCCACTCCCTAAAGTAGACCAGCTAGTGGATGCAACCACGGGCCACAAACGCATCATCTTCGTAGACGCCCGAGCAGGTTATCACCAAATTCCGTTCGAGGAGACGGACCAGGAAAAAATAGCTTTCATCACACCTCGGGGTATCTATTGCTATACGGTAATGTCATTTGGGTTGAAGAATGCAGGGGCCACTTACCAGCGTCCGATGAACAAGATGTTTAAACCTTTACTCGGCGTGACCATAGAAGTGTACATTGATGATATGTTGGTCAAGAGTAAGGAAGGAGACGATCATATTGGTGACCTGGGCACCACATTCTCCATACTCCGGCACTACGGTCTGAAGCTGAATGCCTCGAAATGTGCCTTCTGGGTGAGCTCAGGGAAGTTTTTGGGATACCTGGTGACCCACAAAGGCATAGAGGCCAACCCCGAGCAGATTCAAGCAGTGCAAAACATTCAGGCGCCAAGGACTATGAAAGACGTCCAAAAGTTGACTGGCATGCTTGCCGCACTTAACCGGTTTATTTCTAAGTCCTCCGATAGGTGCCAATCATTTTTTGCCAAGCTCAGGGGGGCAGCGAAAGGCGTCTGGGACAAGGACTGTGACCTGACACTCGAGGGAATTAAGGAATACCTGAAGCGTCCTCCGACTTTGTCTGTACTAGAGGCAGGGAAAACTCTCTACCTATACCTGTCCGTTTCAGAGGAAGCCATCAATGGGACTTTGGTGAGGGAGTGTGAGGGGGCACAGAGGCCCATCTACTTCGTGAGCAAGTCATTCCTCGACGCCGAGACAAGATATTTGCCGATGGAGGAATTGGCCTTGGCCTTAGTCATCTCGGCGAGGAAGCTCAGACATTATTTCCAAGCACACACCTTTGAAATATTGACTGATCGCCCGCTCAGACCTATTCTTCAAAGAGCCAATTTATCAGAAAAAATTGTCAAATGGGCTGTAGAGCTCGGAGAATTCGACATAAGGTATAAGCCTCGTACTTCAATTAAGGGGCAGGTCCTCGCCGACTTCGTTGCTGAGTTCTCCGCGCCCGAGTCCCCGCCGGAGGTCGATTCTTCCGAAGTCTGGAGTCTTCACGTTGATGGTTCCTCAAATGCAAGGGGGCAGGAGTGGGGGTTGTACTGGTTAATTCGGAAGGATTTACGATAGAGCGAGCCATCTGACTGGGATTCAAAGCATCTAACAATGAAGCCGAATACGAGGCGCTATTGGCAGGACATGACATTTCCTACTCGGTCGGAGTACAGCGCCTGCATATCTTGTGCGATTCCCAGCTGGTGGTAAACCAAATTAATGGTGATTTTGAGCTACGGGACGATAGGATAAAAGCGTACTGTCGGAAGGCGAAATCCAAGATGGAAAAATTGGAGAAGGTAGAGGTTTTCTAGATTTCCAGAGATCAGAACACCGATGAAGACGCCTTAGCATCATTGGCCTCGGCTTTGGCCTCTGAGATAACCCGGCGTATTATTGTGGAAAGCCGGGAGAGACTGAGCATAGAAGCATGAGCCGAGCAGGTCTTTCCAGTAGAGACGCTGCCAACTCCCTCGGGCTGGATGGAGCCTATTGTTGCATATCTAACAAGCGGCGCGCTCCCCGAGTGCGCCAAGGACGCGAGGAAGATTAGGCTTAAGGCTCTCAGGTTTTGGATATCCGCCGATCATAAACTGTATAGGAAATCTTTCTCGAGGCCCCATTTGCTTTGCGTCCCCGAGGACAAAGTGGAACCCTTGCTCTACGAGATTCATGAGGGAGTATGCGGAAGCCACACGGGAGGCCGATCACTTGCCCATCGAGCAATGACGCAAGGGTATTGATGGCCTTACATGCAGAAGGACGCAAAGAGATACGTATGGAAATGCGAGAAATGTTAGAAGTTTGCTCCCATCATCAGACAGCCGGCCGGAGATCTGAATTTATTGACTAGGCCATGGCCATTCTCTCAATGAGGAATAGATATCATAGGCTCGCTGCCAAAGGCACCCTTAGGAAAGAAATTCCTATTGGTGGCGACAGATTATTTTACAAAGTGGATCGAAGCCAAACCCCTCAGCCGTATCAGAGATACAGAAACAAAGAAATTCGTATGGCAAAATATAATCATTCGTTTCGGAATCCCCAGGGCGATCGTCTCGGACAATGACACACAGTTCAATAGTGGTCATTTTAGAGAATTCTGCTCGGGGTTTGGAATACGCAATTATTACTCTACCCCAGCCTACCCCCAAAGTAATGGGCAAGCGGAGGTATCCAGCAAGACCGTACTAGCCGGAATCAAGAAAAGGCTCAAAAAAGCGAAAGGGAAATGGACCGAGGAACTACTCAACGTACTATGGGCCTACAGGACTACCCTGAGGACTTCAACAGGAGAAACGCCATTCGCCTTAACATATGGGGTCGAGGTAGTGATCCAGCTAGAGGTGGGGCTCCCAACGATTCGGAGCCAGGCGTTTGAGTTGGGAAATAATGACCAGTTGCTTGCAAAAGACCTCGACCTAGCTGAAGAAATGAGAGAAATGGCGTCCATCAAATTGGCCAAGTACCAGGGCGAACTATCCAGACAACATCATAGGAAGGTCCAAGCAAGGGATTTCAAAGTTGGTGACCTCGTGCTAAGGAGGGCAGTGGGCACTGCTCGAGATCCCGCCGAAGGAAAACTCGGGCCCAATTGGGAAGGCCCTTACAAAGTAACCGCTGTGGGGGGCACCGGCGCTATAGGCTGCAGGATATGGGTGGGAACGATGTGATCTGACCTTGAAATGTATCTAATCTGAAAAAATACTTTTCTTAAGAAATTCAATTCTCTATTTTCTGCTAGCCGCATGTCACGCTCTCAAAATCAGCACGAGACGAGCTCTCGGTTGCTAGGGGCATGGTCCCGAGGGGTGTAAGGCTCCATACTTGGAGCCACGCTCTCAAAATCAGCACGACACGAAAGACCTCGGTGTGCAACTAGGAAACAGGAACAGGCCTCCTGAATGGAAAATGACCCTTCAGAAAGGGGATACTACACCGTGAAACTAGAAACAACCTTTCGGGGAACCCCGTCAGAACAAAGACGCTTTCGAAAGATATGGGGCAAGGTTGGTGACGGCGTGATGAAGATCAGCAGTTAAAGGGTTTGCTCACCTTCCATCCTCGGTGTGAATGCGGAGCTGATGGGTTAAATTCCCTACACTTGACTCGCGTCAGAACGAGCAGGCCCATATCTCGGCCCCGATGGGTACGTGAAGCCTTGCGACCTTAGTTATTTCACTTATTATTAGCGGGTCCGTATATCTGCCCCGATGGGTACTTGAGGCCCTGTTGCCTCGAGTACTTGGGCGTCTATGGTTTATTTCTTAAACAGTTATAAGAGAAAAAACGAAAGAACACATGCAAAGAAGAAATGACGGAGCGAAGGTGGATTATATTATTACAAAGAACTGGGAAAATGATTGAATTTCATTTAAAAGTTAAAATAGGGGCTTTGCATCCCTAGAAGCATACATATAAAAGAAAAAGAAAAAAGGGAAACACTGGCAAGAGGCTTCTCGCCGAGATTCATCTCGCCTCGTGAGTTGTGAAGTCTTCAATTGGTGAGGAAGGGTGGTCAGGATCTTAGCCGGCGATAACCGGAGAAAGGCTATCTGAACCATCACTCACAATAACGGTGTTAGCCTCCTCGGTGTTCGGCTGCACCTCCAGAGGGACCTCGGCGTCTTCCACAACAGGGACGTGTTTCTTGAAAAGTTCGTCTCCCGGATCCACCATGGCTCCGTGCAGAGCGGCCACCCAACCATCCCTGAAAGCCTTCTCCTTGGTTTCCTCGAAAGCGGGGACCATCTGATCCTGAGTCTCCAACCATACTCGGTGGCACTCACATTGCAGCCTTTGGTCCTCTTCCGCCTTCTCGTCCATCAAGGCATCCACCCGGGCAGTTAAGTCTTTGATGAGGCCCTCCGACTCCTAGACCTTGCCCTCAGCCAACGAGACTTGGAGCTCACACTCCTCCGCCCTCTTGATTGTCGCGGCCTCGCTCGCCTTCAAGTTCTGGATCTCGGCATCCAGGGCGTCACGCTGGCGGATCATCTCGGCAAGATGTTTGGTCTGGTCGACTACGACCGCTTCAACCTTCTTAACAAAAGCATCTTTGGCCTTGGCCTCCCTCTCGGCGTTCCTCGTCGCCTACTTGTAGTCCCAAAAGTGATCGATGATAATCCCCATCTGTTGGCAGGCCTGTAGAGAACGATAATCTCCAGTTAGACTAGCGCCGAAAAAATGAGGCATAGTTGAAAGAAAGACACTTACCACCAAATTGCTCTGGAGAGCATTGAGAAGGAGCCGGTTGTCGGTCTGGCCCAGATGCACGCTCATGTCGGTCGGTGGCAAATTGAAGGGTCCTCGCCACAGCCAAGGCCACGTCTTGGTCCTGGATGATGGAGTCCGCTTCCAAGACGGGGCCCCCCTTCGGGTCTCGGCTTGGCAGATCCACTCGGCTGATGTGGATGGCCCCGGGGCATCATGGCAGTGCTTTTGCTGGCGCTCCTCCGAGGGTCGGCTCTCTCCTTGAGCCTCCGGGTCCCGAGGCCTTTTTCCCCTTGTTTG
>CM042184.1:45429106-45450418 GCA_023539305.1 Ilex asprella | reverse complement strand
ATTTAAACACAAAAAAATAATAAATTTTAATATTAATATTTTTAAAAATAACAATAGTAACTTGTTCAACAAAAATAGTAACATTCTTAACAATAATTATTTCTCTCAAATTAAAACTCAAAAAATAGTATCGTTCAAACTCAAAAAATAGTAATATTCAAAAACAAAGAAAAAATAGTAATATTGAATATTAATATTTAAGAAAATAATAGTAGTAATATGTTTAACAAAAACAGTAACATGTTCAAAATTATACTGACATGAACAGTAATATATTTAACAAAAACAGTAACGTAGTAAAAATAATAATAGCATGAAACATTCAAGTTCAAAAAATAATAATATTTTAAAAAAACATGTAATATATAATCGACATAATTATAGATAGACAAAAAAACAGTAAGCACAAAAAATAGTAAACACGACCACGACGTCTCCATAATGCATATCATGGCTGATTAAGAAAAGCAGATTGAACAAGATTCGTCGTGAAAAAGGAAGAGCGAAGTCAGAGCTTCCCTCTCTAGAAAAGTTATTTAACTCATCCACCCCACTTAGATAATGAACGGTAGAAATTGATGGCATAGAAGCTTGGAGGTTGCTTGTGTGCTGGACCTCTATATATACATACAGAAGGGTCTGAATCTAAATTCCATCAAACGAGGCTAAAAGAAATACACTGTAGAATTAATCGTTGCCCGGGCTGTGGAATGGCATCGGAGAGAAATAAGCTTTACATTGCAGTCATCTTCACAGAGTTTGTTTGTGCAGGCATGTCCTTACTCTCCAAGGCAGCAATAACTAAAGGAATGAATCCTCATGTGTTTGTTGCTTATCGACAAGCTTTCGCGACGCTTGCCTTATCTCCTTTTGCTTTCTTTCTTGAAAGGTTACTCAAGTTGTTACTACTTTTTGATTTCTCATAATCATTTTACCTCTTCCCCAACCCCCCCCCCCCCCATCTCTTTCTTTATCTATTTGGTGGTTTATTGGCTTTTTAATCTGCAGCAAGCAGTCTGCTCCACTGTCTTTCCTCTTACTCTGCAAGATATTCTTTGTTTCTCTATGCGGGTGCGTAGTTTATTTTATTGTCATGTTTACAATGTTTAATGAGCTTTAAAAGTATATTGGGACACCAAGAATCTTAAATATACTGTAAAAAATAAAAAATAAATTAACAATTCTTCATGCATCTGATATTTTAGGATTACCGTGACCCTTAATCTGTTCTATTTTGCACTGAAATACGTCTCTGCGACATTTGCTGCAGCGTTCACTACCACAATTCCTGCCATTACCTTCATCTTAGCTGTTATCTTAAGGTTTAACACCAAAAAGCTTGTGATGAGCCTTGTTCAACATTGATTGATCTATAAAGTACTTACTGCTTCTAATCACTATGGATCAAAAATTTGTTTTGTTTCAACAAAATCACCAAAACGTTTCCGTTACTTTGGCAACTGAAATGAATCAGTAACTGATTATTAGAATTACATGTTTTGAGATGTTTTGGCCAAAAGTTTTCTCTGTTTCCTTTGGGTTTTGGCAAATATTTCTGAAACGTTTTTGAGCTAACTGAAACGAAATTTGATCCTTGGTTATAATAAATTTATAAAACAGTTTTTGACCTTTCCAGGATTGAGAACATTTCCATAAAGCAAAGGAATGGAATTGCAAAAGTATTAGGTTCTGCTGTAGGTCTTTCTGGGGCTTTGGTGTTTACTTTTGTCGAGGGACCTCCTGTGTATCCAGCTGGGCAGAAGGAAATTTCAGGCAAACCAGAAAAGAGTAATTCCAAAGAATATTGGATGAGAGGTTCTCTTATCGTGCTTTTGGCCTGCTTAACGTGGTCGTTGTGGCTGATTATGCAGGTTCTTCCCAAATCTTTCTTTGTCTCTCCTTCTTTCCTTTTGCTCAGCACATATTCTTCTTGTCACTCATTCTATCGCTTTGCTCGTGAATGATGATTTTCAAACTGAATCACATAAATCTTAATGTGTTGTGTGTTTTCCAATTTCGTTTTGCTATTTTTTCATAGGTCAAATGCATCACACTTTTGTTCGAAAAAATTGATTAGTTTTGTGCAAATCTGACTGCTCCTGTTTTGATTCCAGGCTCCGATTATGAAGCTATATCCAGAAAAACTAAGGCTTACAACTCTACAATGCTTCTTCAGCTGCATACAGTCTGCACTTTTGGCCATTGTCATGGAAAGGAACATGTCATCATGGGAACTTGGATGGAATGTGATTATGTGAATCTTGTTTCTGTGGCCTATTGTGTATGTTTCTTCATGCATTCTTGTTTTCATATCTTGATAAAGTTGGTTAGTATAAATTAAAATAGAATTAATTATATTAGTCTGAAAATTTAGATCTCTTTCAATTATCCATGGACTAGAGATAGATGTAAGTGAAAGGGATACAAAAATAAGTGTAGAGCCCCCGTATTTATAATCAAATAATAAAGATACAATAAGGATAAAATAGGTAAAACGAAGGTAAAAGGAAAACTCTAATAAACTAGGAAGTTCCTAATAAACTAGGCTATAACTCCAACACTCCCCCTCAAGCTAGGCGCAAAGATATCAACTAAGCCAAGCTTGACAACAAAGTCCCGGAGAATGGATAGAGTGACAGGTTTGGTGAAAACATCCGCAACTTGATCACTAGTCCTCACAAACAATGGAGTGACAATACCACAACTAACTTTCTCCCCAAGAAAGTGAACATCGATCTCTATATGCTTCGTCATCTCGTGTAGTACAGAGTCAGAAGCGAGCTGAATAGCAAATCGATTATCACAATATAATGTGGATGGAGAAGTCACTGAAAATTCCAACTCGCCAAGAATCAATCGTAGTCAGATAATCTCACACGTGCCAAGTGCTAGTGTCCGATATTCTGCCTCTGCTAACGAACGGGAGACAACTGCCTGCTTCTTGCTCTTCCATGAGATAAGATGAGTCTCTCGAAAAGCACAGAAGCCTGTAGTAGATCGACCATCACACGCTCCACCATAATCTGAATCTGAATAATATGCTAGAGAACCAGTCTGAGATCCTGATGCATAGAACAACCCAAGTCCAGGACAAGACTTGAGGTACCGAAGAATATGATAAACTGCATCAAGATGAGGCTGACATGGCCTGTGCATGAACTAACTAATTCAGCTAACAGCGAATGAAATGTCTGGTCTGGTGTTGGCTAGGTAGATAAGTCTACCTACCAATCTCTGATAGACAGTCGGATCTCTCAACTTCTCACTTTCAGCAGTAAGTTTCAGGTTTAGAATCATGGGTGATGATGCTGGTTTGCACCACAGCATCCCAGTGTCCGAGAGAAGATGCAGAACATACTTTCTCTGAGAAAGAACAACACCCCTGCTGCTACGGGCAACCTCAATTCCAAGAAAGTATCGCAGAAATCTCAGGTCCTTCACATCGAAGGCCTTCCCAAGGTCTATCTTGACCTGTGCAGTCCCAGAAGCATCATCTCCAATAATAATAATATCATCAACATATACCAAAAGGATGACACACTTTCCAGAAGTATTCTGTCGAATAAAGCAAGTATGATCAGAATGACATCTGGTGAACCCCAAACGTACAACTACATCACTAAAGCAAGAGAACCAGGCTCGTGGTGACTGTTTCAGTCCATAAAGAGACTTACGCAGTCGACATACCTTTTCAGCATACTCCCCCTCACCACGAAAGTCCGGTGGTACATCCATATAAATAATCTCATCTAGATCACTGTGAAGAAAAGCGTTTTTCACATTTAACTGATGAAGAGGCCAAGAATACTCCGCATCCAGAGAAATAATCAATCGAACAGTAGTCAATTTTGTCACGGGAGCAAATGTAGTACCAAAATCACGACCTGGTACCTGAGTAAAGCCCTTCGCTACAAGTCTCGCCTTGTGTCGATCAATAGTACCATCCGCAACAAACTTCAGGGTGTAAACTCAGTGACAGCCAACAGGCTTCACCCATGAAGGTAAAGAGACAAGATCTCATGTATGATTACGCTGAAGAGCGTCCATCTCCATTTGCATGGCAAGAACCCACTGGGACTCCCGCATAGCCTCTGAAATAGAACGAGGAAGTGGTGTATCTGAAAATGCCATGCTATAAGCTCGAAATGTAGGAAATAAATCACCATAAGAAACATAAGCAGAGATCGGATATAACATCCTGGCAGTCCAACCATAACGGTCAACTGGACGACGATCACGCCGCGGATAATGACGTCCTAAATCATCATCCTCCACTGATAATGTCTCATCAGGTAAAGTAACTAGCTCAGTACCTGCAATCTCATTAGTACTAGCAACGGGTGCATCAATATGCTCAATGAACTGAAAAGTATTACCTGCATCGCATGAGGTAGAGGGGATATCAATAGGGGGATGAGAGCGAGGACGACGAACATAAACCTGCAAAGGAAGAGAGACTGGTGACTCTGTACTGACAGGAATGAGTAACTCTGAAGAAGGAGAGACTGATAACTCTATAGTGATTGTGACTAATGGCTCTGGCTCCTGTGGTAACGGAAAATCAAAGGGAGTATCATCAACTAGAGGGGCAAATACAGGATTAGAAGAAAAATGGGGAATATGCTCAAAAAAAGTAACATCTAGACTGTGATACATACGACGTCTGACAGAATCATAACACTAATACCCCTTAGACTGATGACAATAGCTCACAAAGACACAACGAATTGCTTTATCATCAAGCTTATGACGAGTAAGAGACCGATCCTGGACAAAACATGTGCAGCCAAAAACACGATGGGGGACCGAAAAAAGTGTCCGCTCAGGGAATAAAACCTGTAAGGGAGCCTTATGCTAAAGAACATGATTCGGTGTACGATTGCACAAAAAGGTAGAAGTCAAAATAAAAAAATGCCAATAAGATTTTGGTACCCCCATACCTCTAAGCATACAACGTACCATCCCTATTAGACTCCTATTTTTCCTTTCAGCAACTCTATTTTGCTCAGGAGTATATGGACAAGTGAGCTGCTGAAGGATACCCTGAGAAGAAATGTAAGACACTAAGGCATCAGACACATATTCTTTGGCATTATCCGAACGAAGAGCACGAACAATGACATCGAATTGTGTCTTAATCATCTGGAAAAATTGAGTGACGACAGGGAGTACATTAGACTTCCTATGCAAAAGGTAGACTCAAGTACAACGGGTATGGTCATCTATAAATGTCACATAATAACGAGTACCTGACAGAGCAGTAACAGGGGAGGGTCCCCAAATATCAGAGTGTATTAGGTCAAATGGTTTGGGTAACTAGTGCATACGAGGAATATAACTGGTCTGAACATATTTTGATAGGGAACAGATAACACAATCAAGTTTACCACTAACACAAGCTTTGTTCAAAGTAGAAAATAACATACATAAATATTTAAAATTTGTATGCCCAAAACATTCATGCCACAACTGAACAGTTTGTGACGAAAATCATAATGACAAGTACTAAGTAAAACACTAGCATGCAAACTAGAAATAGATAAAGACAAAACAGGTGATGAAGGTGGAGAATGAGAAACTGGTGAAACCGGAGGTGGATCACCTAGATAATACAATCTATCTCTCTCATGTCCCCTGATAATAATCCTCCTGGTACTCAGGTCCTGCAAATAACACGAATCAGATAAGAACACAACTACACAGTGAAAATCTCTGGCTAGCTGATGTACAGATAATAGATTCATGGCCAACTTTGGCGCATGAAACACCAAACGTAATGTAAAGTCATCTGGGAGACGGATTGTATCCCTACTAACAATAAAGGCATGTGTACCATCTGCTAACTGAACTTGAGTATGTAACTGCTCGTCAAAAGAGATAAAATGATGGGTCTCACCGGTCATATGACCATTCGCACCCGAGTCCAGCATCCAAAGGGGGGACGGACTGACGCAAGTATGAAAGGCACGAGGAATACATGTAGTAGTCACAGTAATAGTAGTCGAACCTCGAGAAGTCCGGACTGACATAAGTATACCTAAGCAAAAAGTAATAGCATCCATATCACTCTGTCAAGGAGGAGCAGTAGCAGGTGCAATGACTGTAGGTGGTGGTGCCTCAGCAATGGTAGCAGTACGACTGCGAGGAGGTGGCTTAAGCTCCGGATGAAGCTTCCAACAAACGGTCCTGAGATGTCCGAGTCGACCACAATAATCACACTGACGAGAATCTCCATGTCTACGCTGATGTGGGGTACTGTGACGGCGCTGGGCCAAGCGCTGTCGACTCCTATACCCGATGGAAGTACTAACAGATGTCTCAACGATAGGGGTCTCAACTCCCTCAGTAGTAGTCATATCATCAATAATACTAAGGCACCCGTGACAGAGATAAAAACAACTCCAAGATAAATAGAGAGATAAAATAAGGGAGAACAATATACCTCTAGTCGAACAATAGCGACAGATAAAGAAGGTCCAAAAAACTCTCAAATAATCAGGTCACGGTGCCCAAAAATCCAATAAGTATAAATAATAGATCTACTGCATCAAGAGTAGATCAACGAAGACGAGGATCCGTTCCCTCCTAAAAAATTCCTAGGATGAAGCCACAACGAAAATCGCAACCTGGTAGAGAGTTGGACAATGATCCAGCAGTAAGAGTTTGGGTTATTGGGTTGTTGGGTTGCTGGTCTATGCTAATTTAATATGTATCTAGGTTGCTGGGCTGATTTAATATAGGCAGTGGGTAGAGTATCATATGGGCTAGTTGCTATGTTGCTAAGTTGGTATGATAGGGATGGTTTGGCAAGTATATAAGTCTATCGGCCGGTGGTTTCTTTGTTGGTTTGTCAGTGGTTGTGAGTGTGTTGTTTTGGTGGAGTGGGGGCAATTTTTCGGTGGTTTCTTTGCTGGTTTGTAGCTGTTGAAGTATGCAGTTGGGTTCGTTGCAGGGTTTTGTGGGTGTCGCAGAGATGTTGTGGTGGAAGGTGATGAAGGCTGTCGGTGGTTACTCTTGGCTGGTGCAGGCTGTACTAGGTTTGTTTGTGTGTTGTCAGGTGCTATATGGATATTGTCGGTCGGTGGTTTTGTTGTCGGTTAGTTTGAGTTTTAGGTTATCGGCAGCGGCTAGGAGTTCTGGTGTAGGCTGTACCAGGTTGGTTGGGTCAGTCGGTGGGCAGCAGGTTGGTGGTGGCTGCAACGTGGAGGAGGGCTGTGGGTGGCTACTGGTTTATTGATGTTTGGCGAAGGGCTAAGGTTAGGGTTAGGGTTAGGGTTAGGCTCTAATACCAACTTGAGATAGATGTAAGTAAAAGGGATACAAAAATAAGTGTAGAGCCCCCGTATTTATAATCAAATAATAAAGGTACAATAAGGATAAAATAGGTAAAACGAAGGTAAAAGTAAAACCCTAATAAACTAGGAAGTTCCTAATAAACTAGACTATAACTCCAACACATGGAAATCAAACTGCTTCCAAGTAGGTGTTCTTTTGCAACTTGGCAATTTTTACTTTGAACATTTCATGTCTAATCCTTCCACTATATTCTCCCATGGATAAAAAACCTTAATCTCCTTTCTTTTTAAAGAATGTTTCGGGATGTGTTTAGAATCAAAATCCCGATGTTTTGGAAATATAATTCATAACTTTCCCTCTTTCTGTTATATTTCTGAAATGTTTTTACATCTGAGCTAACCAAAATTGTGCAAAGAACAAAAGTTTAATCTTGTACATTATATGCATGCCCTCATGAATTCCTAACGCTTGTTCTATTGTTTTGTTGGTTTGGTGCTACCAAGACAATTTCTTTAAAGGACCTTGAGATGCTAATCCACGAAAAATGATACGAGAAATTCGAAAGCACATATATGAAACAAGAGCGACCCATTAAAATACATCGATTTCTTATTCACACAAAGGAACCATTTCTTGACAACTTGGACAGCTTATAACAATGTTTATCCCGCATATTGAGCCTCGGAGTTTATGTTTAATCACAGCATTAAAAAGAAAGTCTGAATTTTCCATGGAAGCCGGATCGAAATATTATTGTTTAGGTACGAAGCTCCAGTCTTCAGGGGGTCACCTTTATTTGACTGAGAAAGGCGAATATGGGAATGTGCAATGTGCCTAATACAAATATTACCTTTACATTATGCTTCCATGGAGTTTGATGCCTTAGATTAACAATTCCAATTAATTGACATTGCAGGGTGTAATTGTCACTGGGATTATTTATTGGCTGCAAGTTTGGACTGTAGAGAAGAAAGGCCCTGTGTTCACAGCCATGTTCACTCCATTGTCACTTATTATAACAGCCATCTTCTCAGCTTTCTTGTTCAAGGAGACCCTTCACTGGGGAAGGTCCATACCCTCACTTCTCTCCTACTTTATGTATACAAAACACTCCTTCATTTTGAAATTTTATTTTTCTTTTCTTTTCTTAAATTATGTTTGCAGTGTTTGTGGGGCTGTATTGCTAGTAGTTGGTCTCTATGGCGTTTTGTGGGGAAAGAACAGGGAAATAAAATTGAAACAAATGAACAAACGTCAGAAATCAAAGAGGAAACAGAGTTGAAGTGCATTACACATCAGTGACTGGTGGAGATTAAGAATTTACGATCTGATACTACATATGAATTTCTCAAGCCTATTTAAGAATACTCCCATCACTGGGACAGCCAGCTATGGCTAACTTTCCTAGATCAGTATAAAGATCAATATGTATATTTCTGCAAGGAAAATTCTAAAACTCGGATTTTCTTGTTCCAATACACCTTTTTCTTCCCCATTTTTCTGATGAAATAGCATGAATTGGCCATACTCTGTAACGATAAGAGAAGTATATAGTTAGTTATTCTCAATGCATCACTAAGGGCCATGCTGGTCTACTGATTATGGTATCATCAAATATATTGGTTGATATGGTGGTGATGGTTAGTAGCGGATACGTTCATGACACTAACACTAATTTGGAGTTCCTCATGGAAGATTGAAGTGTGCATAGATAAGCGATGTTTTTACTTTAAGATTTGCAAATAAAGTGTTTAAGGTTTCTTCTCTCCAAGTTTTCCATCCACACAAAACATTGTGATATTGGTGAAAACATCTCCTCAGCCATATCAATAACTAACAGTAGGCTGTGTTCATGGTGAACACAGAACAATAGGGGGTGGCGATTAATCGTGGAAAGAATCGAGCACTGGATCTGACCGGACGGTGACGGGTCTCCTTTAATGGTTCGTCGCTGGGTCTGATAGAAGTCCTCTCCGCCCTAAGTAGGTTGAGAAGATCAAAGGGGGGCCTAAGGAGTGGTGATAAATTGCTCCAGGGGGTGTTCGATTGATTCTAGTGGATGAAGAGGGATTCCTAGCACAGAAAAAATAGGTTAGAAGGGTGCCGGAGTGTTCTCCGGCGTATCCCCTCTGACAATCAAGTCAGTATGTGATGGGAGAAGAAGGAAACATTGTAGAGCTATGGTGTAGTATATTTTGCTTACCCTTGTAATGTTTTTTCGAAGACTATTTATACCTTCAAGAACTCATCATTGTTGTTGGCCTAAGTAGAGTATAGTTGTCAAAGTAGGTGACAGCATTCCGTCTAGCTCGCCTAGGTAATCCCCCAATATTAATTGTTCGTCCCGCCTCGTACCACCGATCAGTTAATGTCAGTCATTCGAAGGGATGGAATTAAATGATCGGCCTTTAGAGCATTCAATGCTCCTTGCTCTCGGCTTCCACAGTCCCCATTTACGTCCCATCACTGGGATTTTCTTAAATGCATGTGATTGGGACAGTTTTTCATTAATGGAGGAGTCTCTTTGTAGATAGCCAATAGACTGCATCTTGGCCACGTGTCGGCCTATCATTGGTGGGAAGTCATTCGTTCTAAATTTTTGAAAAATTAACCTAATCATTGATCAGGCTCTTCTTAGAGTGTAACAGCTGCAGTAGTCAGTAATCCTTTCAGAGTACCCTCGGGGCCAAGGGTACGTAATTCTAGTGGAGCGGGCCCGTTGCCGAGATACAAGGCATCTTTTGGAGAGGTCCTTATGCCGAGAGATTGGATCCTTCGGACGCCAAGGACATGGTCGAAGAGAGGTGCCTGCAACGTCTGGCCCGACCACAGAGGATGTGTCATTATCACTCCCTCTCGACACCGAGGACACGCTTCATGATCTAATCCTTTCTCAGGAATGTCTCATCAATAACATTATCTCAAACAAAATGAACTTCAGAGCTAGGAAATTGTTCAGTAAATATTATCTGCTGCAATTCGTGTTACAGTCAAGCTAGGAAATAACATCAAATTCTAATAAGTAGCTGTACCTATCTATATACATATTCAGATTTCCAGGACACAACCATTTATAACAATCAACCTAGCCCCATGACTTTCAACTGTGTGTGGATCATATCAACTTTATCGGCATCATTGTTGTCTTCTTCGAACTAAGGAACACTGGTAAAATGCAGAGCTAAGTTCTCCGATACTCAAGTCAAGTCAGATCACTGCTATATATCACGTGTCTGAATGCATCGCAACATTATACAATTCGGGGCACATTCTACATCTCCACAAGTTTTGGATGTCGCATTTGTTTGTTGTCAAACTTTCTAGAGCAGTCTATTAGGTTTAGCAGGAGTCTTTCCTAGTTTTTTAAAGTATTGATACCGAAAAATATACAAAAGGCAATGGGATTCTAGAAGATAACAAGCAATACAGAAACTATCAGAAGGGCCAGAAAAAGATTTTCACCATCAAACCATGCTTTGAGCAATAAGTCACACCTAAATATTCTTCTAATATTCTGTTTTAGTTTTTAATATGTTGTTATAAAAGAGGCCTCGAGTAAGGAAAAAACTCTATTGTACTATTCTTCTTCAAAAAAGCATAACCAAGGAGCAAGAGCTTTTATTATAGTGAATTAGTCAAACTTTTCAGACAATGAACTATTTAGTTTGTTGTGTATTCTCACTCATTTTTACTCACACACACCCACCAAGAGCTCATCCAGCTCTCCACCTCAAGCAAAAATGAGCAACATTGCGAACAATAAACTATTAGCAGGAGGAAACCATAATTATTAGCTGGAACTCGAAAATGATGTTGTGAAATCAAGTTTAGAATGCTACATGTAATAAAATAAACTAGTAAGGAATACAAAATTTTATTAATAGAAGCGTGTAGTATGTCTTTAACAGTAAATTTCGTCACTGTGAGTACAAAACTCGTTACAATAGATTATCACGGTCAATCATTCAAAATTCAACTATCACTTCTCCTCAAGAATAAAATCGTAAATACAAAAATATTATGAACACTCTTGATCGTTCCGAAATTAAAATAAGATATCACAAAGAATAGAATAGTTCAAAAAAGCAGCACAGAAATTGGGTATGTCTCATTGTGAAAACTCATTTCGAAGCCTACTGATTGTCCATTCAAATAGTCATAGTCTCCACGCTATTGCCGAATAGTCATGAGTCATGACGTTTGAATTGAAACTTAATGGCTTGAAAAGAATATAAAATTTGAAGTAGGAGTTGTGACAGTTTGACACAATATTTTCAGATATTGATGCCCTCCATTATTCTTTTTTTTTTTTTTCTTCAACTTCCTTGATATAGTTTTAAATGGATGACATGTGTAAAATTTAATTTTTGATGAATAAGATATTTTTTATTCATTTTTTTATTCAAAATAAATTTTTACACGTGTCACCAATCTAGTACTGTATTTGAAGGAATTGAAGAAAATATGTAATGGAACGCAAAAACTAAAGCTCAAATGCATATAATCTCTTATATGAGTGTAAAATAAGTGGGTCCCACTGAAAAAATTAATGGGATCCACTCATATGAAGAATGATATGTAATTGAGCTGTAATTTTTTTAGAGTTCATTTGAGTTTTGTAACATTACTGATATGTAATATTTCAACCGGCACAGTAATTAACGGTAAGAAAAAGTTTTTTATGGAAAAAATAAATTAAAATTTCAATATATTTATTTATATCTGAATTTCATTGATCTCATTCCCTGATTATGAGAGAGATTGATGAAACAATGAAGAGTGGCTGCCCAGAATCTAATATCATTTGTCGGGTATGGCGGTTCATCGCGATTGACAAGTACTGTAACTCAGTGCCTGCTTGTGTCAATTGGCAACAAATCCTTAAACGTTTCTAGTTTATAGAATTGATCACTCTGTTGCCAAATTTGATTTCTTTCTCATCTGCCTTTGAGAGAGAGAGAGTTGGTGCTAATCTTGTGGCCCACCAGTTGCTTGATAAAATGTCAATGCAATTATGTTGGAACTGTTAAGACTTTGAAATTTCATTAGCATTTTTTTTTTTAATTTTTTTTGGGGGGGGAAGAGAGAGAGAGGAGAAGAGGAAGGAAGTTTGAACTCTTGACCTCAACAAGACAAAACTTTCACAAAAGTATCATTGGATCAAAGACTTATTAGTCATTAGCATATAATTTGTAAATTCGACATGGAATCGAGACAGTATTATTAAGATCATTCTTAACGGATTTGAATGACAAATAGTAAATTCATTATTTTTGTCAAATAAATAAATCAACACGAACCAACAAAACACGTATTATATATAAGTAGAACAAATTTTGCACGATATGGCCCTACCCAACACAATGACAACAACCCTTACCGTCAAGGTTGACTGACACCTACATTTTTATTTTGTTTTGTTAATTTGAATTCAAGTCGTTGACTCCAGGCCATTTGAATCCAGACATTGACAATTGATAGAACAGTAACTAGTTTTTGAAGAACTTCAAAGTCTTAAGAGTTCAATCATAATTTCTTTTGCATTATAGGAGATAACAACTTTCAACTTGCTTTTCGGTAAAAGTTGCCACTTCTTCCGATGAATGTCACAGTATCCTATTTTTACTCCACCAAAAGCTATGATATTAATGAAGCATTTACCAGCATGCTTCACAAGAAGTTCCTTCCTACCTGACAGTTTTTATCACAATGACTTGTATTTTTGTCAAATATACAGAGCAACTCAAATTATTCTTATCACTTACTGGTTTCATTCAATTTGCTCGTGCCAGAAGGCTGTAAATTTAGCAAAACTCCAAGCCATCGGAAGAATCCTTTGCTGTCCTTTTCTGAAAGATCTGATAAGTCACCAGATCAGACAACTACTTACAGAAGTCAAAACATGAACAGCAATGATGTGGATACCAAGATATGTACCGACAGAACAAGTTGATGAGACCGACAGATTGAACCATCCACCCTGATTCTGGTAAATATCTCGATCAGCTGAAACATGAAAGGAGAAGGAGCAGGAGCAGCACCAAACTTTACAAATACTTCATCAGAGGAAGTGTTCTCCAAGCCCACATTGTTTACTTTAAAGTGTATCAACTACAATTCCCAGTATGATAAAAGCCCTTCATCCCTCCATTCAATCATCAACTTCTGCAGCCTAATAGCAGTTATCCTAGAATGAAAAACCCAATCGATAAGCCACTCTCTGACCTGTTTCTTCCTTCCCTTATATTTTTCCTACTCCTCACCATCCTTGTATTAGTTCCCGCTTCCCAGTTTGATGCTTTTGCAGAAGCTGCAGAAGTAGCAGAAGGCAAAGAAGTTGTTGCTCTTCAAACATGGAAGGCCAGCCTAGATAACAGAAGCCAATACCTCCTGTCATCTTGGATTGGAAGCAACCCTTGCAATAACTGGGATGGCATTGGTTGCAGCAAAGCTGGAAGGGTCACCCAAATAGACCTCACAAGCTATGGTTTAAGAGGTAAGTTTGTGGATCTTAACTTCTCTTCCTTGCCGTATCTCAGCTACATTGACATGCATAACAACTCACTGCATGAGACCATCCCCTTGAACATTGGCAGGCTTTCTAAACTCACCTATCTCGATTTGTCTTATAACTGTCTTTCTGGGGTGATTCCATCTGAGATAGGCTCATTGAAAAATCTTCAATTCTTTTACATGATTGACAATTTTATCAATGGCTCCATCCCTCAAGAGATTGGAATGCTAAGCTCTCTCAATGAGCTTTCACTATCAAACAACAATCTCATTGGATCAATACCTCAAGAAGTTGGAAGGCTGATTTCTCTTACTAACCTCTCACTATCTGGAAACTCTCTCATGGGTTCAATCCCAGCTTCTCTAGGGAACTTGGTGAACCTCAACTTTCTGTACCTGCATGACAATAATTTCACAGGAAGCATTCCTTCTTTCTTTGGAAACTTGACAAACCTCAAGATGCTGTGGCTACAAGAAAATCTCTTAGCTGGCTCCATTCCTTCAGCATTGGGAAAGTTAAAATCCCTGGTGGATCTGAGATTGAACACTAACAGACTCACTGGCCTCATTCCTCTGGAGCTGAATAATCTCACACACTTGAGAAGGTTTCATTTAGGTGGTAACAAGCTCACTGGTCAACTGCCACACAATATATGCCTTGGTGGCTCACTTATAAGGTTGGCTGCTCAAAATAACAATTTGAGTGGTAGCATCCCAAAAAGCTTGAAAAATTGCACTACCTTATACAGAGTCAGGCTTGATGGAAACCAAATTTCGGGAAATATCTCAGAAGTTTTCGGCATATACCCAAACTTGGATTACATTGATCTGAGCTATAATAAATTCTACGGTAAGCTAGCTAAAACTTGGGGGCAATGCCAAAATCTAACTCGCTTGAAAATTTCCAACAATAATATTTCTGGGAGGATACCGCCTGAGCTTGTAGAGGCAACTCAACTTGGTGAACTTGATCTCTCTTCAAATCTTTTGGATGGGGAGATTCCGAAAACTTTGGGAAAGTTGGGCTCATTAATCATCCTTAATTTGAACGATAATAAGCTTTCAGGTAATATTCCTCCAGAACTTGGTAACTTGCATGAACTTGCTTCTGTTAATTTAGCAGCAAATAATCTAAGTGGCCCAATTCCAGAAGAAGTTGGAGAGTGTGTGAAATTATTGGGGCTCAATTTGAGCAAAAATTTATTTGGTGGAAGTATTCCTTCTGAAATAGGAAATCTACAATCTCTTGAAAGTATTGACCTCAGCCAAAATATGCTCATAGGTGAGGTACCACGGCAACTTGGACAATTGCGAAGATTGGAGACAATGAATCTCTCCCTTAATGAGATCTCCGGCTCCATTGAATCAATATTTGATCAAAGCCTAAGTTTGTCATCGGTTGACATATCCTACAATCAATTGGAGGGTCCTCTTCCCTGCATTGCAGCTTTTCAAGAGGCTCCATTCGAGGCGTTAAGAGGTAACAAGGGTTTATGTGGCAATGCCAGTGGCCTAATGCCTTGCTCTCCTGTAAAGAGCAAGAAAGATAATGACAGAAGGGGCAAAAGGATTCTGATTTTAATCCTACTTCCTGTTGTGGGCACTTCAGTTTTTCTATCTACTGTTTTTGGGTTTTTTTGTGCTTTTTGGCCGAAAAAGAGGAGCATAGCAAATGAGCCTAGAAGATCACATGGAAATTTGTTCTCTACATGGAGCTTTGATGGGAAGATAGTGTATGAAAATATAGTTGAAGCCACGGAGGACTTCAGCTCCAGACACTGCGTTGGGATGGGAGGATGTGGAACTGTTTATAAAGCTGAGTTGCCTGGTGGGCAAGTTGTTGCTGTAAAGAAACTTCATGCAACAAATGATGGTGGGATGCAGAATCTACAAGGTTTTAATAATGAAATTTGTGCTTTGACAGAGATTCGACATCGAAATATCGTGAAGCTCTTTGGTTTTTGTTTACATACACGACACTCGTTCCTGGTTTATGAGTTCTTGGAAGGGGGGAGCTTGGGATATTTACTGAGCAATGATGAGCAAGCAATGAGGTTTGAATGGAGTAAGAGGATCAATGTTGTCAAAGGCGTGGCGAATGCACTGTCTTATATGCACCATGGTTGTTCACCTCCAATGATTCATCGTGATATATCAAGCAACAATGTTTTGTTGGATTCTGCATATGAGGCTCACATCTCTGATTTTGGGACTGCAAGAGTTTTACAGCTCGACACATCTAATTGGACTTCTTTTGCTGGAACTTTTGGGTATGCAGCTCCAGGTATGTCTCTATTCATGCAACAGATTACCATGAAGTTGAGGAAGGTGAAATCTTTGAAGTTTCTTTTTCCCCTACGAGTTCCAGTAGTAGCATGCCTTCTACAATAGTATTTTTTTCCCATTTTTTTCTGTTTTATTGTTGCTGCAGAACTTGCTTACACAATGGAAGTGAATGAGAAATGCGATGTTTACAGTTTTGGTGTTCTGTCAATGGAGGTGATAAGGGGGAAGCATCCTGGCGAGCTTATCTCATCCCTGTCATCATTGACAACTGCCCAGGGCATTCTGTTGAAGGAATTCTTGGACAAACGCCTCTCACCTCCAAGTTTGCAACTGGCAGAGGAAGTGATCTATGTAATTAAGCTAGCATTGGCATGTTTACATCCTAATCCTCTGTTTAGGCCAACTATGCAGCAAGTTTCCATGCAGTTACTGAAACAAAAGCCAGCTCTACAAAATCCATTTGATATGATTACATTAGGCCAACTGTTAAATATCGAATCTCCGACTTCGTAAACATTTGTAAATAATTTTTCAATGTCAAATTATGTTGGACAGATTATAGGTTTTCTCCTCATGCAGAAGTAGTTCAACATCAAATTGTTGGAATGCGGCAGCCTGAAGATAAAGATGAATCTTTTTGCTTTCATTTTTATTTTTTTGAATAATCGTAGGGGCTGCATTTTTTGGAAAAAAAAAATATTGTGGGAAAAAGGAAGATTATTAATCAAGAACCAACGTCTCATGCCGGCCCTGTACGCAGTTGCTATTACACTGTTACATCCAAATAGAGTGATCCGTACGGATGTAATAATTGCAATGCGACTAGTGTTTGCTGATAAAAGGAAGACAGTATACCAAGCTTGTCCCATGTTTCATGTCTCCATGTTCCATCTTGCTGAATTATAGTCTACATATGTATTGGCTTACAAAGCTTCAATAAATTTATTATTTGCCCCCTCAACTTCTTGAAAATTTGTCGTGGTCCACTCGAAACTTGAATTTATATATATTCACCCCAAACATTATCTTTGTTTAATACACTTTCTTTAATTTTTGTTCAAAATTATTGTATAATTGTCTCATGATTACTTTTTTAGTAACCTAGTAACACATGAATAGATACAAATGGTAACATATACTAACCCAAAAGCATCTGTCATTCAAAAAATAAATTTACCAACACAATCAAAAGTAAACTGTTGAGAAATTTTATCATATAAAATATCAATTTTAGACGATTTTTTAGATTTATTACGTCCTCACTCCTCATCATGTTGGAATTTACTCTTAAAAGAGTTACAGTTTTTGTTTGTTCATATTTTGTTAATGTGAATTGATATTGTTTTAATTTTTACAATAATTAAGGCTTAAATCTTAATATATTTCTCCTACAATCTTTAGCAGAACAAAAATAAAAAATAGGTTTTAAGGGGCCGGTACCCTTTTTATAAATTATAGGGCAAAAAGTACCACTTTTAAAAACATAGGTCAAAAAGTACACGACCCCTAACAAATCTCTAAAATACCTCCTTCAGTAAAATGGGAACCGATTCCTATATTTTGCCTTCACAACCGAAATATCAGGGATATCAACTGTTACCCATAAAACTCCTTCAATATCGCTGAAACCTCTATTCTTCCAAGATTGATAAGAAAAACTTCCTAAAACCTCCATTTTTTTCAAAAAGTCCTAATTCCAATGGATCCGGACGATTTTTTTTTATTGAAAAACCAACTCTCGGTCAAAGTATCAACGGAGTCCAAATCCTTTTGTTTCCAATCAAGAGGACTCATCGAGGTCGCAAAACTCTCTAATGACTTGAAGCACAAGGTTCCGAACATTCTTGATGTTGAGGTGGATCCAAAAGGAGGGTCGTAGATTGTAGAAACCACCATGAATCTGTACATGAAAAAATAGGGTTTTGAGAGGATTCACTTCTTCAAGGCTTGCAGACCATGGAGGTGGCGTTGAAGAGGTGTAATTATTTTTTGGAAAATTTTAAGCCACGCCCCTTCTAGTTTACTATATATTTAAGGACACCCCTCTATTATCAAAAACATCACTGACACCTCTTCTAGTGTGACATTGGCTTGTATCAGTGTAACATTAGCTTGTAGCAGTGTGACATTATTGTGTACCACTGTGTCAATGTGACATATACAACTGTGCTAAATTTAAATTTAAAATATTCATGGAAAAAAAACACTTGTAACAACCAATGGTAGTATATAAGGTGAAAATATATATTCATCATTACGATTTATAAAAAAAATTATATAAATGTAGTGTGACTTTTTGGATGGTAATAATGTGAATTTTGGCTTATAACAATGTGTCATTGCTGATACCATTGTCATTAGAAGGTATCACTGTGATCTTTTGGTTTATAGTATGATGGCATTGATTGACAGGAGGGTGTCATTAACAGATATTTTCAGTTTGAATGATAGAGGAACAGATATGGAATGAATGTTTGAATAAATGGTTGTTTAATTATAGATGAATAGATAATTTAAAATTCAAAAAAGATATAGCATAAAATTAGAAAACTGAATCCCCATATAACTGACACATTTATCTCCCATTAATAAAGGAAAAGAGCAATTTAGTAAGAGAAAAAATTACAATTCAACAAAAGTGTACCTCTTCACCAAACATTTACACATAAATTTTTTTATACACATGTGTTTTATATTGAAGTACTTTTACACAAATAAGTATGAAATGATGTATTTTTTCACAATTTTTCCTAAAAAAAAATTATATATGAACCAAAATTAACATAAAATATTGATGATATAAATCAGAAAGTTAATACAAATTAAAGCGAGAGAGTGAGAGAGAGCCTAAGATCTGATTTGGAGTTTGAGAGGGAGGCAAATTTGCAGAGAGAGGGAAGGAGAGACTGAGGAAGAAAGAGAGGCAGAGAGAGAGAGAGAGAGAAGACTGGGAAGAGAGAAAAATCTTGGTAGGTTAGCTAGAAATTATTGTAGCCGTTCATCTAGGTGTAGAGTGTGGATCAAGGGACGGCTGTGATTAAAAGACACTAAAAGTAAAACTAAAGAATGTGACTAGAGCTAGAAGTTAACGAGCTTGAATTTTTTTAAAATGAGCTCAAATTCGTGTTTATATTCGGATCCGAGAGTCTTTCCACATGGAACTCTCGGATGACAATAACCGACTTTCATCTCTATTCAACCAGTTGATCTCACAATCTAGTAAATTTATACTATTACGCTCATAAACAGAATTTTAACTTGAACCTATCTTCAAATTTTAACTTGAACCTATCTTCGCACACTTCCGTTACTCTTTATGAGTAAGTTTGAACCTGCCAAAAAACAAGCCGAATTGAACCCCCCCACCCCACCCCACCCAAAAAAACGAGCCGAATTCAAGCTACTTGTTTCATTTATCCGCCCTAATAGCAAGTGTGCAAAAGGGTAATCGATTCACTAAAAAACACACAGTAAGCTAAAGGGCAAATTCACCCAAAAATCTTGAAAAGCCAAAAAAAAAAGAACAGAACGAACAAGGGATTTCTTTCATCGGCTACCAGTATTGTTTCTGCACAAAGCAAGAACCTTGGCTGTTGATCATTAACCTTCACAACTTTTACCAGATGCTCCTGAAATTGTCATAAATTTGGAGTTGGACCTACTAAACTTTTGCCCTCAAAGCAAGCACCAACCACCCCATATTGAAAAGGCAGAACACCAAGACCATATTAAGAATCAAACTGACATCAGAAGCAACACAAGATAAAAAACCAAATCCATAACTCAGAATCTTTTAATAAAGCAAAACTTGCACCAATACTGTTAAGACCTCAGCATGGGACATCCAAAAGTAAAAAATAAGCAAATTAAAAACCCTCTTGAATTATGAAACCATAATTATCTCAGTTGCATTGCATCGGCATTCCAAAATTTCAATGGTTTTTTTCTATTACGCCTTCATGCGTCCATAGAACTTCTGTTTCTCTTGGGTAGTCTGGAAACGACCATGTCCGAATTTCGAGGACGTATCAATGAATTTGAGCTTGATCTCCTCAAGGGCTACACGAGACGTCTGTGTGAGCAGAGACTGGCGAAGCGTGACAACCCTCTTCTTCGGCCCAACACAGCATCCTTTGATCAACAGATAATCATCCTTCACCACACCGTAGTGAGGGAAGCCTCCCATTGGAGTAATGTCTTTCTCAGTCCTGTTTTACTATACCAAGTTAGAGACACAGAAAAATATAGTATGTTTACAGTGAAACAATACTGTATGATCCTAAAAAAGAATGCCTTAAGCAGTGGTAGTCACAGCATGTTTAGAGTGAAACAATACTGTATGATCCTAAAAAAGAATGCCTTAAGCAGTGGTAGTCACAGCATGCATCTCAAGGAACCACTCATAATCTCCTCTGCATTTTCTTTCTGTTTGGTGTTGACAGGGCATAGGGAAGAAGGTTATCTACCATAATTCAAAGATTTATTCGTTTTTTAAGCAATTAATATACTAAGCATGATCAGAATGAGTTCCACATTCCCTTCCTGAAAGAGTGATAAAATTGAGTTCACAAAACCCTCATTACTTCTCTGGTCAAGGCCATTTTTCTTAAAACACTCCTCGCTCCAATTTCAACAATAGATTTGCCCAAAGGAAGAATGATATAATTGGGTTCACAGAACCCCAGAACTTGTCTGGCTAAGGCCCCATTTTTTCAATTATGCTCACAGCATTCTAAACCAAACACTCTTCTATACAATGTCAACAATAGATTTGTCAAAGTTCACTAGGTAAGTCACTACTAACCTGTCAAACTCTGTGAGGGCAGTGTGGGATTCTTCTCCAGCCTTGCCAAGCTTGTATACCTTCTTGTTCATTTCAGTTCGGTGGTGATATCCATTCTGACCGGCTCTGGCAACTGTGAACGAAACTCGGGCAGGGTGCCAGGCACCTATACACGCCACCTTCCGCAGACCCCTGTGAGTCTTGCGGGGAAGGCGAGTGACACCCCAACGAGTGACAACACCTTCATAACCTTTACCCTTGGTCACACCAATGATGTCAATCATCTCATCCTTCTGGAAAATAGCATCAATAGGAATTTGCTTCTCAAAGAAGCCATATGCATAATCCACTTTCTGAGCAATAGTACCACCATTGACTTGGATCTCCATCAAGTGTGCCTTCTTCTGCTTCAATCCCTTCATTTTCCTAATCTG
>CM042184.1:45370473-45393063 GCA_023539305.1 Ilex asprella | reverse complement strand
GTGCAAAGTTATACTTAATCAAGTATGACTTTTGTTTAAATGAAAACGAACCTTCCCAACACTAGTATAATAATAGTGCCAGAACACAGACTTGAGATGAAAGTGTTTCTTATATACTTGAACAGTCATAGAAGAAAAGCATAGGAGGCTCTACGAGAGTGTTTACTTTGAAGTACCAGTGGCCCTCCAACAGGTATCAGCACAGCACATTTCAATGTTAAAATGCATGGCTTTCATTGAAATTTACACTACTTAAACATTGTAAATCCAATTCCCACAAGTACCGATGAAACGTTTACCAAAAACATAATGGAAAGAGACTAAAGAACATCACTGCATTAAGTGCCTTATTGAGAAGAACGTAATAAATTATGGAAACTTTTATGTTCCTTGGGAATACACAGATAAGGTCCTCTACCTTTCATCCCTTGCAGACAACAAATCCCAAATGTATCAAAAAGAATCAATGAAAAATTTTCAATACAAATATCAATGTGTCGGGTCCAAGCCTGTTTATCTACACACAGCCCACCACAAATTTTCTTCCAGCTTACTTATCTTTAAGAAAGATGATTCTCATCAAAAGATCAAACTGTCAAAGGGATGCCTTCATCTTCACCCTGAGATGCAGCTCTTTTGTAGTTCACAACTCCTACTTTTCAGTTCCCAACTTTCCTTCCTACATATAACTCGAGCCATCTAAACCTTTTATCTTGTGTATCCTAGTTACAATCCAACCCACAAACTTCTAATACAATACCATCCCTGGACAGGAATGGGTTGATTCGCACCCATAAAAGAGAGAAGATTGAAGCCAGAAGTATAGACCATACCACAATGATGGTGGGAACCCCATCCTGCTTCCCCATCATACCTTTGAGGAAGGGGTACAGATGGACAATGACCCACAAGGCAAAGAACAGCTTGCCAAATAGAGGACCCCATGACTCGTACCCGTTATTGATGGCATCAGAGACACCAACTATGACCCCAATTATGTTTATGATCAACAAAGTCAGGGGAGGGATCAACAAAGACGTCCACTTAAAGAGGTACAGCTCAGAAAACTCTCCATCATCTCCTCCTTTGGATGTAACAGTGAAGTTTGTGTTAACTCCAGCCAAAACTTTAAGAAGACCCTGGAAGAGAGCGAAAAGGTGTGATGAGACACCACCAATCACCCAGAATTGCTCATTTCTCCACCAATCATCTATGCCAACACCTCCCCATTGCATCTCCAGGATACTAGTCACCGCAATTGATATGAAGAGAGACATAAACACAATACTGGCATAGTTGCTAATCTGTAGCCAACAGAAGAAACTAGTTAGTTTTTGACCAGAGAACACTACAACACTCCTACTTAAAAGCAGAAGTGTCAACTCACACACACACCCCAAGACTATCTGATGTGGGATAGCCCCTGCCCAACCCACAGAAACTAGTTAGTTGAAAGCCTCACAAACTGATGCGAAAATCAGCTTTGAGATTGGTTTTCTTACAGTTTGTATTCTCCAAACATACAAGTAATAAAAGCTGCCTAAAAAATGTATGCTAGTATGCCACCCAGATTATGTTTTCAACTTCGTGTACTGACAAACTCGTAGTTCTGCTAGCATTAGGATGCATGTTTCAAAATTTCCGTCTAGACAAACCACACTGTCGTCCTGATCAAACATAAAAACTTCTAATATTTTATTAAGGGAATTAGTCACTTTTTCGGTGAGAGGCTTTTGTTTTCAATGATCCATGAAAATGCAAGATATCACATGCTTTGGATTAATCCAGCATGATAAACTTTGGAAGTTTCATTACAAGATAATGACTACATTGGGAAAAATATTGCATAGAGTAGACTAGGAAGGATTCCAATCAAAACATTTCAAAAACACAAGCTGCAGGGGCTTACCTCGGGTACAATAAACTTGCCAGTAAGGAGACAGACAGCTGGCAAGGTACAATATGCAACCAAGGGAATGGATGTTAATGGATAGACGACAGAGGCTATATATGAAAACCTCTCCAGCGGTTTCAAGCCACACCCATATCCATACCAGATTGGACAGTGTCTGCTAAAGAAAATCTCAACAGATCCCAGGGCCCACCGGAGAACCTGGTGCAAACGATCTGAAAGGTTGATGGGGGCTGATCCCTTAAATGCAGGCCTTCGGGGTATGCAGTACACTGACCGCCAGCCATGGCAATGCATCTTAAAGCCAGTTAATATATCCTCAGTAACAGAGCCATATATCCACCCAACCTGGTACATAATAGAGATTAAGCGCAGACGAAGTTAATTTACTGAAAGACCATACATCCTGTTTAAAAGAATGCGTAAAAACTTCAAACATTTGAAGGTGGTCATCACTTACTTCTTTCCCCCATTCCGTTTTGTCTTCATAACCACAACTAATAACATGAATGGCTTCTTTCAAGAGTGATGCAGACGTTGCTCCTGGAGGAACTCCACCTTCTTCTAAAAGTGTTGAAGCAATAAAAACTGGTGACTGTCCAAACTTTTTCTCAAATTTTATCTGGGGCATGAGGGATGTCTTTTCACTATCTATTCCTGCAGTAAATTTTCAAGTTAGCTAAATAAAATGGAAAGAACCTTGATGTCAAAATCCCATTTTGAGCAAGATAACAACAAAGCCCGTAAGAAACAAAGCCAACACTATATTTGCTTCAACTGTTGAAAGGAACACACTTTTTAGAAGGGCAAAAGAGAAGCATGAATTGACATATGGATTAGATAAAATCTTCTGGAACATACAAGAAATTACGTAATATAAATGGACATTTCATAAAAAAAGTGAAAATCCACTGCCATCAAAAGCTATTCCTTACCTTCAATTCCTTCCTCAATATTTTCAAGAGCATGTATCTGTGTTGAAGCCTCCCTGCTTTTTGACGTCTTCTTTTTGTCCTTGGATTTCCCTTTCCTGTTCTTCCTTTTAGATCCAAAACAGCAGCAACACAATTTTGGCAAACAATTGCATGTTTTGCCTGGGGCTTTCTTCTTGACAGGAGCATCATACCCATAAAGTGCCTGCCTTCTGAAGACACATCCAGTTCCAACATAAATTGGTCCTTGTATCCCGTCCAACCCTTTCATATTTATCTGTTTTCAATTGGGAACAAAATTAGCCCTTTTAAAGGATTCGAAGAATATAGATACATCCTTATACATATGTAGTACATGCACATTAAGCATGCACATGTGTATGAATGTGTAACAACACTATCAAGGAGATTCTTTACGTACATCAAAGAATACAACATTGCGATTTGAGTATCTATCATGGCGATCAATCCCATCAAATCTTTGAGGAAACTGCACGTAGCATATTTTCTTCCCAGAGGTGGGGTCCATCATGAAGCACATCGCTTCCCGGAGAGCCTTACTATTATTTATGTAGTGATCACAATCTACATTCAGCAGGTAAGGAGCATTTGAGATGACTGCCGACACCCGCACCTAGAAGAAGAGTTGGAACAAAACTCAAAAAGCAGAAGACAGAATAAATTTCAAACGGAAAAAAGGTGGCTGGAACCAAAGAAAGCTTTACCAATGAATTCATGGCTCCAGCTTTTTTGTGGTGCTCAAATCCAGGTCTCTTCTCACGAGACACATAAATGAGGCGAGGTAACTCATTCCCTTCGATATCACGGACACCATTGTGACCCAAGAATACCTGTTCAATTCAAAGGAAAATCCAACTACTCAAAAAATTCACTCTTTGTAAAATTAATCTCAGTCTGGACAGTATGATACTAGAAGCTCTCAGGAAGAAAAAATCCCCACACCTGGATCATTCCTGGATGATCCCTGACATTGTTTCCTGGCCATGGAGTTCCATCCTGCATTGTCCAGCCCTCCTCAGGAACCTTCTGTGCCATGGAAACCAACCCATTTATGCGAACTTTAAACTCTTCGTATTCCCTCTGCACCAAAAAAAGATAGCAAGCAAATAGCAATCATCTTCCCATTTGAAAAACAAGCCCAAAAGATCATTGCCTCTTTATATGCCACCCCTAATTTTCTATTTGGTGTCCATTTATGTATTCCCTCTCAATGCTCTACTTATTCACATGCAGTTCACATTCCATGCACACTTGTACATGAATGAGAAAACATAAAGGGAAAAGTTACACACCTTTATTGCACGACGTTCCCTCACAAAGGTCGGATGTACTTTGTCTTTCAGATAGTCAACCTTCTGAGCAAAATACCACTCAGGGGCCCGAGGCTCTATGTTGAACTTCTTGCAGAATGGGACCCATTTCCTTGCAAATTCAGATGTCTCAGAGAGGGCCTCAAAAGTAAGCATGGCAGCACCATCATCAGAGACATAACAAGCAACCTTGTCAACTGGGTAATCCACGGCAAGGATAGACAGAACCGTATTTGCAGTGATAAGTGGAGGTTCTTTCATGGGATCCACAGTACTTACAAATATGTCTATAGGAGCTAACTCAGATGGCTTCCCTTCTTTCTCATATCTGTAGCCCATTTTGAAGAGTGTAAGTTTAGAGGAGAGAAAGTTTAGGGGGGGAGAGAGAGAGAGAAAGAATTTACCTCAGTGATAGCCTATCCAGGTATGTTTCTCGCTCAATGGGCAACCATTTTGGAAATTGATCAAATATCCATGATACAGCAAACCATATTTCACAGATAATTGATGTTAGCCACAATCCATATGCATCATTGACTGGATGGAGAATTCTATAGTGAAAAAATAATCCAAGGACCGCAATGCGCAGTAATATGATTAATCTGTACGGGTTTATCTTGCTTGAAGGGATTGGTAACTTTCTTGAAAGCGGCTGCCTGCCTTCGTCCATCCTTTTGAAAATCAAGGAAAGAGAAATGAGTAAGTTTCCTTAATAAAAAGAAAAAGAAACTATTCATTAATTATAGAAAAACAGTATACCTTATCATTAAAAATGATTTTTAGATCCAGTTCAATATAATTCTTAAGCACATGTTTGGAGCCTGTTTCGACAATTACATTGGCCAAAGTTTGTCATCTCATATCAACTAAAAATTGCATTAGCATATTGTTGTTGCTTGCAAAATGCAAGTTAATTTTCAGTAATGTTTCATGTGTTCATGAAAGCGCCACATAACGTCTTGAGACAAATTAAATGTTAAGCTACATGGGATTAGTAATTGCAAATGAGGGCCTTCAAGGGCTCAGATTAACCAGAATTTCAACTCTGTTTTTGAAAAGGAACTGTATATTGTAAAAGTGATAAGGTTTGCCCCGTGTAGATAAAATCAATATATAAAATGAGCTAATTTCATCAATTCAAGATCTCAAGTCAAACAAAAGCTTCTTGATCTTGGTCATTGCCCAAGGAACATGCAAGTAAAAAATATCAGCAAGTTATTCCCACAAATGCACAAGTTCATGTGGCAAAATCTGTAGCTCCAAAACGATTGAAACTTCTTTCTCACTAATGTTGTCTAACAACAATCTACACTGTAAGCATCTCCATAGCTTCTTTTTTCTAAATTAGATTGTAAATCCACAGTCAAATACCACATAATAAACCAATAGATTTGATCTATCTTCGCTGTCATGAAACCCACTTCTATCCCCTTAGTCACTACATTTATCTGATGATTAAAGAAAAAGAAAGTCATTTTATTTTATTTTATTTCTGACTGTTCTAAAGAAATCAATTATTTACAAACCAGCCACTGTAACTGTATTTTGGTGAACTATTCCATCTTATTTAACCACATATTTGGAGGCCAGTTGTCTACCAAGACAGCTGCCTTTCAACACCTAGCTAGACAACGATTAATTAAAGAAAAGGCGTAATTATTTTTTGATTGAAAATTAAATAGTTTCAATAACTTGGTCAGAATCCATCTAACGCAGCCCAGCCCCCATGTTAATCAGATGATTGGATATTTTATTCTCAAAAAAACCAAGAGATTTTATAAAGAAACAATTATATGTACAAAGAATATGCCTCATAATTAAAGTTCATATAAAGTATATTGGTGAGTATGGTAATATCTAAAGTATAAAACAGGACAGGGTTCAATAAGACGGTTTCAAATAGACTCATCCAACCATCCAACATTTCTCTCAAAATCATTCCGGGTTACCCCTAGTATAATGCTAAAATATATCAAAACTTAACTTTAAGTCAAATAACCGACAGTACACTACAGATGTAAAGATACATAAAGAAAGCACCTACTTGGGCAAGTCAGGATCATCCAGCTCATCCCCATTGTTCCCACCACCATTTTCTCCTTGGTGCCTAACCACTTGAAGCCTATCATTCTGCCTTTTCCTCCAATCCTCCATTCTTTCTTTCCATGCAACAGAACCATACCCATATACTGCTAAATCTTTCTTAGGGTCCATTGGCCGCGGCGGCACTGCAAGTTCAACACCAACAAGTACACTAAGCCATGTAACACAGGAAATTGGTTAGAAAAAAATTAAACTCAATAAGACTAAAATACATACAAGACATTGAGGAATCAGTAAATGGCATAGGATGGACTCGCTTTCCACGACCCATGACCGGAGGAATGATAAGAGCATGTTGGTCCGCTGATATTTGATCATCCTTCACCAGATCATATACAAACATTACAATTTAGCATGTAGAACTTTCCAACTTAAGAACACTATAATCAGTGCTTGGATCATAAAATTCAAACAAATGTTAAGTCATTTACCTCTTGACCATAGGTAAGAAGAGGGATTTCTGGGTTAAGGCCAGAGGAATCCATCTCCGACGGCGTAGTGATTCCAGAAGCATTAGGTTGCCCACCGCGGCCGACATTGAGTCGAGAAGAGAGCATGGCTTCCGCAATGTGCTGAGGATCTCTCCTGTCATTGCTAGTGTAATCAAACTCATTGTCCAAATCATCAAATTCATCCTCTTCTTCATCACCTTCCACTCTAGGACTTCCTGGAATTCAGTAAATTATCAATTATATTGTCACCAAATTCACAAATTCAGCAATGATCTAACCCTACTGAAAAAATGGTAAGAGCATTACCTTTGATGCGCTTGTATCTAGTCTTGCATTGAGGGCAAGCTTGATTTCCTTCTCTCCTTTCATACTCATAGCAATGCCTGCAAACAGGGAAAGCACATTCATTGCAGGCAACAAATGGCTCTCCATCCACAGTAATTTCTATCTCATCTCCACAAATCTGACAAATCTGCCCACTCAATTCTTTCACAGAAGTCACCTGCACAGTTAGAATAAACATTAGCAATAGATCCAGATTTTTCAAGACTTCAGCAAACCCCCAACTGAGATAGAAGTGACATACAAACTCAACATTTCCATCATAATAATTCTGCAGAAATTGAGAAAAAATTATGAAAAACCAATGAACGAATTAAAATTACAGAAACAAAAAATATGAACTTTTTATTTCGAGATCAGCCCTTCAATCAGAACCTTTGAATGAAAAATGGGTAACCCCAAAATACCCAAATGTAGTCAAAATAACGAATCAGAAACAGAGAGAAGCAAAAAGAACACATTTTGGGGGAACTCACATATCAAATCTTGCAAAAACCCAGAAATGGAGTTTGAAACCCAGTTCAGAGGAAATGTAGAAGAGCAAAAAAAGATGAGATTTTGAGGTAACTTACTCGTCCAATCTCATCAGCATTGATAAGAACAAACTCATTCCTGTTGTGTGAACCCGCAACAAGTCTTCCTGCCGTATCCATCGAGCACACAGTCACACACTACCCACTAAACTCCTTCAAAATCAGGAGAGAGACGACTTTTCTCTCTTTCTCTCTCACCGACACTTAACACAAATCACTCAAAACCCATTGTACATCACAGAAAAGCACAGCTTTTTCTCTTCTTTAGGTCACCCTCTTAAACACCCATCACACGAAACTCCAACCCCACATTAAAGAATTACGGAAAACGATGTATTAACACACACATACATTACACAAAGATTAATTACAAATAATACCCAATACTATATTGCAAATGTATGTGTCATATCAGACTCTTTTGGGGTGTGCTTTGATTCCTTTCTTGAGAGAAACAGAAACCGAGTTTGGTAATATGAAGGAGGGGGGTCTCTCTGTTGTTGAGCCGTGTGTGTGGATCAGAGAGTCAGTGCCACGGGGTTGAAGAAGGGGAAGGGATCGACAAAGACAATAATTTCTTTAGAGAGAGAACGTGAAGAGAGAGAAAGAAGCGTTGAAAGATCAACGCGTAATACAGAAGGGACACAGATCTGTTGATGATCAAAGGGATGAGAGTGGGGTTTGGGTTCTTAGTGGGGCCCAAGGACTGTTATCGTGTAGCAGTGGTGCTGGAAGGGAGGCCCCACCCGGCCGCGGTGGTGCTTGTCTGTTGAAGAAGGTTAGTTTTGGTAAATCAATTGTAGCTGTTTGGGGGGTGCTTAATTCTTATTGTTAATGTTAATGTCGTATTGTGTATGGTTTTGTGTGTTGACAATTGCGAGTGTTTCAGTTTCAGTTTCACTTTCTAACTCTTTGTTGGCTCTCTCGGTTTTAGAGCGGTGTAGTTCAGTCAAATGAGAGAGAAAGAGATATTATAAATAGAAGAGTAATTGCAGGAGCGGAGAAAGAGAGAGATTAGCGAATATGAGAGAATACAAAATGAAATAAGAAAAAGACATAAATGGGTTATAATAAGATTATTCGTCAATCAAATTCGTAATATTTTAAATAATAATGAAATAATTTAATAACTACCTTAAATTATTTTTATACAACCATTACAGAAGTCTAACAACCATACAAAGTAAGTCATTTATTTTAATTGCTTTTAAGGTCAAAATGATCAAAATCACCAAAAATAATTGAGAAAGTATTTTCGTAAGTATTCCGTTCCATATTATTTTTTTAAGTTTCATTAAATTTAAATCAATTTTTTTATGTAGCATTCAAATGTGTATTTATTTTTATGATTTTTTCTTAAAAAATTATTTGAAAATATTACCAAACTGCCTGCGTCCATATGGTAATTATTCCAAGCTATTCTCTTACTAAAGCAAAATGAATTTAATGCTTTTTATGTTACTCTTTTGACTAAAGTACCCCCTTATAATCAATTAGCTACATTAGCGTAAAGAGAGGATTGGATGTGATTGGTCATGGTTCCATACATAGATGTCATCCATGGTGATCACCACCCACCAATTTGTCACTTCCATTTTGGTGAATTATGTGACAGGAGAAAATTGTGAAGCACAGTTCATTAGTGCTGGTGGAAAAGGGTAGTGGCCTAAAGTAAAGTCATACCTACCCTGGCTACCCATCTCTCATCTCAATTAGCTTGTTGAAAAGAAGTGAAAAGTTATGGGCATTACCACTAATACTTTTCCCTACACCAAAACTTTTGAGAGAATTTTAATATGAATTCCCAAAATTAGTTAGGTGTAGTGTAGTATAAGTGAAAAGAAGTTGAAATTAGAGCATAATGATCTTACTTTTGCATTAAAAGAAAAAGTTGGGGTTCAATGTGGGTGACTTAAAGTTATGGGAACTTCAAAGGGTAGGTCAAATAGTACCAGAGATGAGTTATAAAGTCAAATGTCTTAAATTCAAATCTGGACAATTCATTGAAATCAGCTCATGAGAGATTATTCCTCATGAATAGATAGTCCCAGTGTGAATGATTTGCTTTTGACTAAACCGATTAAGGAGAATAGTTGAGGATCGTGTAAGCTGACCTGGATACCCTTGAATTTATAAAGAAAGTTTTTGTTTTTGAACCATATTTACATGGGGAGTGGATAGGTGAGGTTCGAACCGTAACCAACAGCAGGGTGGTTGGCCATTAAATTTAAATCAATTTTCTTTATGTAGCATTCAAATGTGTATTTATTTTTATGATTTTTTCTAAAAAAATTATTTGAAAATAATATCAAACTGCGTCCATAGAGTTATTTTTCCAAGCTACTCTCTTACTAAAGCAAAATGAATTGAATACTTTTATGTTACTATGCTACTCTTTTGACTAAAATACCCCCTTATAATCAATTAGCTACATTTCAACATAGTATCGTAGCATAACGATAAGATTGAATGTGATTGGTCATGGTTCCATACATAGATGACATCCATGGTGACCACCACCCACCAATTTGTCAACTTCCATTTTAGTGAATTATATGACAAGAGACAATTGTGAAGCACGGTTCATTAGTTCTGCTGGAAAAAGGTAGTGGCCTAAAGTAAGTCATACCTGCTCTGGCTACCCATCTCCCATCTCTATTACCTTGGTGAAAAGAAGTGAAAAGGTGTGGGCATTACCACTAATACTTTTGCCTACACCAAAACTGTTGAGATAATTTTAATATGAATTCCCAAAATTAGTTAGGTGTATGTAGTATAAGTGAAAAGAATTTGAAATTAGAGCATAATGATCTTACTTTTACATTAAAAGAAAAACTTGGGGTTCAATGTGGGTGACTTAAAGTTATGGGAATCCCAAGGAGTAGATCAAGTAGTAACAGGAATGAGTTGTAAACTCATACGTCTTAAATTCGAATCTTAATAACTCCTTAAGGTTAGGTTATGAGAGATTATCTCTCATGAATGAGTAGTTTTGACGTGGATAATCTGTCTTTGATCAAATCAATTGAAAAGATTAGTTGATGATTGTGTAAGCTAACTTGGACACCCATGAACTTACAAGGGCAAGGTTTTTTTATTTTTGGAATTGTGTTTACATAAGAGTGAATAAGTGAGGTTTGAACCCGCAACTTTTAACTCCAACTACAGAGTTGTTGGCCATTAGGCCACCACTAAATCCTCTGTTACATGGGAAGATGGAGAAGTTCCATTTAAACTATAGGGTAAATTATATTTTATATCTTCAAAGTTTATATTTAACTTTTTGTTGGCCCCTAGCTAAACTATTAACTAAAATAATTAAGTCCTTAAACTTTAAGTTTTACTTCAAGTAAGTCCCCCCATTCAGGTTCGTTGGTAATTCTAAAAGAAAAGAGTAAGGTGAGCAAAAAATAACGTAATTATAGTATTAATTTTGAACATGTATTAAAATTTTCTAACTCATTTGATATAATGTTGTGTATCACATGTTTAATCATTTATATATTTATTCTCTAAAAATATTACATAACTCATTTTTATCATATATTTAATCATTTAATATTTGATTAATTTTTAGTTAATATATTTTTTAAAAAAATAATGTAGTGCGATCGATTTTTTGGACGTGCGAATATTTATCATATTTTCAGGCACGTGTTATGATTAGTATATATATATACTAGCGATGGACTCGTTCTATAAAGGCATTTCATAATATCAAAAAAATTGTCATTTGTATGTATATAGATACATGTACTCAAATTATACGTATAGGGTGACCCGATATAATTAGACAAAAAGATATTAAATTAGGTATGACTTAGGAGTAAATGTGCGAGCCTAAAAGCACTGTAACACACAATAAAAAAAATCATTCATTAGAAAAAAATAGAGCCCCCATTTATACTAAAAAATTCACATGTATTTATGTATATAATAAAGTACAAAGATTGAAGATGTAAAAAATAATTTTTGTTTTTTTGCAGTTGAGATTGTTTTAAATTTTACTTTAAAATTAATTCGACGACTAATACTAACTTTTCAAATTTAATAGAGAAAATAGGTCTTATAAAATGTATTTGAGGTGACTTTTCAAAAGTATTTCTAAGAGCATCTCCAGCCATAACTCAAATTTTTACTCAAATTTAAATTAACATTTGAGTAAAAAGCTTGATTTGATATAAAAAACTTCAATGGACAAATTCAAATTTAAACAAGGAGAGACTCAAATTTAAATGAGGTCAAACCCACATTTAAAAGGAAGTAAAGATGACCATTGGATCTTTAAAAGATGATAAAATCTCATCATTAAATATTTGAGTAAAGATTTGAGTCTCCCTTGATTTGAGTAAAAAAATGAGTCTCTTTTGATTTGGTATAAGTTTGAGTCACGGGTTGGAAAAAAGTTTTTTAGATTTTTTTACTCAAATTTAAATTTGAGTCTAAATTTGAGTAAGGATTGGAGATGCTCTAAGACTTATGACTTTTTATAAGCACTTTAAAAAAAATAGTATTTTGAACAACTTATTTTAATTACTTTCAAATAAGTCAAATATAGTTTTACAACTTAAATAAATAAGTAAGTAAAAGTAAAAAAAAAAAATAACTTCTACTTCTTTAAAATCACTTCTCTACAAAATACTTTACCTCCACCATTGTCGCTGCCACCCCACCACCATCGTCGCCTATCACCACCATCCTCCACTACTACCCGTCGTCGCCCAAAATCGTTGTCACTCATTATCATTCACCCCCACCATACCTACTACCACCATCACCATTCGCCACCACCAACAACTGTCATCGCCCATAAGTATTTGTCGTCGCCTACCACCACTCACATCCACCACCACTGACAATCTTTATCATGGTCGTCCATCACTACCCACACCCACCACCACCATCACCGTTGCCACCACTACCGTGGGCATTGTCGTTCATCACCACTCTCACCCACCTCCGTTACCACCGGTCATTCCCATTATAATCGGTGTTTAAATTTTTTTTTTCTCCTCTATGTATGTGATTTGATTTTGAATGTAAATACAAATATATTTATGACTGATAATTTTTTTATTACTGCGTGTCTTCAGACACGAGCAATAACTAATATATATAAATGATAGCTATATTAAATATTTCGTAATGTCACGAAAAATTTATAATGCTTATTAGAAGGAGTTTAAACTAGATGTTTTTATATATGTAAATGACCTAATACAACCAATTTTCCTTTCCCGGAGATTAAGATCTTTAGAGATTGACTGCTTGTCTGGCAAAAAGCAGACTTCTAGATGAAAACATGTGATAAGACTACAAATTATTTAAGAAAAATATTGTCTAATGGGGTTTAATTTGGACGGATTAAGAGTTGAACATAGTCTCAAGATGAATTATATAAAACCCTCAATTCATTTCTAGATGAAAATAGAACTGTTCAACCTAATTATTTATCAGTCTTAACTTTTGGATTCATGTTTCAAAATTCAAGTAGATATTCAAGCTTAAATTAGGGTGGAATCGTTGAGTGAAAATAATATTGAAGCTCGGGTTCGAAAAGGATTCAATTTAGGTTTGAGCATATAATTTACTAAATTTTGATTACGCCTGAAACCCAAAACACGAAGTTGGTATTATCCAAATTTAAGTTGGATTAGGATTTTTTTTTATTCAAACCTAACACAAGTACTGAAAAATCACATTTTATGTATAGAATATTTCGAGTTAGTCTCAATTTGAGTTAAGATTAACTAGCCCAAGTTACACGTGTGACGGGTATTCTTGTATGTATGAATTATGATAGGGCAACTCTAATACCAAAAGAAAGAAAAAGAAAATAATGTATTTTCACAATTGAGTCTAAATATTGCTGCATTTTAAAGTTATCTGTGAAGAGTAATACTATTTAGACCTAAAAATCTGACATAATTTACTAACCTAATGATATCGCTTCATTGGAACCATTAGATTAACATCAAATTCTAATATTTGATGGAGCCCACAGTCAATCCAATGGTCACAGTGAATTAAGTACAGTGAATTAAGTCAGTAAATTAGGTCAAATTTTTAAGTCCCATAAGCATTGCTCATCTGTGAAACACCATGGAGGGAGGTCAATAGCCACTAAGGCATGGTTCAGAAAAAAAAAAAAAAAACCATTAATGCTATGCCAAAACCAATGGACATAATTCATCATACTAAATTTAGATACAAATATTTGATTTGGTACGTTTTTTTGGGAAGATCTTCATACAAATATTTAATTTTGTACGTTTTTTGGGAAGATCTTCAGGTACCTCTATTGGTTGGTCCTAATAGTAGTAAGAATAAGAGTACAATTATTAAAGACCAGCCAAAAAACTTCTCCACTCACCATATTCTATCTCCCTCATTGATTTTTTTCTTCATACCACATCTAATTGTGTGGTTATATGAATAATATATATATACTAGTAACAATGTCTAAAGATATTTTGTAATACAAAGAATTAAACATTCATTGTACAACATTTAATTTTTTTTTCCTTTTTTTCTCTTTTTTAGTTGGTGATCAAGTACAATTAAATGAAGAGCTAACGACGGCTGCAGATTTTCTGTTCAAACTAGGGGTGTTAATCGAGCTCTTGTTGAACTTTTGTCGAGCCTAATTTACACATAAACGAGTTGGTTCGTTTAACTATTTACTCATAAACGAGCCTAAAATAATGTTTAAGTTCGACTCGATTAACAACCCTAATTCAAACCCCTTTTTGATGTTATTAGGAAAGCGATGTAATTGCTATTTTTCTCATTTTATTGGACTTTGGGAATTTTACGACGGAGTAGTCGAACGGACGTCGAAAGCGTTTAATCACGCAATTTTAATTTAAATGCAAAAAAATAAAATAAGAAAGAGGATAGGAGAGAGAAGAGAGATATAGATGTGAATTGGTAGAGTTGTCTAGTATTGAAGATCGTCGTGCAATAAAGATAATATTTTTGAGTGAAAAAAAAGATTTTTGGATGAATTTTGTACCTTTAAATTAAAATAGATAAAAATTGAATCAATCTTAACCGCTGTTATATATTACAAGTTGAAAATTTAATTTCCTAAGGGAATATTAGATATATATGAGAGAGAGAGAGCCTAGAGAGAGAGAGAGAGAGCGCCTAGAGAAAATAGAACATGCATGTGAACATGAATGCCACCCACAAGCTTACAGTTTTTCTATGGATGGATGGTGACAGCTCGTATAAAATTATACAAGTGGACAATACGTTTAGATGCTTCTTCTACAGGTAGGCTGTCCATTTATGTTGTATTAATTAAATGTGTATCAGACGCATCTGATGACTGTTAACAATACCTGCAGGCTATAGTTGTTGAAGAGAAATTTATGAATCTTATCAATGTCTAATGGAAAGTAAGTGTTAATGTCTAGTTTACTGAATTTATTTACACTTGGGATTCAGTTTTTTAGTGCTGACATTACTAAATAATTTTTTGGGGGATATATGAATATTTTGAACATACTTTATCTAATATAATAGTGGGCTCTAGTGACTGTAGTATGATGTCGGGTAAAATATGTTGAAAATATAAATGTATCTCCTTGTGCGTGTTCATAATTTTTTTTTTTTACTTATATCTGGAATTATCTTATACTATGGGTAATCCGTGCCTAAAGACACGATACAATGTGAATGATTTTGAGAGGGATGATGATGACCGTTTGATGAATCTATTTAAGACCGTCCAATGATTTTATTGAAGTCTGTCTTGTTTTATATTATATATTACAGATATTGTAATATTAATTAAGCATGAATGAATATAAAATGAGACATTTCCTTTCCAAAAAATTAGATTTTGTTGTAATTAATTTGAAAGGTCAAGATTCATTCTTGTATAGGGAATTGTACCAATCATGTGTCTTCTAAATCGATGTTCGTAATACAAATATGGAATGAATAATATTAAATTGACTAAAAATGAGATAAAAAACTTGACAATAAGGCCCGTTTGGTAACGTTTTCGTTTTTTATTTTCGAAAAATAAAAATAAAAAATAATTTTTTTTTGTTTTTGAAAATCACCACTCGTTTATCAAACGATGACAAAAAAGAAAAACATAAACGGTTAACAAACGAGTTTTTTTTTCTTGTTTTCTCTAAATATCAAAATAAAAACGAAAAACGAAAAATTCAAACGTTACCAAACGGGGCCTAAATTAATGGTGCTTTGGAAATTCAATATTTACTTCCTATGTGAAGTATTATTTGATCCTTATTATTTATTTATTTTTTTGGTCAATGTACAAGTTTCTTAATACTAGGGAAACTTCAACAGAAGACGTGAAAGTATACGCTTTACCGTTTGTTTACGAGTAATGTTACGTATATTTAAAAATCAGACTTAAAAAATATACTTAATAATCACAATTATTAAATAAGTAGTGGATCTCAATAATATGAGACCCACAATAAAATCAATAATTATAATTATTTAATCTATTTTTTAAATTTAATTTTAAAAAACATACAACATTACTCTTTGTTTAACCACCGAATCAACTTGTGTGAGTTGAAAGGTCCCAATTCATTGGTCGGTTAGCTCACTGCTGTCTTTTAGTGTGATGGCCTCGTAACTAGTTCTCTATCACATTTTGTAAACTTTTCATTGATTATGCTTAATAATAAATTATTAATCTATAATTAATTGTTTTTAGATTCATGGTGAGTGATTTATTATTGATAAAAACAATAGTAAAAAGAAACTAAATCCAATTTAACCCATGTATTATTCAACAGCAGGTAGCCGGTGGACCAAATGCTATGAACAAGACAATGAAAACATGTCCTAACCACTTTACCTAGACTTATTTATTCATATTTTAATTAAAACAAAAGTGTACACAGGTAGCTAGCTTGTTTGATGAAGTAACTCAATGGTATTGGCTTTGGTCGGGCCTGAAATTTAGATTAAAATAATGCCACTTTTGCCTCGGCTTAATGACAAACAATCAGTAGGTAATTGAAGGGCATGGGGTGTAGAAGATTCTTTTGCAGAACCATTCACTTCGATTTTCATACCAGTTGTTTTTCTAAATGAAGAGTCATTAATTAGTTAGGGTGTCTTTAATTGATTGATGTTGTGTTTGTTATTTGTAAAGGATGATTAATCTTAGATTGGATTGGGGAAAGCTTAAGGTACCAAAAGAGGTACTGTACTAAAATTTAAAATTATTTAAGGTTTTTTGGAAGTGTAAGTTATAATTTTTAAAGGTCGTGATCGATCGTGGACTTTCCTTGAACAATTGTAATTTTTTTAATTTGAATTGTAACTTTATCTTAAAAATAATAGGTGACGGTACGGTACCAAAGGCGGTACTGTAAACTTTCCCGATTGGAAAATGTAACCAAAGAAGTTGTCTTAAAAGTTGTTTTGATTTAGTCCCCACTCAAATTTTTTTTATTTTAAGAATAATGTTATTGAAGTTAAAAAAATTGATTTAATTTATTTATTTAATGATGTGGTCTAATAGAATTATTATGACGATAATTATTAAACTTTTTCATTCGAACTCTGTTACTTGTTATATCATTATGTCAATAAATTAAATTAATTTTTTAAATTTCAATAACAATCCTTTTTCTTTAAATAGTCAATGCAAAAATCCAAATTCCAAAGACAACTTGAGCATGTTGAGCTTGTTAACACATTGTTTTTATTTAAACGGTTGGAGTGTCCGAACTAATTTATGTTTACGTCGATTAATTTCATCTATGATTTGATCAAGCACAAGACATTCACGTCGAGATTAAGATATTCATGATGGATAAATTTTTTACGGGTTAGTCCCGATAGATTATCAAAATTCAAATTCTCGATTTTTAAATTTATAGTTCGTTCATATTATCACTTCAACTATTTGTGCTCTTATCAACCATGGTGAGCACTCCCCTACCCCATTAAATAATTTCACATGCCATGAGAAAATGGCTCTCTTTTCCTTTTTATTTTGTTAACTCTCATTATATCATAAAATAATATAAGTTGCTTATTAGGACCACAGGAGATTATAAAATTGAACCTTTAATTTGCCTTTTTTTTTTTTTGCATTGGATGCTTCATTTTTTTCTCTGATTGGCTGCCATAACTGACTTAATTAGAAAGTGATGATCAATGATTGAGTACCCTTCAATTATCTTACACGTGTCAACATATATGGCTCCCTATGGGTATTATGGACCATTAATAGAGATTTCTTGGGGGTTGCCAATTCAACCTTTTCAACAAACATCCACTTTTCTTTCAAATTCATGTTGTGGTTAAATGTTAGTGTATAATTAATCGAGTTTGCATCGATCCATTTATTTCATAATTTTTTTTAATTGGTCACCGATTTAAAGAATTTTCAATGGTAATTTGTAGTAAAAAAATTTTAAAATTTGTATTTCGTCCCATAAAATTTGTGGCCCCGTTTGGTAACGTTTTGATTTTTCGTTTTTCAAAAATAAAAAACGAAAACCAAAAACGATTTTTTTTTGTTTTTGAAAATCGCCCATCGTTTATCAAACGATGCCAGAAACGAAAAACATAAACGGTTACCAAACGAGTTTTTTTTTTTATTTTTTTTAAATATCAAAATAAAAATAAAAAACAAAAAACTTAAACGTTACTAAAAAGGGGTCTGTATAATTTGTTTTTAGTTTACATAAATTTGAGGATTTAGGACTTAATGCTCAATAAAAATAATAACTCAGTTACTTTATAAAGATTACATACCATCATATATCTGTACTCCGGTTCAATCAGTCCACGTGTAGGGACAGTACGAATGGGGTCCAGAAGGAAGCATGATAGTGGAGTGGGTCCCACGAAAAACTTTCTGACAGACAAGCAACAGCTGGGAGCCGGCTCTACTCTCTGTCTCTCTCACACACACTGTTTTCGTCGGTGGTAAGCGAAGAACAATAAATTAATGAAAAAAGTAATTACGTTGGGACCCACAAACTAAGTGTGGGTAGCTCCCAAGTATACACTGCGCTGCTGTGCGCAGTGTACACCTCTGCCGACAAATGCCTAGTTGATTTGATCCTGTGGAGCACATGATGCCAGGTGGAAGGTAATGTGGGGCCTAAGACAGCTCATGTAAATTAGGTGAGTTTTGGCTGTCGCTTTAATTAGCTGTCACGCATTAACTACCGAGTTGTTCCTGTGGAATAAATATATTTTAGATATTTTCCCTATATATATATGTGACGTCATCAACTTCTGTCGGTCATTTTGTTTTTATATTCTGTTTTTTTAAAAAAATTTAATCTTATACTCTTTTAACATTAAAATATAATTTTAAAACATATAAAAAATAATAATGTAATCCATTTTAATAAAATTAAGTATAAAATCACTTCCAAATAAAATTAATATAAAATCTATCTAATATTGCAGTTAAGAAATTAAATTCTTAAACTTATAAAAATATAATAATAGATAAAATTAATCAAATTTTTATTTAATTTGATCCAATTATATAAAATTTATTCCTAATTTTTTTTACTAAAAAATATCATATTTTTTGCTCACCGCCGATATTACAACTTATCCAGCACATTCTGTAATATTAAATAACTCTACTAATTCACATTTATATCTCTCTGTTTAATTTTGATTTTAAATTATTTCAGTAAATAAAAAATTATAGTTTAAAATATAAATTTTTACAATTAATATTTAATTTTTTTAATATTACACAATATTTTCAGATACGACCTTTTTATAAATTTATATAAAAAATTGGGTAATATAAAATAATGAGGTAAAAATAAATATATATTGAAACTATTAACAAAACAATTTGATGGGAAAAAGCAATAGACCATTAGTTTTCGACCACATTGCTATCATTTTATTTAATTGTAACACTTGCATTATCAAATAAGTACCAATATTCTTACCGAAAAAACTTTAATTAATATTTACAGTTAAAAAAATTATTTTAGTAAGATATTAAAAGTTTATTTTTTAGTATCAAAGCTTTTCATAGAGTATTAAGTCATAATTGAATGAATTCAATATTAAAACTAAATAAGACCTAAAAATTTTAAATATATCTCAAAAATTTTAAATTTTAAGTAATATATTCTTTCATGGGTTTGGGTTTTTTAATTAGAAAAAAAAAAGAAAAGAAAAGAGGGTTACATGTATTGTACATATGGAAAATGATTGCATGTCCTCAAACAAGAACCACCGACAGTTTATTAAACCCATGTGTTAAAATTGTGCATTTTTTTTCCATTTGACTTGACATTATTTTCCTTGTCCCTTTGCTTGCTATAATCTTTTGGATTTTCTTGGATTCATGAAGAATTGAGTTGGGTCAAGTGATCAAAACCTTACTGTACATGCCCATCTGCAATTGGGCCGATAATTTTTGACAAAATAAAAAAATATGACTTAATTTTTATCAAGTAATGACTTAATTTTTGACAAAAAAATATATTTTTATTATTATATTTATTATGTTCATTTTTAATTTATAAAAAAAATATGAACATAGTTTTGATTAACTGATAATAAATTTTTAAACATAAAATTGAGCGTTAAATTTTTTATTCACATTTTATATGTGTCAACATGAACGCAACACGAAAATAAATAAGTTGATATGATATGATACGATACGACATGATATGATATAAAAGGCCTTTTGGAGGTCGATTTCTTTTGGTAGACTTATTTGGATTTAAGTGCACTCAAAAAACTTGTTTGAATATAAGTTCATTTTAATCTTCATTTTTTAAAATACCCTTAATAATTATATTTAATCAAAATTTGTTTGAAAAAACTAACAACTCCTAAATTGAAAATTGTATTAATATTATCAACTCATAACTTGAAAATTGTGTTAGTATTAAAATTATGATTCTATAATTAAAATTATGTTGTCCTACAAACTATAAGCAAACATTTGTATATTTACTTTGTTTTATGAAAAAAAAATTCCTATGCCATTATATTTTAATGCATAACAAGCATTCATTACAACATCTCTTGAACCATTTAGATCTAACTTTACAACTTCCGTGGTTAGAGGATACAAACTGACGATGTTTTTATTGTCCAACGTTTTCCATTTATGTTGGAATTTTTTAATCACATTTAATTGATCTATTGTGGAAGGAGCATAAAAGGTTAAAAATCAATTTGTATTCCTACCACCTTTATGCTTATAGCAAATCTAAATCAATTATTGATTTTGAGAATACCATTCTTATCTATGATTGAATTCATAGAAACAATAGATTCTAAAAGAATTCTAACTACCTTAAAAGGGTATCAAATACTATTTGAATTCATAATTCCATCACAAAATAAAAATGATAAATTAGATAAAAGAAAACTTAATTCATAAAGAGAATCAATTAATTTTTATAAACAATAGCATGCTCAAAAAACAAAAAAAAAAGTAACATCAAATACTAACATGCTCATTAAAAAAATAGTAACATCATACTACTTAATGCTACTATATATATGATAGAAAAATAATTTTAGGGAAATATTATATAACTAAAATTTGTATCTTAAATAAATGAAATAATTGAATGAGTGAGTCTCATTAATTTTTTAAAATGAGACTCACTGATCCAATGATCCTCCTTAATTTGGGATGCAATTTTGGATTGTAGATTTGAGTTATACAACATTAAGTATAATTTTAATGCTAACACAATTTTCAAGTTAAGAGTTGTTATGCTTAAAAACTTTGAAACTAACAATGATAGACAATATTTATAATAAGGGTAATTATGAAATACATTTTAAAAAGTATTTGAAATGTGTATTTATTGACAACTAGTTGATGAAAAAGAGGACTTAATAAGTTTGGGAATAATACTATTTGAACCTAAAAATTTGACCTAATTTGTTGACATAATGATATTATTTTATAGGAATCATTGGATCAACATCAAATTCTAATGTTTGATGGAGTCTATAATGAATTCAAAAGATCACAGTGAATTAGGTCAGCAAATTATGTTAGTAAATTAGATCTCAATAGTATTGCTCTAAGTTTGGAGGTGGTACTTAAAGCCAAATAAGTTTAAAAAAAATACCCACAACCAATTATTCATTAGTTGAACTGGTCAAATTACGGTGAAATAGTCTCGACACAAGCCTACTCTGCTCGACCCAACCCGCAACCCCTAATCTCCAATACTAGCCTCTTCAAAATTTGCTCAATTCTGGATCATATTTCCACCAACAATTGGTCAGAGGTTATTACTAATGAGTTTTTGGTCTAATGATACTCTTTGTTTTGTGAAGATTTTACCTTCTTGAAGTCAAGTGTTCAATTCTCCTCCCCCTCCAAAAAAAAAAAAAAATAGAAAATTACGTGGTTGTTGAGATTCCAATCTAATCTCAACCGGAATAGCATTAATTCTCGACAAAATGATTTGAGGCATATGGGTAGCTCGCTCTAAGCCCATTAGATTCTCTAATCTCAACCGCCGTAGAATTTATCCTCGACAGAATGATTTGAGGCACTTGGGTAGCTCGCTCTAAGCCCATTAGATTTGCTCAATCAGCAAGACATGGGATGCAAAACTTCTGGGCATAATAAACCCGGCCCAACTACTGGCATAGGCCATGGATTGGCAGAGCTTATAGACCTGGCCCGGCCCATTGATCAGGTTTGAACAACATCAAAAATTTCCCACTAAATTCCCATTCCTTTTTGATACGATTTGCTGCTTGTGAAACAATTAGGATTATAACTATCCATAAAACTACAATATAGCACCACACTGTGCCTAACAATCATGTTGGGTTAACGGGTTCGTGTCTTATTTTAATAGATTTGTGTTAAAAATTGTTCAATATATACACAATTTATTTATTAAACAGATATAAATCGTAAAAATAAAATACAACTCGTCTATTAAATGGGATACTGAACACGACCCGTGTTATCCGCTAAATAAAAAGGGGTTTTTG
>CM042184.1:45313243-45351927 GCA_023539305.1 Ilex asprella | reverse complement strand
GCGCGAGAGAGAGAAGGGGTGGGGGGGAAGAAAGAGAATATAAAAAAAATTATAAGATTTTGGAGTAAAAAATTGAACAATAATTTTATTTTAGATCGTTATCAAATTTGATTAATTGATTCAGCGTATTTGGAATTTCGCATCAATTGAAGTCATTGATGGATTTGTGGTACAAGATAGTATACAATATGCTTCTGTCTTTTAAATCTCTTTGTAAAAAGTGTTCTTTAATTATTTGATATTTGTATTCTTATTGATTATTCTGATTGATACGAAATTTTGTCAATGTTATCAGTTCATCTATATGTGTACGTTGGACTAAATACTTTGAAATTGATTGGTACATATAAGAAGTGTACTTGGGGGTATAATTGAAAAAATATAATTATGGCTCTGTGGGGTGCGATTGTAATTACAACCATGAGGGGTGTAATAGTTTAATATGAGTATGCATTTTAAATGCCCAAGTGTTACTTGTCATGTCACCAAGATGACCAGAGTATGAAACTATGCTTGATAGATATTGAGCTATGTGACTTATCAAATTTGATTCTTGATTCTTTTATCTATGATTGTCTATCAATTCAATTATTTGATATTTGATCATTCATATTTTTTTCTAGTTGAACATATCGTTTTTTGTCATATTTTATACTTCCCTGCCTTTAATGTTTTTTAGGATTATCTTGAAGGAAATGATCAGAGTTGATATTTGAAAAATCGAAGGCGGACGAATCTTGATATAATTTTTAACTTTTATTGGTATTTAGAGATTAAAATTGTGATTCAAAATATCTCAAAAGACCTCGGAAATAATATAAATTACCTCGAAGTATTGAAATTTCGTTTCAATTACTATTTTTGTTTCGTTTTCTTTGACATATATCTAATAGTTTAATTAAATAAGTATAAATGGAATGATGTTAGTAATAAATGGGGAGAGTATAAATATGATGAACTTAGTAATTTGAAGTAAAATAATTAAATACGGTGAAAAAAAAGAAGATATAAGAGGTGGAAATAGCCCCAGCCAATTCAAAATCATTTCATCCCACCGTGTATGGCACCATTTATGACATCCACCGTTAATGGTGAGAGAGATTCATAACAAGAAAAATGGTGGAATTTTAAAACATGTGTAATTTGTGCACATAAACTTCCTCTTTTGTAACTTACCCTAAAAAAAAATGTTACACAACTCAAATAGAAATAAAAAATTATAATTTAAATGCATATAATCTTTTAGATTAGTGGTGGATGAGTAAGTTCCACTGAAAAAGTTGATAAGACTCACCCATTCAAGAAATGCTATGCATCGGGATTATAACTTTTTGAATTAAAGCATCTATAGGGATTTTTACTTTGTTTGATGTAATGGAAAGTTGAAAGAATGTAAAAGTGGAATGATAAAAAGTTGAAAAAATAAATAAGACCTCATATTTGATAAAAAAATAAAAAATAAAAAACTAGAATAATTAGACTTTCTTCGAACTCACCAAATATATTCCTCCAAAATTGAGAGAAGAAATAGATAATTAATTAATTACGGGTATTGATTAATTATACTTATCTATTACATATCATATACTCATTAACTTTATACATAGAAACAATGGTATAAATATACACCTATATTTTTTCTTTCCTTACACTTTTCTATCCATAACAACCACAAAAAATAAATAAAACAAATAGAAAATAATTTAAGCAATCATTCTTATTTTTCATATTTTATATCAAATATAAAGGAAGGAATAAAAGATTTCTCGTTCAAATGATAAAAAGTAAGGGTGTCAAACGTGTCGGGTAGGATCATTTCGTGTCGAGTTGATTTTAAGTTTGTGTCGAAAATCTTAAAACCAAAACTTAACATGTTTAATAATCGTGTCAAGTTGTGTAAACACTAACTTGACCTAACCATTAAACGGATTACTTGAATCCGACCTGCTTGACGCGATTAATAAACATATCGTTTTCGAGTTAACATACATAACATAATCTGTTTAACTTGTTTAGCATACATAATATAAACATGTTTAACATACATAAACTATTTTCCCACCAGTTCATTACTATTAAATACATCATTCAATCATTAATCCAAAATTTTATATCATTTTTAACAAATAACATATCATATTTCATCAATGAAATTAACTAAAATACTGTCATAACAAAGTAAGAACTATACTAATATACTGTCATAACAATGTTAAAAACTATACTGTTAATTATCAGAGTAGATGTGAGACCCGATTATGCATTGCATGCATATTAGCATAATTTTGTAGGTTAAATTATAATTATGTGAAATTATTAAAGGGTTAATTAATTTAAATCTTTCATAGACATGATGTGTGTGAGCATACATTTGGTATGTGAACACCGTTAGTGATGTATTAGTGAGACCCATTCATAGAAATTTCTTGTGTGAAAATACTAGTGGGTTGATTTCGAAATCACTTAAAAACTTGGGGGAAAACAAGCGTAATTAACCCATTAATATGGGTCACCTTTACATGTGCATACATATGAAAGGGGTGAGTAATTTAGGGGGTTAAGTGGCTGTGTGTGTGTGTTTTAAAGTGTAGAGTGTGTGTGTGTGTGCAATATAGAGTGTTGAGGGGTGTGTGTGTGTGTTCTAGTCTAGTTGAAACTATGAGTGGGGGAGTGTAAAAGAGGGAGAAGAAAATATGCATGTATATGTGTCTACTTGAGCCGACACCAAGGAGGAAGAGAGGTAGAGTGAAAACAAACTTTGGTGGGTGTTTTTAGTTCAAACTAAGAGGGAAAAGAAAGAAAAAAAAAGAGGAACTTGGGGGACTCAATGCCAAACCGAGAGTGAGAGAAGAAGAAGAAGAAGAAGAAGAAGAAGAAGAAGAAGAAGGTGGAAAAAGAAGAAGAAGAAATCAAGAAAAGGTAAGGATGGTTGTGTGTTCATTTTAGTACGTGTGTGTGATTAATTTATAAAAAATGGGCTATTTTATTTTAATTTCAATGAGCTATTTTATTTTAACTTTAAAACAGATTTTTTTGTTAGTTTAATTAAGCGAGTTAACATCATTTAGGGGCTGTTAAGAATGGATTTTAAATAGGTATACAATGGGTGTGAGAAAAATGTGAAAAAAAACCCTTGGAATGCTTTGAGTAGACTAACTCGAAATTGAAAATTTTGGGTGTGGAATGGAGAGTTTACGGGTACAATTAGGGGTCTATTTTGTATGAATTAGTGAGTGTGTAAATTTAGGTATGGTTTTTTTTTAAATAAACGTACGATAGAAATTGAAAATAGATGTTAGTAATGCCGAAATCCTGATTTATAAACGTTATTATCACATGTGTAAATTTTAATCCAAATGACCTAAAATTTTGTATGCTGCATTTTTAAATGATACTTGATGCGGTAATGTCAATTTTGAATGAAAATGAATATAATATCTGGTGCGAAATGTATGAAATACTGGAAGTGCTGTTTTTAGGATTCAGAGTCGAAATGTGTAAAAATGGGCCCCCGGTCAATGTGTTTGACCTACTTAATCATAATTGTGATTAATGTGAGTGATTTTGGAGATTTGGGGAGAAAATGTGATCTCTAGAACAAAAGTGCTAGTATGTGAGTGGATAGTGCGGTAACCAGAGTTACTGGGACACTTTGGGGTGCATAATTTTGCATGCATGAGTGCATGATTAACTATTAAATGTGATAAATATATTGATATTGTAATTAAAAATGAGTAAAGTGGAACGGGTGAGATATTCAGTGCTGAAACAGATACGGTAACACCGAAAGGATCCACCAATTGGACCGAAGAGCCGTGGATCTGTACATTTGAGGGGGGTGCATATCTTTATATGTTTGGAAATACTATTATAAGATGATAGCAAATGATATAATTTAATAGCAATTCTCAAGGATAATGTGCTACGTGTTTATATGATCGAATGATACTTTGTACTGTATATTGTGGAATGTGGTGCATTGTGTGAGACAGGGGCGTCGATACTTGATCACTGAGCGTGCAGTGGTGTGCTAGCACTGTGGTATTCCCGGGAGGTTTGGGAGACACAGATCCATTTGGGATTGATTACCCGATGAGGGGCAGTATGGAGGTGATGTGGTTTGTGAATTCTTTGAAATTGGATTGATGCTGTTGTTTGATACGTGTATCTACGTAATATCTATCTACTTTAGTGTATTACTATTATTTATATTTCATATACAACATGTATATTTATTGAGCGCATGGTTTAGCTCACACCTGTATAACTTTTGTTTTTCAGGTACTATAGGGGAAGATGCATACCAGTTCACTGTCCAGTCGATTGAGTCTTGTACAACGTTAGTGTGATATCACTTAGGTTGAATGTCTGTATGACTAATTGTTGGATTGTGTATTATATTTGTAAGAGATTATTATGATAGGTTAATAGTATATATTTGTAAACTAGCTCAACAAGCATAATTTGTGATGTATGCTATGTGGGTGTGTGATTTTGTATATGTCTATAATCTGGGAATAAAACAATTAGTACAGATGTTTTATATATGGTACAGATTGTGAAACAAATTTTACCATCATGCTTAATGACTAAGGTGATAGGTGGTGTTGTTGCACATGTGAGATTATTTAATGTTTGTTTAATCTAGATTATACATATATGTAAACAGGTATATCAAAAACCTAGTCACGTCTCATCCTTGGGAGACCGGGATGGGGCGTGACAATTTAGTTGATATTAGAGCCAAAGTTATATTACAGTAGTCGAGTTGAGTCTAATGTGTGACGCCCCAAAATCTGGGGGTCATTATTTAACCGTTTGCAATCCGTCAACCCGTGGAAGTAGCCGTGGACGTTGCTTAACCCACGTTACGTCGATAACATTCCCATAGCTAGAATTTTGTCCACAAGTGTGATCCGTGTTTCTTTAATCATTTAATTCAACCGAGATCTAATGTACCTCACTATACCTTATTAAGGCCCATTTGTATCATTGAGACTAAAGAAATCAAAGTCCCAAAGCATAACAAAAAAAATTTTAAATTTCAGAATTTTGGAAAAGCATACCGGTACGGTGAACCTACTAGAGTTGGGTGTACCGGTATGACAAACTCTCTGGACAGCAGCGTACCGGTACACTCTGCCTATTTTTGCCTGTTTGAACCATTTTTTATTTCAAACCCATTTCAAACCTTTCCAACTTCAACCCAAACTTGTACATCATGTATTACACATATAATATTTGATCTATACAAGTCCTATTACAGTCATTTACATGAATTTATATGTTAAAACTAAGTTTCCGTAAATGTTTTATAAAAACTCAAAAAAAGCCACAAGTCGGCCCCCTTCACCCTTGATGCTCTACAAGGGAGCCATCCACCGGAGCAAGTCCTGCACCTGAAATGTGTTCCCGTATAGGGTGAGCCACGCTCAGTAGAATAATTCATATAGAGACTACTCCCCACCTAGATGCACATGAAATGCGCATATGCAACATTCAACAATCCTTCACACTCCAAACAATAATATGCATTTATTGTTGGAATTCTTCATGTTTTGCCATGAACTGAGATGTGACTCACTCTTACACTTCAACTCGAGCCCTCCCGGCTCCTCAACACATGCAAGTGCCAATGAGTGTGAATCCATCATTCATGTTGCACATCGAATGACATTTACAATTCTAGGGTCTTTCTTTGGGTTGGATGTTCATGGACTTACACCAAAGGTCACCCAACCTATACGGAATTCATGGACTTTCACCAACGGTTTTGCGTACACCGACACACTTTATGGGCTCTTATACCAACGAAGTGCGTCTCCAATCACTGGGTCTCTCACCAGAGGGATCTTCTAGTCCCTTCTTACTACCCCAACCCAATTTATCATGTAACCATGTGGCTCAGCTAGGCCCTCGGCCCAACTTTCTCAAGCCTTCCATCAATCACCAAATATGGTGTTGATGACCACGATGCACACACACCCATGTGATGCGATGTCTCGTGCATATGCAATGAAATGAACTATTTCTTGTCAGTGTCAAGTCCCTTGTGTAATGAATGCCATAGGGACAAATTAACCTGCATATCATCATATTCCATGGAACTCTATATCATGTGCATATAAATTTCATAAATCATCATTATGCTCAATATATCAATAAACATAATTTTTCACAAGTTATCACATAACTCACTCAATCATGTTATTTCAATTAAATCAAAATAACAACTTCAATCCATGCAAGGCATTTTATCAAACACCTATGCACCACTCATGTTATCACATAATTTGTCCATACAACATCAAATATCATCATTCAAGGCACTTAATCAAACACCTTCAAGAAAAATACATATTATGCCACAATTTCACAAAGTTATAGGAAAATACTTAAGTAACTCTCATGCATCAAAGTCGAGCTAGAAGTTGATCTAAGCCCTTCCTATGCTCACTTTCTCATTTCTATATTAATAGGAAAATGATATACATGTATAAATACATGCACCCAACCATTCCTATAGACATTTAGGTTAGAAATCAACCCAAGTAGGAGAAATCATACATCTTAGAGCGTCAACCGAAGACCAGAAGCTCCAAGAACACCAATAAAGCCTCTAAATTTTGATTTCTTCAAAGTCTCCATTTTGGATCTTCAGTGAAATCCCTCATTCTTGGCACGTAGACGTAGCCCTCATCAGGTAGACGAACTTTAACTTTTGGCCTGAGTCAATCTGAGCGACGGAACTTCGAAGATCGGCGGAGAAACGCTTGAAAATCAAGTTTTCTCTATTTTCTCTCTATGGCCGGCCAAACAAGGCTGAAAATGGGTGAAGAATATCTGTTTTTTCAGATATTTAATCCTATTTATAATTTTAAATACTCGGCCCACGTCGCGCCACGTGTCCTTTGCTCGATCGGGTCCGTTTTCGCCCCGAAACAATTTATTTCATCCCGGTTCAAGTTCAAATTAATTTTATTGAAAATTTTATTCAATTATAAAGAAATTTCAAAATTTCTATTTTTGGGGACCTTTGTGAGGTTATTTGTCATCAAGTTGCCTCGAACAACGTGTAAAATCTGACTATCTCAGAATTTGACGAAATTCGACAGGGTGACTAGATTTTTCGATACGAATCCAATGGTGAAGTCTGTTGTGTCACCCGAGCTCTAGAACATAAGTATTTTAATTACGCATTATAATGACAAATTACCATTTTACCCTTTTTTAGAAAAAATTTAAATTTACCCTGATTTTAGATTCTTCCCCCTTTAAAATAATTTCGTCCTTGAAATTCACACACACATACACATACAGTCACATGCGTATGCAACAGTCATTTAATGCTAAATGACCATAAAATATACCTCCATCCTAGAAGAGAAATGGGCAATTGGTACGTATAGTGTATTTGCGTTCTCATGTTGCCTCCTTCACTCCTCGGTGCTGCCATATCACCTTTATTAGGCTCACAGTCTTGCCTCGTAAAACCTGATCCTGGCTATCCATGATATGCACCGGTCCCTCCTCGAAGGTCCCATTCGCATCAACAACAAGCTCATCCCAATCCACCACATGAGTCGGATCTGGGGTATATTTTCGGAGCATAGACACATGGAACACTGCGTGAACATCGGATAGATTTGGCGGTAACGCCAACCGATAAGTAATTGTACTTACCCTTTCGAGTACCTCGAAGGGCCCCATATACCTTGGCGACAACTTTCTCCGCTTGCCGAACTTGACCACTCCTCTTTTAGGCATCACCTTCAAAAAGACATGATCTCCCACGTCAAAATCTAGAGGTCGTCGCCGTCTGTCGGTGTAACACTTCTGCCGGCCTTGAGCCGTAAGAAGACGTTTTCATATCTAAAATCATGAGAGCAACTATAATAACTATTAAATAATAAACCATCCATCCATATGATAGAATAAATACTACAACCAATAACACATGGTAATTTCTCCAACTTACAATTCAAAATCAAAAAGTATCTAGCATCGGAATAATTAAATTAGCTAAAACATTGTTTCATAAACATCTCTCAAACACTAAACCAAAAATAAAACAACTCTATTCCTATAAGACAGGGTCCACATTTTGATTCTTCAATAGCTTATAATCAACTTGCTCATCCACATAGACATCCTCTTATATACCAAAATCTGTAAGTGTGTTATAAGAGGTGAGCAAATGCCCGTAAGAAATCTCTCTCAAATCCCAATAAGGTTTTTAAAATAATAAAAAGAAAGCAAATCTCTTTTTGAAAAATAACATATATAAATTTTAAAAGTAAAACAATGACAGTTGCAATGATCTCAAGTGTATGGAATACCGTAAATCAATGACAAGCATAAGCATGTTATAATTAAAGCAATCAATTAATAATTCAGACCAACGAGCGTTAGATCAGTTGGTGAGGGACTGTTCTAGCTTAACTAAGGTCTCGAGTTCGAGTCTTGGGAATGTAGCTGCGCTCGGTAGGGAGAGCTTTGCCGCCCTTATGGTCCTATCCGGCTCGAATCCGGATTAGTCGGAGCTCAAAGTAGCTTTTGGATGCCGGATGGTCTGACCAAAAAAAATAATAATTCAGTAGCATCATCTCATATTTCATGTATGTTGATTCATCATCATTCTCATGTATGTAGGTTTATTCCCATTCTCATGTATGTTGGTTGCTTTTCAAGAATCTACATAACGATTCTACCTTGTTCACCCACCACAAACCAAACAATCTCAATCATTCCCCATATGGCCAAATCACAAACTACTTTAGGAAGTGCGTATACCATCTCCCACGGCATTGACGAATCCTTCAAAGGAAAGGTATACCATCCCTCAGTCTCAAACTTACGTGGACAATAATGGTTGCTTTCACAAACAACAATCCACTACAAGTGTTAAACAACCATCTCATCCCCATTGGGATAGACTAACCTCTAACACTCTACGACAGCCCTCGAAGGCAATTCAAGTCCGTTATAACAAACCATACAAGAGATGAAACAAAAATTTTCTCAACAACCACAATCTTAACCAATCAAAATTTTCATTAACAATTCAAGTATCACAATTGAACAATTCTCAATATACTACAGTAATAAATGAATTGAAATATACAAGAGATCATATCAAGAAAACCTTTACCATTTCGATATTCGAAATTCTAGGGTTTAGCAAAAAATCATAATTTGTTAGAACAAGAACAAATATTCGATGAAAACACGATTTAATCAAAAATAGGAATTTAGAAGTCAAGAATCCATGTGTTTTCATAACCAAACATGTATTTAGCAAAACTAGAGTTTTGAAAATTCAAGAATGATGTTTCTTGAACCCAAACATGTGTTTTGTTCAAAACTATGTTTCAATAATAAAAAAATCAAGAACTTATAAGTATTTATCATATAACTATCATGTATATTGAAAACATACATATGTAATACCCTAAGCCTCAATGAAAGAACTTGAGAAGACTCCCCTACCTTAGTTCCATAGTTTTGTGTGAAAATCTAGCGTGTTTGATCCGTTCCAACGTGACAATCCCCCTTCAGTCTTGTGTTTCTCTTTTATCTTACTCTCTATGGTTATCTATGGTTCAAAACTAATGAAACATGGCTAAAGGAACATCCTTATAGTATTTATAAGATGAATGACGGAGAAAAATTCTAAACTGAGCGGGGCCATTTTTAGCGTAGCATCTGCACGGTCCTTGAGCATCCGAACGGTTCAAAGTCAATGTTTTTGATGAAAAATAAAGTTTTTTGGGTAAGGAGTACTGTTTGGACGGTGCTTGGAGCGCCCGGACGGTGGCAACTTTCTGTCCCAACTTCAAGAACATTTTTCACCTATTTAGAAGTTGACTCAGGAAATTTTCGTAAAATACACTTTGTAGCCCTTGAAGTTTAGTTTAAAATGTCCAAAAATCAGCTGAATCAGAGTTTGGATTAAAAATATATATCTAAAATACTAAGATAGTGTCAAATTCCTTTTTATCGAATTCTTTCTAAAATACGGTTTAACTCCGAAATACTTTCTAACTTCTAATACACCTCATATTATCTCTCCCATATTTTCTCGAAATTTCGGATCCAATGGAAACATTATATTGACCTAAAAACATTTAAAAACTTACCTAATCACCCTTTTCAAACTTACACACATTCGAAATTAAGTTTGAATCGAAAGTCAATTCGTTCGAAACTCAAACTTCATGATCAATCATTTAATAATGATTCGAAGTTTCTACAATCCTTTTATTCATCATAGGAGAAATATTAATATGATATTATTCTTATTTAATTTTAGTACGGAGTCTTATAATCCACCCTCCTAAAGAAAAATTTCGTCCTCGAAACTTAATTGTCGAGTTAATTTTTCTAATTCTAATTTGGCCATGATGTATTCTCTTCTATTCATCCTTTAAGTATCAAATCCAAGATTAACATAATTCGTAAAACAATATTGTAAATCAATTATTTATATCATAATAATGATAAAAAATATATATTACATAACCCTAATCATTAATGAATGAATCTGAGAAAGAACCCCTATCTTAACTCCGTAGTTTGCGTGTAAACCTAGCATGTTTGATCCATTCCAATGTGAGAATCCCTTTTGAATCTTGTGATTTCTCCTTTTCTTTTACTCTCTATGGTTTCTTGGGGTTGAAAACTGATGAAATATGAATGAAGGGACGTCCTTATGGTATTAATAGGGTGAAAAATATAGAAAAATTCTAAAATTGATTGGGGATATTTTTAGGGTAGCGTCCGGATGGAGCTTAGGCATCCCAATGGTGCAAACACATTGTAAGTTTGAGAAGGGTGATTAGGAAAATTTTTAAATTTTTTTAGGTCAAAATAAAGTTTTCATTGGATCCATAAGGTCGAGAAAACTTGGTAGAGGTAATATGAGGTGTATTAGAAGTTAGAAAGCATTTCGAAGTTAAACCACATTTTAGAAAGAATTCGAGTAGGAAGGAATTTGACACTACTTTAGTATTTTAGATGTAACATTTTAATCCAAACTCTGATTCAGTTGATTTTTGGATATTTGAAACTAGACTTCAAGAACCACAAAAATGTATTTCACGAAAATTTCTTGAGACAACTTCTAAATAGGTGAAAAGTGCTCATGAAGTTGGGATAAAAAGTTGCCACCGTCTGGACGCTCTGGGTACTGTCCGAATGGTACTCCTTACTGCATTATTTGAGCAGTTTAAAAAGCTTGATCCACCAATATTTACGGGAATTACAGGTCCATTAGAAGCTGAGAATTGGTTACAACGCATTGAAAAGATATTTAAAGTGATGGGAGTTGATGAGGAAGATAAATTGTTGTTGGCAACTTTTATGCTAGCGGAGGAGGCCTAGTATAGGTGGGAGGCTATAGAGAAAGCATTGCTGCCAGTGTGCACTGAGGGGGCGACCAGTTCAGTTCCTAGAGTTCCCACATAACAACAGTTTACAGATTCTTTTACAAGAATTTTTTTCCCTTGAGTTATCAATATCAGAAGCAGAATGAATTCTTACGCCTACAGTATGGGAATCAGTCAGTGTTGGAATACGAGGGAAAATTTAGTACTTTGTCTAGATTTATGTCTTTTGTTGTAGCAGATGAGGGGGAAAGATGCAAAAGTTTTCAAATGGGGCTACATTATAATATTAGATCCCACATTTCGATGTTCCAATTAACAACATTTTTAGACTTATACAACAAAGCTCTGATTGTGGAAGCTGATCTGAAAGAGATGGAAAGTGCAAGTGAGCAGACCAAAAGGGGAAGATATGAGCCAAGTGGACAGGGTTCCAAGGGAAGTTTCTTTAGCAGAGCTTGGAGAGGAGTGTTTCCTAAGGGTACAAGTAAGAAGAAATCAGGAGTCTCATTCTAGAGTCGAGGACAGGGAGTGAGTGGATCATCTTCATATGCACCGGGTCGAGAGATGAGATAGTCTTGGGGGAGTACAATTACTTGTTACTGTTGCGGCCAGATTGGGCACATTGTACGGAACTATCCTATGAGAGGACCAGGACCAGTTGTATCACGACGTTGCTTTTTATGTGGCCAGGAAGGACACATGTAGAGAGATTGTCCACAATATTCTATCTAGAGTTCATCGATATGCAGTGCATCTATAGTGTCCCGAGGAGCAACAAGTGGTAGAGGTCGAGGACGAGGACGAGGACGAGGACGAGGAGGCAGTATTGTAGGTGGAACTGGAGGTAGTGGTGCTAGTGGCAGTAGACCGAGTGGACTTGAGGCTGGAGGTCGTATTTTTGTACTTACCCAGCAGGATGCTCAGGCGACTCCAGATGTGGTCACAGTTTTGAAATCTATTTTTGGTCAACAGACACAAGTACTTATAGATTCAGGTGCCACACGTTCATTTATATCATTGCCTTTCTCCATGCATGTTAATAGGCCACCCACTCCATTAAACTATGGATTGACTATAACTACTCCCACGTGTGATTGTGTGAGGACTAGGCTAATATATAGGGAGTGTCTAGTTCAAGTAGGTAATAGAGAATTACCTGCAGATATGTTGCCTTTTGAATTCTAGGACTTCGATTTAATTTTAGGAATGGATTGGTTGCTTGCATATCATGTCACTATTGACTGCTTTCATAAAGAAGTAGTATTTAGAATCCTATATGTTCCTTTGTTTTGGTTCTTTGGAGAGCGATGCCCTGAGCCGAGGAATTTGATATCAGCAATTAAAGCCAGAAAATTACTCAGGAAGGGATGCTATTGGTACTCGATTTATGCAAAATATACTCAGAGAGGTACTCCTGAATTGAAGAATATTTCTGTGGTTAATGAATTCGCTGAAGTGTTTCCTGAAGAGTTACCAGGGTTACCAATTGATCAGGAGGTGGAATTTATTATTGAGCTTGTGCCAGGAACTAGTCCCAAATCCATTACTCCTTATAGGATGGCTCCAGCTGAATTGATGGAACTTAAAGTGCAATTGCAAGATTTGTTAGATCGGGGATTTATACGACTTAGTGTGTCTCCTTGGGGTGCACCAGTATTATTTGTAAAGAATAAGGATGGCACTATGAGGTTATGCATTGATTATAGACAGCTGAATAGGGTGACTATCCAGAACAAATATCCATTGCTGCGTATCGATGATTTTGTTGGACCAGCTACAGGGTGCCCATATGTTTTTACATATTGATCTTCGGTCAGGATATCGTTAGTTGAAAGTAAGAGATAGTGATATATCGAAGACTACTTTTCGGACCAGGTATGGACACTTTGAGTTTTTGGTGATGCCATTCGGTGTGACTAATGCTCCTATTGTATTTATGGATTTGATGAACTGAATATTCCAGCCATATCTTGATTAATTTATGATACTGTTCATTGATGATATATTGATATACTCCCGTAGTATGGAGGAGCATATTTGAGGGTGGTACTGCAAACATTGAGAGATAGACAATTATTTGCCAAATTTAGAAAATGTGAGTTTTGGATGGATAGAGTTATGTTTTTAGGGCATGTAATTTCTAGTGATTGTGTATGTGTTGATCCAACTAAGATTGATATTGTAGTTAAATGGGAGTGAAGGATGACAGTTACAGAGATTTAGAGTTTTTTGGGTTTGGCAGGTTACTATCAGAGGTTTGTACATAATTTCTTCATTATAGCTTTTCCCCCGATCCGATTGACTCGGAAAGGTGTGAAATTTGAGTGATTTGATAGATATGAACAGAGTTTCCAGGAGCTAAAGATCAGTTTGACGACTGCACCGGTATTGATCATTCCGTCAGGTAGTGATGGGTTCATGATTTATAGAGATGTCTTACATCAAGGTTTGGGTTGCGTGTTGATGCAGCACGGTAGAATGGTAGCTTATGCCTCCAAACAGCTGAAACCACATGAGTGCAATTATCCTACCCCCGATCTGGAGCTTGGAGCTATTGTATCTGCACTGAGGTTGTGGAGACATTTTCTATATTGGGTTACATGTGAGATTTGTACAGATCACTAGAGTTTAAAATATCTGCTTACCCTGAAAGAGTTGAACCTAAGGAAACGATGCTGGATTGAGCTTATTAAAGATTATGACTGCATTATCATTACTAGCCAGGACAAGTAAAAGTTGTGGCAGATACTTTGAGCCGAAAATCTTCAGATAGATGGGCTAGTTTGCGAGTGATTCAGAGAGGTTTATTTATAGATTTGAAATCTTTAAGAGTGAAGTTAAGGATAAGAGAGACTACAACTTCACTTGCTACACTGACTTTAAGACCAGTGTTGGTGGATAAGATCAGGGAGACACAACAGTATGATCTCCAGATTGAGAAATTGAAGAAAGAGGCGAAGACTGATTTTATTGTTGATAGTGTTAATGTTTTGTTATTTGGTTCTCAGTTATGTGTACCTAATGATGCAGGGTTAAAAAGAGAGATTCTAGAGGAAGCACACAGTTCAGCATATGCTATGCTTCCAGGTAGTACAAAGTTGGATCGTGACCTAAGAGAGCGTTATAGGTGGCTTGGGATGAAATGAGAAATAGCTGAGTTTGTGGCTCGATGTTTGGTATGTCAGCAGGTGAAGGCTGAGCATCAAAGACCAGCCGGGTTATTACAGTCTCTACCGATTTTAAAATGGAAGTGGGAACATATCACTATGAATTTTGTGAGTAATTTGCCCCGAACTCAAAGAGGACATGACACCATTTGGGTGATAGTTGATATATTAACGAAGTCTGCTCATTTTCTAACTATTAAGAATTCCTATGCTCTTGATGGGCTAGCTAGATTATACACTGATGAGATTGTGAGACTGCATGGTGTACCTGTATCTATTGTCTCTGACAAGGATCCATGCTTTACTTTGAGGTTTTGGCCTAGCTTACAGACTGCTTTGAGCATTACTTTGAAGTTTAGTACAACATTCCACCCATAAATAGATGGACAGATAGAGCATACTATTCAGACATTGGAGGACATGCTGAGAGCTTGTGTCATGGACCTTCGAGGTAACTGTGATAATTATTTACCTTTGATTGATTTTGCTAATAATAACAGCTACCAGAGTTCAATTGAAATGACACCATATGAAGCTTTGTATGAGAGGAAGTGTAGGATCCTAATGTTCTGGAGTGAAGTGGGTGACAGGAAGTTATTGGGTCCAGAGATTGTGCAGATGACTGCTGATCAGATTAAAGTCATATAAGAGAGATTACAAAGTGACGTGACTTGGAATTTGAAGTGGGTGATCGAGTATTCCTACGGGTATCACCTTAGAAAGGGGTCATTCGTTTTGGCAGAAAAGGGAAGTTGGCTCCCAGGTATATTGGTCCGTACAACATTGTAGAGCGGATTAGAGCTATTGCATACCGGTTGAAGTTACCAGTTGAGTTGTCCAAGTTGTATGATGTATTTCATGTCTCTATGCTACAAAAATCATTGCCTGGCCCATCATATGTGTTAACTTCAGAATCGGCGGAGTTAGTTGAGGATTTGATTTATGTAGAGCAGCCAGTTCAGATTTTGGGTAGGAAGAAGAAAGTGTTACGCACGAAAACGATACCGTTGGTAAAGATTTTGTGGCATAGTCACTCAGTAGAGGAAGCAATCTGGGAGACTCAAGAGGGTATATGGGCTTAATATCCACATTTATTTAGTGCAGGTAAGTAATTTCGAGGACGAAATTTTATTAGTAGGGGAGAGTTGTGAGACCCGATCATGCATTGCATGCATATTAACATAATTTTGTTGGCTAAATTGTAATTATATGAAATTATTAAAGGGTTAATTAAATTAAATCTTTCATAGACATGATGTGTGTAAGCATGAATTGGGTATGTGGACCCCGCTAGTGATGTATTAGTGAGACCCATTCATGCAAACTTCATATGTGAAAATACTAGTGGGTCGATTTCTAAATCACTAAAAAACTTGGAGGAGGCAAGTGTAATTAACCCATTAATATGGGTCACCTTTACATGTGTATATGGATGAAATAGGTGATTCATTTAGGGGGTTAAGAAGCTGTGTGTGTGAGTGGTAAAAGTGTCGAAGTGTGTGTGTGTGTGTTCTACTCTTGTTGAAACCTTGAGTGAGGGAGTGTCAAAGAGGGATAAGAAAATATGGATGTATATGTGTCCACTTGAGCCGACACCAAGGAGGAAGAGAGGGAGAGTAAAAACAAACTTTGGTGGGTGTTTTTAGTTAAAACCAAAAGGGAAAAGAAAGAAAAAAAAAAGAAAAACTCGGGGGACTCCATGCCAGACCGAGAGTGGGAGAAGAAGAAGAAGAAGGTGGAAAAAGAAGAAGAAGAAGAAGAGGAAGAAATCAAAAAAAGGTAAGGATGGGTGTGTGATTAATTTATAAAAAATGGGCCGTTTTATTTTAATTTCAATGGGTTGTTTTATTTTAACTTCAAAACAGATTTTTTTGCTAGTTTAATTAAGTGAGCTAACATAATTTAGAGGCTGTTAAGAATGAATTTTAAATAGGTATACAATGGGTGTGAGAAAAATGTAGAAAACAAACACTCGGGATGCTTTGAGTAGGCTAAGTCGAAACTGAAATTTTTGGGTGTAGAATGGAGAGTTTACGGGTGCAATTAGGGGGCTGTTTTGTATGAATTAGTGAGTGTGTAAGTCCAGACATGGTTGTTTTAAAAGAAACGAACTATAGAAATTGGAAATGGATGTCAGTAATGCTGAAACCCTCATTTATAATTGCTATTATCACATGCGTGAATTTTAATCCAAATGACCCAAAATTTTTCATGTTGCATTTTTAAATGATGCTTGATGTGGTAATGTGAATTTTGAATGCAAATGAATATAATATCTAGTGCAAAATGTATGAAATGCCGGAAGTGCAATTTTTAGGATACAGAGTCAAAATGTGTAAAAATGCCCCCCGGTCAATGTGTTTGACCTATCTAATCCTAATTGTGATTAATTTGAGAGATTTGGGGAGAAAATGTGATCCCTAGAACAAAAGTGCAAGTGTGTGAGTGGATAGTGCGGTAACCGGAGTTACTGGGACACTTTGAGGTGCATCATTTTGCATGCATTAATGCATGATTAACTATTAAATATGATAAATATATTGATATTGTAATTACAAATGCGTTAGGAGGAACGGGTGAGACAGTCGGTGTTGGAACAACTACGATAACACCGAAAGGATCCACCGATAGGACCAAAGGGTAGTAAATCTATACATTTGAGGTGAGTGTATATATTTATATGTTGTGAAACGCTATTATAAGATAATAGTAAATGATAGAATTTAATAATAATTCTCTAGGATAATGTGCTACGTGTTTATATGATTGAATAATGCTTTGTACTGTGTATTGTGTATTGTGGAATGTAGCACACTGTTTGAAACAGGGGCGTTGATGCCTGATCACTGGGCGTGCAGTGGTGTACTAATACTGTGGTGTTCCCGCGTGGTTCGGCAGACACAAATCCATGTGGGATCGATTATCCGATGAGGGGTAGTATGGAGGTGATGTGACTTGCGAATTCTTTGAAATTGGATTGATGTTGTTGTTTGATATATGTATCTACATAGTATCTACCTACTTTAATGTATTACTATCATTTTCATTTCATATACAACATGTATATTCACTGAGCGCATGGTTGAGCTCACACTCCTATAGCTTCTCATTTTCAGGTACTGTAGAGGAAGATGCAGCCCAGTCCACTGTCCAGTCGATTGAGTCTTGTACAACGTTAGTGTGATATCACTTAGGTTGAGTGTCTGTATGACTAATTATTGGGTTGTGTATTATAGTTGTGAGAGATTATTATGACAGGTTAATAGTATATATTTGTAAATAGACTCAACAATCATACTTTGTGATGTATGCTATGTGGGTGTGGGATTTTGTATATGTCTATAACCTGGGAATCAAACAATTGATACATGTGTTGCATATATGGTACAAGTTATGAGACAAGTTTTACATCATGCTTAATGACTAAGGTGATAGGTGGTGTTGTTGCACTTGTGGGATGATTTAATGTTTGATGAATCGAGATTATACATATATGTAAACAGGTATATTAAAAATATAGTCGCGTCTCCTTCTTCGGAGACCGGGATGGGGCGTGACAGTAGAAGTAAGAATTAATAAGTAATAATATTAAAGAACACATCAGTAATACATAATAGACAAACTATACTATCATAAACGGGTCTACAATGGGTTAGATTGAGTTCGCGTCCAAATCATTTCAACCCGTTTAAAATATATGGGTTAATCAGGTCAAAATCAAGTTGACCTGATTTTGACATGAACCTGATAGGATTTTTTTCGTGTTGAAACGTGTTGACCCGTTTTAACCCATTAACTCATTTAATTTCGTGTTCGACCCATTAATTTCGTGTTCGATTCGTGTCGTGTCAAAAATTGAAATCCCTAATAAAAAGTATATTATTTTTACTTTTCATCATTTTATTATTTCATCCACATTATCTAATAAAGAATTAATCTCAGATCTAATGAGTTGTGACTTCCAATATTAGATGATACTCACTTTTAAACTCAAGTGTAATTAATTAGGCCCCATAATAGGTGGAAATAATATTTTCAAAAACAAGGAAAAAGTTTCCTTTTTTAGTCTCCTAATAAAATGTTGTTAAAAATAATGAATCTTATTTTGGCCCTCTTGACACACAGACCTTTTTTGGATGCATGTTCTGAGGATAACCGGTCGCAAGACCTCAAAAAAGGACACTAATAAAAGTAATACTACTGAAATTTAAAATTTAATTCAATTGATAGAATTTAATTCAATTAAAATTTAATTAAATTTAAATTTAAATTCAATTTTAAATTATTTATTAATATGATAGAAAGTTAAATTTGAAAAGCTAGTTTATCAAACTAACAGGGTATATAAATATTATTCATACCAATAATTCAATCATATTAATAAATAATTAAATAATTATACATAGGATAAAACTTTATTAGAAAACAATCAATCAATCTTAAAATAAATAAATATTAAACATTAAATTCAAGAAAAGGAATTGCATAGCAAAAATTTCCAGATAAACAATTACAGGTCTACTCACAAGACATTATAGATCTTGCAAAAGTCTGAAAAGAAAAAGAAAAAAAAAGAAAAAGAAAATTGAAACGAAAAAGAAAAAAGAAACTAAGGAAAAGACCCATATTCAGATAGGAGAGGTAGTATTTATAGTACAAAAAGAAACCAATTAGGCTGCATCCAGACAATTTATTTGTATCATCAGGCTTGCGTCTGAACTGATTCTTTACATTAGGACAATTAAAAGTCTCTGGAATTTGAACTTAAGAATATGCATCCAGACGGCTTGGTTGCGTCCAACAGTTTTCTTGCTTCAAGATTTGACGTCGCATCGTCAGACTTTGTTACACTACAAGAAAATATATTTTTTGTGGCGATGAAAGGCTATTGCAAAATAGTATATTTGTCATCACAAATATTTTTTACAGTGACATTTAATAGTCGCAATAGGCAGTGCCGCAAAAATTATTTGAGACAACATTACGCCGATGCAAAAAACATCAGTGTCAGAAATTACCTGACACAAATAATGGTGCCTCAATTTTGCGTAGTATTTGTGACAAAGACTTTGCCATTGCAAATGTTACGTATTTATTGACAAAAAAAATTGTTACAGCAAAAAATGTCGCTACAAAAAATGCCAATTTTTTTTTAAATTTTTTTATATTATCAATTTTAACCTTGTATATACAAATATATTACACAAACCAAAAAAACTTTCAGTCAAATAATTCCACATACAATTTTATTTATATACAAATCTAAACACCAACTAAAAATATGTTCATATATATACTAAAAAAATCATCAATTAGACAAAACAGTTTAAAATTTATCAAGTATAATGTTAATCTCCAAGTACAGATAAAAAATATCAAATTAAAACAAAAGGCTCAATGTTGCATTTACATATACTAATAATAAAAATGCAAAAAAATAAAAATAAAAATCCTAAGGCCTTCCATAACTCTGTTGCAAATCACCTACCATTTCAATAGTACTTGAAAAACAAATAAAACTTTTGTTATTACAATACCACTACAACATAAAAAAAAATAGATACATGCATTAAAAAATTAATAGAAGTTGAATATACATCAATAGATTGCCAAACAACATTTCCTTGAACAACTTTTCCAACTGTTTTGACTCCTTGACGAGGTCTTGTCAAACATGCATTACTCTCAATTGTTTTTTCAATAAATACTTTCCAAAAACTTCATCTCAAGTGTATCCTGTTCACTTTGGCCAATGAGTCCGGACTAACAAGAATACCCTCTACTAATATGCACTTTGAAATTTTGGAACTTAACAAACATATTTTAGTTCCAACCTACAATAATATGCACAATGCAATCAAAATAACAATCGTTATTTAAAATATCTGATGCATGGTTTTTCATATATAACAATTGAAAAACGTCATATGGTATACAAAATAAATATTTTTGTACATCAACTTCATCAAGAACCTCATTTCCCTTGTTATTTTTAGCAGTATGCATCTGTATAACATTTTCATAACATTAGATAAGTATTTCATTAGTGGGACTTTATGAAATGCATTGGGAAGAATGATACAACAAACATTATATAAAATGCATTCACATTTGCTCACAAAATTGCTTATTTCAATTTCCCAAAAAAAAAAACATGGCCGTTTTACCACAAGTTGAAACTTTGCACACCCTTCATCCATTAATGAAGCCATCCACTACACATTCAAAGCTAAAATTGTTATTCATACCTTTAATAATATATCCAAACCTAACAAATTAATCAAATGAAAAATTCAAAAAATTCAAATACATTTCACTTCATCAAAAGTTAGGGGAGATGAAGATGGTATGAATGACTTCTCAATTGACTGTGGAGGTATTTCTTTGTTCGACTCCCTCAATAGCTGATGTGCACTAGACGCGTCTCAAACCTATAAAACACGTTATATCACATTAAAATATTGCATACATAGAGTTTAAAGTTGGTCAAAAAAAAATATAACATTTCTTATACACTACCTAATTGGCATTAACCCTAGATAGACCTACATTGTTGGCTTGTGATTCCAACAAATGAATCCTTGTATGAACCTTATCAAATTCAATTTTAATTTGCAACTCTAATTTTTCACACACAGCATGACGTATTTTCTCAATGACAACAGAATTTGATGCATTGGATGACAATCAAGTTTTATTGTGTCTGTTCGAGTTGTGTTGTTTCAAATTAAAAAAGTAATAGCCAATTCTATTTGTTTAACTCGTGTCAAATGTCTGACACTAACTAAATATATATTTATTCAACTTCACGTGTTTAGATTGACACCTGTGAATTATAAATCAATAAGAATAAGTTAATTAACTAGCATCTATCAAGCACAAATATTTTGTCAAGGTCGACGTATCCGTATTGGATGTTCGATGATACGTATCGGATATGCAACATCCGTATCCAATAATTGATAAAATATGTGGATACTTCTAAACATGAATTAAGATATACAATTTTTAATTTTAAGCTATACCCTTTTTTTGGAGTTCACATACAATATAAAACATCAACAAAATTTCATATGATTTTGAAGACACGAGTGTTTTTGAAGTATTATCTATTATTACATATTAAGAGAGTATAAAAAAAAATGAGCCACTTATGCTATACTTTTACAAATAAATATTTGTAAAACCAACAAGTTAAATGTGGTTATGATTTCTTCAATTGGTCATGTTCATTTTATGAACATATCATAATAAGACAATATTATATCATAATGAGACAATACTAATGTTAAAGAATTATCGAAAAATTCTAATTTCTAAGTCGTTAAATAATAGTAAAATATAAAATATATTTTATTATAGACGTATCCTGGCCGTACCCGTATCCTATTTTTTAAAATTTTGTCATTTCGCCGTATCCGTATCGTATTCTACCTGTGTCACGTATCCGTATCCGTAATTCTTAGACTAGTATAAACACCAAAAAAAAAAAAAAAAAAAAAACTAGCAAAAATACTTTGCCTTTCTATCTACACCCAATAACATACATTTCTGGACTAACTCTCAATTAGTTTATAATATAAAAATAAAGGAGGTGGCCATTTAGTTTCCAAGTTGATCTCAACCATGTGCAAATCTTTAGATGATTTATGAGAAAAAATTAATAAATCATCTAAACATTTATAAATCAAGTTGGGGCTTCGTCCTTAGCTTGCTAGCAGCGGCAAAGAGAGAGAACAGAGATTGAAAGAAACTTAAAGAGATAGAGAGATAGATACCCACTTGTAACAAATGACTCTTAAAAGTCTAACGTAAAGGTGTTTAAGTGAGAGAGAGAGAGAGAGAGAATGATTACCAGATCAGTTGCCGGCCGATGTGAATCAACGGAAAGAGTGAGCAGTTTCTGCTTCGTCGTGTTTGGGAGTGCTGTCAGAGAGTCTTGGGTGAGATCTTTTAAGTGAGATTACTTTGGGAATAGGATATTAGGCTTAACCTATGCCGTATTAGAAATGGACATATTAAATAAAATAATACAGGCTAATACAATACAAATGGATAAAATATAAGATTAAATAGGGTATTAGAATGATACGTAATTTTATCTAGTGTTTGGTATACACAATATAAACGTTGAATAATAGTTATTTAGTCCAATCCATTGTTTGTTTAGAAAATTATTTGATCGTATTAATGTTAAATTAACAAAAATAACGTCAATCAGTATTTGTTACATTGATGACATTTTGATTTTATCAGTTGGAGGATTATAATAGTAAATATGTAAAATAATACGTTTGAGTTGGATAATAATACCAACTCTTTTGGTGGTATTAAAATACCTCCATAATATATGTCTAATGTATAAAAAATATACGATAAGGATACGATTAGTATACGTTTTTGAAATTAATACGGCATCAAATTTGCTTACCAAACAAAGTATTAGGCCCGATTAAATAAGAAATAGTACAATCCAATATTTAATCCCCTCATAATACGTCTACCAAACGAGCCCTTAGTGTTTAATTCTACACAAATAAAAAAAAATAAAATAAGATTTCTTAGTCACATTGAAATATAGCGAATTGGTGCTATTTATAAATCAGGAGTCTTTCTTGATAGTTTTAATTATTAGGAGTCTTTCTTGATGACTTTATTATTAGTTTGACTTTTTTAACTTTTTGTCAAATTTTTTAATTTTTGTGTGAAATTATCTTCGGTGTTCGATATTTTTTTTTATAAAAGAGAGCTAATGATAGAAAAGGGGAAAATGAACAGGAAATATAAAAATTGGTATTTTTATTTATTGGGTCAAAACAAGCAAAAAAAAATGCCAAAAAATAAATTTTAAAAAAAACATCATTGTTATTTTATTACATTACTTGCAAAAGGGCATAGCCCATCACAAGAAAGGGTAATGCAAAATTTATTATTTGTCACGGCAATCCGACTTTTGTGAAAAAGATGCCGCATAAAAAGATTTTTTTGTGATGGCAAATTTTATTGTCACAAAAAATTCACCTAAAAAAGTCTTAATTTTTGTACTGTTATCTCCTTATGATTGTGTCCGAATGGTAGACTTAGGCCTAGACGGTCTTATGTATCTGACTCTTCTCCACCTTATGTTGTTTTGCATGCTCCCTCCAAGTTAGGGTGGATCCGTGCATCCATTATACATCCAAATTGTTCCAAATCTTCTATTGTCTAGTAATAATCCTAAAATCACCATAGGGGTGACAAATGGGTGGGTTGGATTGATTATGGATTGGGTTAAATTGAATTGGGCTAAAATCAATCCAATCCATTTTTCACTCATCTAGTAAATGAGCTATAATGGGTTGGGTTAAACCAATTAACCCATAAAATAATTAAAATTCTTAATAGACACATTAGTACACCAAAACACACACACACATACACGTTAATAATGTTCTAAAATACAAATATACACACACTAATACACCAAAACACATACAAATTAATACATTAAAAATATACACACTAATACACTAAAATACACATTAATACACCAAAAATATACACACATATACTAACATAAAAATTAAAACACATTTAATAAAATAATACACACATAATGGGTGGTTCGACCCATGGGTCATAAGTGCTCCGTGGGTTATGGGTCATGGTCCAACCCATGGGTCGCGGGTTATGGGTCGACCCGTGGGTCATTCATGGTGTACTAGTGTGTGTGTGTTTTTAATGTACTAGTGTGTGTATGTTTAAGTGCATTATTGTATATGTGTATTTTTTGGTGTAATAGTGTATGTATTTTTTGGTATATTAGTATATTTATTTATTTTTATTACTTGTGTTATTTAATAAAAAGATAAATACTCAACCCAATGGGTACTCATTTATAAACCATACTAACCCACTTAATTAAAATGAATCTTATTACCCAACCCATTTAAACCCATATTAATTAATATAGGTACCCAACCCATTTATTTATGGGCGAATTGGGCGTGTTAATGGGTAATGGGTTAAGATTGCCACCTCTAATTCATCAGTTTATGTGCAAAAAAATTAGAACACCAATGCTCCGTTTGGTAAGAATAATTGAAAGTAGGAGGGATAAAAAATATGAGGGATACACTTTCTATCCTTCAAGAAAAGAAAGTAGAAATCATGCATTTTTTTTTTTTTTTTGGTGTTTGATAGGATTGATGGAAAATAAAAATGATTTTTTTTGTGTGCTTGGTAGGATAGATGGAATATATATATATATATATATATATATATATTGAAAGTATAAATACATATTTTATCATTGCATTTATATATGAAATTAATGTATACATAATATATGTATATATCAAATGATATATAAACAAATAAGATACATTTCAACACAAATAACTAATTTTTCATCCACTTTCCTTCCAATTTTGTAGAGATTAATTTTGGTGAGCTGGAATGAAAGTTCATTCATCAACTTTTCTATCCTTCCTATTTTCCTTCCTTACCAAACATTATATTCTATCTATCCTTCCTACTTTCTATCATTCTATTTTTCCACCATATCAAACGGATACATTTTTTCATCCTTCTAACTTTCCATATATTTATAAGCTCAAATACTGTGTAATTAACTCATCATTAAATAAAATAAATTAAAATTTTTTATGATTAATCAGTCACTGACATAGTTCAATAGTATTATTATAACTCCAACTTGAATTTTTACCTTACATGAACACGAGAATTCAATCCAGAAACATTAGACTTGTCTTAAAATTTGAACATGCCGCACAATTAGAAGAGATGACCTCCATCATGGAAGAAGTGGTGCACTTAATCGACAATTGCTCCAACTCCTTTGTGTGGGTTTAACAAATAACGTGGTAATACTAAGTGGTATTCAAAATTAATAAAATATTATACATTTTTAATGAATAATTAAAGCCTATCACTTTGTAAGATTTAAAAAATAAAAATAAAAAATCAACGTTTGTGTCCCACAAATTGATTTTGTTGCAGGCTCTCATTCACAGTGCACAACACTTGTTAGTGTCACCTTGTGTCATAAATCCATTCAAAATTTTCTCTATAAATTGCGTAGCTGTCAATTCTTAAGGCAGAAATTTGGTGTAAAAATTATGACTCTTCGAGGCAAAAATTCAGAGTTTTGATCATACTCAGTCTCCATCTAAATTTTATTCTCAAATCCAGTCAATTTTAAATTTATTTTTCAAATCCATTCTTTTCTTAAAATCGTCATTTATATGACGCCTTCATAGATAAAAACAACATTCAAAATGATGTTTTTAAACTGGATAAAAGTAGAGAAAGAACAAAATACAAAAAAATTCCTAAACAAAAACTTTAAATTTCCATCAAAAATAGATTATAATCAAGAAACATATTCGGTCTATACTTGATTAATGAAAAAGAAAATGACACCTACGGTATTAGAATAACCACCACTGGAAGGTTGTTAGAGAGAGAGAGAGACGAGACATTTCATCGATCTCGTGCACGAGGGATATAGCTGGAGATCTAAACAAGTATTCAACAAAATTAGAGCTATTGAGTTTCCTGTAGAATTAATGTCAGTCACAGCAAGAAACCACATCTCACAACATAAACTTCAGCACTTTTTGTGAAAATTTCATCGAACAATATAGTGAGAAAGTCCTAGGTTCCATCTATTCACTATAAAATACCGCCAATTCAACACAAACTACAACCAAAATAAAAAATCGAAGTCGCTTGTTGAGTATATAAAATAAAGAAGGATATATTCATCTTGTAATCACTCGACCATGAAATCACACTCAATTTAATAGACATGAACATGATATCAAGCATTTCGAGGGACTGAAGCGGGAGAATGATGGGAGCAAAAAAATCAATGATCTAAAAGGAAACCCTAGCTTGCAGTTCTTCAACACAAACAGAATGGTGGCCAAAGAACGATGACACAACAAGTCAGATGCTCGAAAGGTCGAGGGCACCACCATTGAAATCTCAGATCGGGGGAGGAAGAGAGAGGGAGGGAGAAGGGGGAGGGAGGGTTGAGCAAATAGTAGTGAGTTTGGGTAAATATAAAGCGAAACAAGGCCTTAATTCAAACTAAAACTTTGCTATGAACTTTTTATCAGTGACAACTTTTACTGTCACTAAATTAACATACAGTGGCAGGAAAAAAAATGTTGCGGAAAAAAACGCATATTTGCTACAAGTAAACAAAATTATCACTAAAATTTTAAATTATTAGTGGCTAAATTTAAATTATTGTCACTATATATTTTTCCACCATCATCATTACTAGCAACAAATAATAAGCACCACTAAAAGTTTTCTCCCATAGAATTAATGGTGAATTATTGATATGTTTTTGCTGAAACATTCAAATTGTCACTAATTGGATTCACTATCATATCTTAGTGACAACATTAATTTTTCATCACTAATTATATATATTTAGTGGTAACATTTTTAACTACAATCTAAATCTTGCACTAAAAGTCTAATTTCTTGTAGTGTGTGAAAATAACAATCACTATCACGTGGAAAATGTGTTATTAAATGTCACTGGAAACATGTGTTATTAAATGTCACTGTGAAAATATGTTCTATTGTGATAGTAACAATCACTTTTCACTTTGAAATTTGTGTTAGTTTGACAATAATTTTTAATGTCTTTATTGTGAAAGTAAGTAACAATTATTGTCGTTGTGCCAATGTGAATGTGTTGATGTGTCACTGTGAGTGTTTTTGTGTCAATATGGTCATTTCACTCTGACTGTCAATTAAGAATTTTAGAAATCAAAAGAGCAATGGGTGACTAATGTTATTCAGATATAAAAATTTGACTTAATATGATTAGATGTGTCAATCGATAGATATGGTTCAATCGTATTGTGGGTGAATGATAGTGTTTACCCTAAAAAATTCTTAAACTCTAAATTTATACCTTGAAAGAATAAAATTTTCACTTTACATTTACAATCATATACAAAAATAATAATGTAGTACAAAACTAAATGTCCCTTGTGTTTTTGATAAAATTTTCGTTATATTAGTCATATTATCATGTCAATGTTCTATGTGAAATTAATTGAGTAATGTTTTTTTCTCAATGGATTTTATATGGAAGTCATTACTTTTTGTGTCAACCTCGGCTGACCCCAGTCTTCCCAGGGGTGCCTAACTCTTATTTGTGTTGGGTATATTGAAAGTGTAATGGTATGTAATCTAAATTTACATTTTAAATTAATAAAGATCGTTGGATAAGTGGTTCCCATTTTTTAAAATTGATAGGACTCACTCATCTAATGGTCTCCTTTGAGAGAGAGAAAGAGAGAGGGGCAGAGATCTGAATTTTCTTAAGTTTCATTTAGGGTTTTTCTTTCTGTTTTAAATTTCATTTAATACTCGTAAAGTTTTTTAGTTATACTTTGGAGCGGTTTGGTTTATTATTTGTTAGGAAGGAGCTTTGTCTGCAGACCAGCTCATCCAACGCGTTGAGACCTCACTAAAAGTAAAGCAGTAGTTTTCTGGTAAGCATTCTCTTTTCTCCTTTCAATCACACAAGTTCTTATTGTTGGTGTTGTTGTTACTGCTGCTGTTGCGGTTCATTTTATTGGGAACATAGCATTTTGTAATGACACTTGCCTCACATTATGTCCTTTTCCCTTTTTCACTAGTGCAGGTTAGAGTGGGAAACTGATATCATCAAGAAGATACAAACACAATGCTGGAGTTTCTATAAGAAAATTAGCATGATTCCTTCATATTCTTTTGCTTACTGGTTCTGTACCTTGGAAATGTGGTGAGATTTGTTGATGTTCAGACGAATTTTTGATCAAGTGGAACAAAATTTGATTCGTGAAGGTAAATGTTATCTTTTCATACTTACTAAACTAACCTCCACTGTAAGATTTAAATGCATATTTATAAAACATGACAAGTTTGAATAAGTTCATCCGGCGGTTTAAAATAGACTCATTCAACGGTTACTAACATTTTTCTCAATACTATCATATTGCACCATGTCTTCAGATATGGTTACTCCAACCATGATATTAATCAAAGGAATATACGAACTTAACAGGGATAATTTTGGTAATTTAAAACAAAATTAATGAGGTAGGATTATGTGTCTTTCCATAGTGGACCCTTAAAAGACGGAAACAATTATGTTGATTTTACCAACTTTAAGGGGTTCATCTCATCCCATCAAGGATTGGAATATTCATATCAATTGATGGTATGAAAAGAGAAATTTTCAAAACGTTTAGGCTTGCAGTCGCTCCTCCGGGTGACCAATCTAAAGGTTATATGATTAGGCATGTCAAAATTTGACACAACACGGTTCGGTGAAATTTTATCGGGTTCAAGTGGTAAACGGATATACTTATCATATCTGTTTAATAAACGTGTCGTGTTTGGATGAGACATGTCAATCTGTTTATCACTTGTATATTCATTTAAATAAAATTGATATTTATTAAAAAAAATTAGTCAAAATAATATATGTAGTTATTAATTAGATCAATTTTAAAAAAAATGTTTAGTAATAATTTTCAATGGATGTTTAAGTAAACGGGTGGTGGATTAAAAGGGTTACCATGCTAATTTGACTTTACTCAATCCGTTTCATTTATTCAATAGATTAATTGAGTCCTGTTGTGTAACCCCCTTAATAAACGAATTGTGTTTGATATGAAAACTTTCACTCCTTTACTTTAACGAGTCGTGTACGGGTTTACTAATTTTCTATGTGAACCTAATTAGACCTAACTCCTAACTGTTTAACTTCACACAGTTAACACCCGTGTTTCTGATCCACAACCTGGATCCAGAATCTGAACTAGGGAAATTTTGATTGAACTACTGCAACCAAAATTAGGCTTTGCTTGTGTTTCGTTCCAACCTCAGCCCACACAAGGAGTCGCAAGCAACAATCACCAGTCCTATGAGCATGAACTTACATGGTGCTTGAAAATATTAGTCCAAGTCTAGAACCGTGGCTAGGCCCAGAGAGGATGCATAGCAAATATAAGGACTAGAAATGGGTAAAGCGGTGAGAGGAAAACCAGAACACAATATAAGTGGTTGACCTTAGTTGAAAAATCAAGGCTACGTCCACTGTAAGGAAGTCTCCTACTCTTTGGGGGAGTATATTACTCGAAGGAGGTTATTACAGTAGTTCTTTTGGCTTAGTGCCTTTACAAGGAATGCTTAGAGAATACAGGCCTAACAGTATAAATGAGTAGTGAGGAAGACGATGGTCGTGTCTATTGTAGTGTATAATAATGTCATATTTTTATGAGTGGTCCTTCTAGGGTTTCCTGCGGTTCCTTCTTTCTTTTTGTTGATTTTGTGGGACATTATATTTTTGTCATATAACGACCTTTGTCACACAACACCACTGTACCCACAGTCTTTGAGCGGTTACACGCACCAATATTCTCTATTGTAGAGAGTGTGTGTTTGTTATGGGTGTCAGAAGTGGTCCCTCTGCCCTCAGGACACGTGGCATGACGGGAGTGCTTCAAGACATACATTGAGCCGAGCTCTTTTATCCTGAGCTGGCCTTCGGCTGAGTTAGATCTAGGTTGGGTTGGATTTCAAGCCTTCTGATACTGTTGGGCTTTACCCTTTAGGCGTGGTCCATTTTACGCTTGGCAGGGACAGGCTGTGGGCGATCCATTTGGGCCACTATGCAATTAGAGGCCTCCTGGACTTATTGGGCTCTTCATTATGACGGTCAATACCAAAAATCCCATCATTATTAGTTGCCCCTCATTCCTTCTGGTCACTCTAGGAAGAGGGAATCTAAGGTGGTCTTGCCCATTGTCTCCAAGAAAAAGACTTGCCAAGATCTAATCGACCTGACCTGTTGTGCCGAGTTGACTTCTAGTCACCTCGATGATAAGGATCTGGAAGAATTGAGGGGGGAATACCATTTTCCTGAATCTGTACTATTGCATTCTACCCAAGCCATGAGGACTTTGATCGACGAATAAATGTGAAACGCAAACTCCCAACCATCTCTAGAAACAAAGAAATATCTTCTCTTTCATCATTTCGGCTCAGGAGAAAGATCAATGATAGGAATTTTCCCCCCCAACCCCGCGCGCGCGCTTGGGTCAAAATTGTAGAATTTAGATACTTCTATTGGACGAAAAAAGTTGAGAAACTCAGCCAAATTAACCCTAGACTGGGGAAATAACCTCTTTCACATTGCCATAAACGCGAGTAAGACCGCCCACATGGATGGGAGAAGCATGGCGGGGTAAAAACTAAAAAAGTGTAAAATCCCTTGAATGAATGTGGGAAGAGGAAACTGAAGCCCCAACAGAAAAGGAATTTCGAAGAAGTAGATTGAGCCCTTTAGGGAGCTATGAAATAGGCGAAACTCGGCATGGCCAACGATCACCCCTCTGGGAAATTCGAAGCGCCTAGTGATAGTCTGGGCCTCTTCTCCGTTGAACTCACTGGTATTAACATTGGGGAAGATTCGCTCCATAGTGTCGTAGCAAGAAGGAGTCCTAGCCATGAGAACAGGATACGAAGGGTTTTCTAACATTAGAGAAAAAGAGGTCTCACACCAAAAAAGGACGATGAAAAATTTTGGTGCTCAAAGTAGAGTGATCATTCATTGGAAGTGGCCTATTTATAGGAGAATGAGACGTGCGATGAACGTCCATCGCATTTATGATGAGAGACACATGGCGGCTATATGAATTATGGGGCGCAACTTTTGAGGAGCCACTACCACCACTGGCGGCCCACGTTCTCAACTGAACAGAACCGTCAAGTTTACAGTACACGAAAAGGAATGGAAAAAGTCTAAAATAGCCCCCTTTTAAATTGGTCAAGCCAGCTCAACAAATGGGCAAGGTCATCGTAACAAATGGATAGAGTTAGCTCAGTTAATTGACAAAGTCAGTTAAGGAAAATGGATAGCTCCACTTTTGCTCTTATCAGAATTACCCTCAAAGGCAACTTGATGATCACAGTTTACTGTCACCAAAGTTGGCGATAAGTCCTACGGTAACATAGCATAAAGATTCACTTTCGTCTATTAAAGTAGGAAAAAGGTAAAGCGAATCACAACACATCCATGGAAAAAGCTAGTAAGCCGAATCGGTAGCGTTATCATTAATAAGAAGAAGATATTACAAAGCAAAGGTCATCAATAAGTTATATTTTCAAAGATAAGAAAAAGAGATAACATCAAGCCAAGTTCAAAGAACAGATTTTGTGCCATCACCGACCTCTTCCACAACTGTTTCTTGTTGAGCACCAAGCTCCTCGGTCATTGCCATTTCACTCGCAGACCCCTTTTGGGCACCAGACCCCTCAACTTCCACGTCTTGACCGGCTTTTTCAACCACTAAAGTTGTTTTCTTCAAGTCAAGTTGTGGCATGAAGAAGTCCAGATCAAGGTTGGCATAACCATCCTCAACTTGCTTTTGGAAGTTCATGAACCCCTTCACGAAGAAGCGACACTTTCTTTGAGGAGTTTAGATACCTTGGCCTCTAGAGACACCACTTCTACTTCCTTCACCGCTAGCACGACAACTTTAGCTTTAAGCTCGGCCTCTGTAGCATCAGTCTGCACGGGAAGATGACGAAGAAAACCTTAGAAGAAGTATTTTGGAGGACAAACACAAGGAAGGGCAAGAGATACCTCAGCCAGACCCTGGATGGCATGCTGAGTCTTCATTTAGAAAGGAACTTACATAGCCACCCTAGGGTTAGATGTGGGAACAAGCTCGGATAGAGCGGTGACGACGACCTTAGGATTATGAAGGAATCTGTTCCCTTGGGTTTTGGACAGGAAAGGGATAGATTCTCTCTTTTTTGCTTTCTGAGGAGTAGACTGGGGAGGAACATGAGAAGCTGTGCAACCGTGGGCCATCCTAGTTAAGACTCCTTAGGTAGAGATTTGCTCTAGGGAAGCTTGAGGGGCAAAGAGAGCGAGGGGACACCTTCAAGGGAGGCAATGACCTTACACTTATGCTCCATGGTGGTAGGAGCTGGCCTAGACGTCGACACCTCTTTGGGAGGCAGTTGTAAACTCTTCACTAACCTCCTTTTTTTCCTCGACTTTTCAACGTCCGATAAAGCCGCCATAATGAGGTCCGGGTCCAGGGATTTAGATTGGGGCGCAGGCAACGATGCTGGTTCCGGAACAAGGTCAACGTTCACTGGTGGCCCGAGCTCGTACCTCACAAGATTTTCGTCGGTCACAAGGTCAAAGAAGGATTGCCTAAAGCTTAGGCTTTAGCAACCCTAGCCGTCTCCTCCGCGTTAAGGGTTGGACAAAAACCTATAAGGCAAGTGAAAAATTAGCTAGATAATAGTGAAAACAAATATGAAAGGGAAAGTATGGACAAAAATTGGGCTTACTGATGTTCCTCGGGATTCCCCAAAATTGGGGAATACGAGGGACGACATCAAGACCCCTTGACATATCCTAGGAGTCACCTCTAACAAAGAAAAACTTGGTTTCCACCTTTTGTTGGAAGATGGAAGCCCAGATATCAAGTTTTTTGTCTTTACCCTCTTAGCAAAATATAGGAAATCCAAAGAAGGTGAGGATTTGAGTTGGAAAAGGGAAACAAATTCTCAGATGGTGGGTTTAGAGTCATTGCCACTCTTGAACCAGTGGATGAGGAAGCTGACTAAAAGACCCTAACCATTTGTAGAAAGCCGAGCCGGGCACACATTATAAAAAACAAGAATGTCCCGAATGAAGGGATGAAAGGGAAATCGAAGACCGACACGAAAGGCAGATTCGAAGAAACAAGTCAATTCCTCCAAATCCTCTTCAGGAGAGTGCAGTATAACAGATTTAGGAAAATGGTATTCTCTCTCAATTCCTCCAAATCCTCATCATCGAGGTGACTAGAAGTCGACTCGACACAATAGGTCAGGTCAGTTGGATCCCAACGAGTCTTTTTCTTGGGGACAGAGGGCAGGACTGACTTAGATTTTTTCTTCCTAGAGTGACCAGAAGGAATAGGGGCAATGCTAAGGGAGCCTGAGCTTCTTCCAAAGAGGCTAAGGTAGAAACCTCAATGGCTGACCCAGAAATCTCTTTAGTAGGCTCCCTAGAAAGAAACTCTACATTTTCTGTTAAAGAAAGGGAAAACTGATCACCAACTGTTGATACATTGCCGACGGTGGGAAAGGACGCCTCCTCCTTGGAACGGTCACTAGTAGAAGCCACAAAAACCTCTTCCTCAAATTTAGAATCAGAAGAAGAAACAACCCTCCTCATTGCTGGCCTAGATCACAAACCAAAATGTAGAGAGGGTAAGTGTAAGACGCAGTCCATCAAGAATAAAGGACTCAAGCACCAAGTCTTAAGTAAAGACAATCTCAACAATAGAGAGTGGTCTACGAATCGCAAAAGGAAAGAGAAATCACCAGAATGACTCCTGAAATAACTAAACCTCCAAACCAGGGAGGGTTGAAGGGATCCAGATCGAACAAAAAGAAGAAAGAAAGAAGGATGTACCTAGTTAGACGCAAAAGGCAGAAGGAGACTAGGATGGAAGAAACCCTAAATCGCCGAAGAGCTTGGAATAGGCGCCTTAGAAACTAGAGGGAGCAAGAGAGCATGAAGATATAAGAATTCAAAAAGCATGAAGATGTGAGAATCCAAAATGCACAAAGTGGGAAAGGCAAAGGGATTTTCCCTCTTTTATACATAGCACTTATTTCGTGACAAGACGTAGAACAGAGCGTGTAATGGAAATCGTACCAAAGAACTCTCCTATAGGTGACACGTGTGCCTCTCTCTAAGCATAACCGTGTCATCACAACCAGCACAAGTGAACCCAACACGATTTAGGGCATCACCCGCAATCAAGCACAACCGTCACTTAGGAAAACCATGTCAAATTTAGAAAAGACGTTTTTAACCCCAAGTTAGAGCTGACGTCACCCTCAAGACCTAAGGCTAGGGGGCAACTGATAATGATGGGATTTTACGTATGGGCCATCATAATCAAGAGCCCAATAAGTTTAAGAGGCCTCTACTTGCGTAGTGGCCCAAATGGATCACCCATAGCCTGTCCACTCCTAGAGTAGAATAGACTACGCCCAAAGGGTAAATCCCAACAGCACCAGAAGGCTTGAAATCCAGCCCAGCCCAGATCCAACTCAATCGAAGGCCAGCTTGGGATAAAAGAGCTAGGCTCAATGTCTATCCTAAAGCACTCCCGTCGCGCCACGTGTCTTGAGGGTAGATGGATCACTTCTGACACTCATAACGAACACGTACTCTCTGCAATAGAGAATATTGGTACGTGTAACCGCTCATAGACTGTGGGTATAGTAGCGTCGTGTGACAGAGGTCGCTATAAGACAAAAATAGAAGAGCCTACAAAATCAACAGAAAGGAAGAAGGAGCCGCAGGAGTCCTTAGAAGGATCAGTCATATAAATAGGACACTATTACACTACAGTAGACACAACCATCGTCTTCCTCACTGCTCATTCAAATTATCTATAATGTTAGGCTTGTATTCTCTAAGCATTCCTTGTAAAGGCACTAAGCCAAAAGAACTACTATAATAACCCCCTTCGAGCAATATATTCCCCTAAGGAGCAGGAGACTCCCTTACAGTGGACGTAGTCTTGATTTTTCAACTAAGGTGAACCACTTACATCGTGTTCGTGTTTTCCTCTCACCGCTTTACCCATTTCTAGTCCTGATATTTGCTCTGCATCCTCTCTGGGCCAACTGGCCACGATTTTGGATTTGGGCTAATTTTTCTGAGCACCATCAAAATTAAAGCTTGTCATTGTCATAAACCGAAAGCATAACAATCAACTGGGTCTAGCCTGATTGATAATCCTCGATTCTCCTAATCTATAAGGATTGATATTTCACGTCTCTCTTTGTACATTTATTCTGCCTTTCTTTCAGATCTCTCTCTTTTCTAATGATAATACCACCGGGAAGTTTCTTAGGTCCTGGGACCTACCTCATATTCTTTTTAGAGTAATGTTAGATGGACTTAAAAACTAGACTTAAAAAATTGACTTGATAATCACAACCATTAAATAGGTGGTAGGTCCCAATAAATGCTGAGACCTACAGTGAAATCAATGGTTGTAATTATCAAGTCTAGTTTTTAAGTCTACTTTTTAAGTCTATGTAACATTGCTCTTCTTTTTATGAACGTGGCAACACGATCATGATTGTTTATGTGACTCAGCAAACAAATAATGCAACATATTTATATTCCTGAGATAAACTTGCTCAAGAGCATCGACTCTATCTACACACGTATTTCATGAATAATGCAACATATTTATATTCCTGAGATAAACTTGCTCAGGAGCATTGACTCTATCTACACACGTATTTCATGACTAACACCACAAATCTCCCAAAGTTGAGGCCCTACATATCATATCTGTAATCATTTATTGGTATTTTGTGGATATCTAGGTGTCCACACAGTCTACACTAGAATCGAATCTAGTGTGGATAATGGATATACTATATTATTTGTCTCCACTTGATCAATCGTGATCCTTCTAATTTGGATATAATTCCCTTTTTTGGTATCCTATTGATTTTTTTCAATATTAGATTGTATATCATACATGGGTCGAAGTGTTAGTCAAATTTCAATATGTCTGTTCGTCATCAAATCTTTGAATTTGTGAAGGAGGACTTTGTTAGGCAAGAGGACATTGTTAGGCAAGAGGACTTTGTTAAGCAAGTGATTTTCGGACCAATGCACTCTTTGCTCCTATCCTTCCAGATATTCCAGATGAAGGTGGTCGGAGGGGTCCTTCTTCTTAGAATAAGAGGTTGATAATAAAATTGTTTTTTTCTTTATCATATTTGAAATAGGCCATAACATTTTGGACCCATCTCTATCTTTCCAAATTGCAGAAGCCAACAGTTCCCCCCCCCCCCCCCCCACACACACACAAAAAAAATTCAATACCATTTATAAATTGTCGTTTTTTGTACAAAATTCAAGGGTTATTTATAATTTTTGATAATCATTCATGGTCTTTCAGAATCATTTACAACTTTTAAGGGTCATTTACAACCTATGACCCTCTAAGATCATAACTTGGACTCTCAAAAGTTATATATGCCCCACCAAAAGTTCTAAACAAACTAAAAAAAATTGTATTTCAACTCACAAAAACTTGTAAAATTTAGTGGTATGTACAATATTTCAATTTTTTTGGATACCGTAATCTTCTCCTTCCAAATTTTGCATACTCATAAACTTGGTCAACTGATCTAGGAATTCAAGGGTTCAAAAAAGATCTAGGAATTCAAAAATTATAATTTTGACAATAAAAATTATAAACAAACTCAAATTTGTATTTCAAATCACAAAGTTTATAAATTTTTGTGGTACAGTACTTCAATTTTATTTCAATACCGTAATCTTCTCCTTCCGACTAGTTGAGAAAATCAATCTAGAGATTTCAATCAGATCCAAGTCAAAAGGATTAAACAAATTAAATGAAATAAAGGTAGCTTTGAATGTATGCAGAAACAATAAGATTAGAGGTGGGGAATGGGGATAGCATTGCTGAACTAATAAATGCCTTACTTATTCAAAGCCTACGCTTTTACTATATCAAAGATTTATAAAATAATATAAAATTGACAGAATGATCTGATAATTATGTGGGCCAGGGCTCAACTGTTTTTTTTTTTTTTTTGGATCAGGCCGGGCTCAACTGTTCAAGTGAACATCTGGGGTAATATACCCTTGCCGACCAAAAAATATTCATTATAACGGTGATACCACGTGACAAGGTGATGTGATATCACTAACTAATAATACTAAAACAAATAAGCACATAGACCCCACAAAAATTAATAACTAACTTGCCATGTAAGCAAATAACTTCCCACCCTCCTGCCATATAAGTACAAGTGGGGTTCACCTTTCCCATTTAAGGTTTTATTATTAGTTGGTGATACCATGTCATCAATTATGACATGGTATCACCGTTGCATTCAATATTTACTCCTTGCCGACAGGGTCAATCTATAACTGCCATTCAATGGGGACCTACCACCGGCCATTTATCTCTTCCTTGCTAAGATTAGTGAATGACAAAAGTCGTTTGCATAATGATGGTGGGTCCAATTAAAGTTTTATTTTGGGGTGTTGTCAATGGCAAAGCATGTGGATGCTAGGGATGTCAGTGGACCGTAACCGTTTAAAGAAATTTCGTCTATCTCCGGTTCACTCCCGTTAACAGGAATAATTTTTATCCACATTCCCGTTCGCGGATAAATTTCTAATTTTCGCCCCCATTCCTGCTTCCCTGTACCCGCCCAAGTCGAAGTCTAAGCCTAAGCCCAAACCTGCTCTTTAAAATACTCATTAAGAGAATTAACTATTCCAAATTGTTTATTAGTGTCAAAATTTAAAGAGCGTGTTTAATACAACCTAAAGATTCCGTGGATATGATTTACTGAAAGCCCTAAAAACGGATAGCCTTAAAGACTGAAATTCAGCTATGCTTAAGCCTCCTCAGGCAAGACCCATGAAACAAACAAATTAGATGTCCTCCACACATCGCTATGTCAAACTTAGTTCATATCCACATTTTACAGTTTTCAAACATAAACTTAACCATGAGTGAAAATTGGGATGAAATGTTTCATCAATGTCTACTTATCCATGAGTGAAACTTGTGGTTATACAAACAACTTATTCATGGCTGGCTCATTCAGGATCATACATTCCATTAGATTCTCATCGAGGCAAGAAAGTTACAAATTTATTAGCTATGAAAATGAAGCACTGTTTGAGTAACATGGCTTTTACATCAATACGCAGTTTCAAAGTATTTAATAGCGGGGATGGGGAGGGGGCGGAGCGGGGTAAGGGTAAGTTCATTTCTGCCTTCATTCCTGTACGGGTTAATACGGATATCCCCATATACGTTCACCGTTTAATACTTATAATTCATCTCTGATCCAAACGGAACGGGTTTGAATAAATACCCGTTTTTTGCTGATCCACTGCCATACCTAGTGGCTGCGTATGGATAACATAGTTTTTGTTTGCACAAAAGTACTGTCGTGATCTATTAAGAAGCTGAGATATAAAAAATGTAAATATATATATATATATATATAC
>CM042184.1:45271258-45293758 GCA_023539305.1 Ilex asprella | reverse complement strand
GCTTATTTTTTAAATTGTGGGACCCATGACTTTTTTTTATATCGTGGAGTTTTTGGATGGATCCTGATTCTGGGGAACGTGAATCTTGATGGAGAAGGGTTGATAGTAAGATTTATTGAAAAATTCATGAACAATCATATCAACAGTTGTAAAATAGACTAAGTAACCGCTGACCGCAATGCATAAAATTTATAATTTTTTTTATTATCACTTTAAGCTCGTCCCTATAACCAACTCTATTAACCTTAACATTATTAGGTAACTATTTATCAATGCATTAAAATAATTTCTCAAAAATAATTAAATGTAAAATTTCTAAGAAAAATGGCGAGAAATTCAAATTTAAAATAATTTGAAGATATAGTAATGGGTACCAATAGAAAAATCTTTAGAGCAAATTGAGTAAATGTGACGTAAATAACAGCAATATGTTAGTTAACAAGTGCTTGAAGAATAACATGCATTTGTGGTGGTGTACTGCTTCAAAGTATTCAATGTAAATTTAAGTGTCCAGGTGGGTGGTGAAAATTGATTGGATGATTGGCAGGTAAATAATTCAAAACTTATTAACTTGAAAAGGAGGTAAGGAATGCTTTTGAAGCCATCTCCCCAAAAAAAAAATGATTTTTTTTAGGACAATGTTATAGACACTTAATTTGGGTCTAATATATTACATTAGTTGTGAACTCTAAAGTTAAGCGAATCCAACTTTCGATTTAATTGACTTTTCGAGAAAAAAAAAACTTTTAATTTGACAGTTATAATTGATTAGGTCTAAATAGTATTTTTCATTCTTTATATACACATAAACTTCATTTATATATAGTCGACCCTAAATAACTGAGATATAAGACTTGGTTTGGTTTGATTTAGTTATATACACATAAATTTCATTTAAATTTTAATGGGTAATACACGCATTTAGATATCTAAAATATGGTTTTTTTTTTAATAATAAATCACATGTCATAAATTTGAATATGAAACACAATAAATTCTACCATGCAAAAGAATGTTTGCATGTGAAGATAAAATTTTGTATATTAAACTTTTCTCAAATCATGTAATGTGTTTAGTCGCACAAAATGATGCGAGTTTGGAAATCCTCTACTGCGTTTTGGAATCCCATTACAGCAAGCAAAGAAAATTCAAATACAAGTGCATCAAAACTATAAAAAAATCTAATTTTCCTTCTTCCATTTTAATCGATTCTTAGAGTTTGATCCAAAGTCTCTTTAGTTATGTTATTATTTTTTTAATGAGTTTAGAATTATTGGCTCATATAATATCCTAGTTAGTATAGAATTAGTTTATTTAGAAGTCTTAGTTACATGAAATTCTAGGCCATAATACATTCTAGATAATTTGGTAGTTTTTAAAAGCTTGAACAGTAGCTCCGGGATTAGTAGGATAGAACAATAAAGTTTGTTTTGATGTTGGGCTTTAATGTCTTCGTCGGTTTCATTGTTTTGCTGCAAGTTTTGTCTTCTATTTTCTTGCTTTCTTTGATCTTTAATTGTGTGTGTGAGATATTTGAGTGCTTGATTATTTTGAAATTTTATATTTGGAACCAGAGCCATATTTAGAGATGACAAATAGGAACGAGTTCGTTCAATGTTCGATTGAAAATTTTGATGAGAGGTCAAATTTTTAACATTGGAGAACACAAATAGAGTTGTTCTTCAAAGTCATAGAGTTTTCAGATATTGTGACAAACTAGTTCATAGTTCCTGGCGATCAAGTAACTCACACAAAAGCTCAAAAGGATGATTTGGGAAGTAATCAAAACAAAGATAACATAGCATTGATGTACATTTATGGGGCAATTAATTTGTCAATTTATGACAAGATTGCTCATGTTTTGACAGCAAATGTGGCATGAGATATCTTGATCAATTGGACAAGTTAAAAGATTCGATTGCAGACCCGATGCAAAAAGTTTGAGTTTCTTCAGATGAAAAAATCATAAAATATATCTAATTATTTTTCTTGGATGTTAGTTATTGTTAGTCAGATAAGAGCCAACAACGAGGATGTAAATGATTGATTTTCAGGTTATGAAGAAAATTATTTGGACCTTGTCAACGAGGTTCGATTATATTATCACATCTATCATGCAGTCAAATAATCTTAATTCCTTTACAGTTGATGAGTTGATGGGTTTCCTACAAGCCCATTAACAAAGATTAGATGAGAAGATAGAGATTTTAGAAAAAGAAGCTTTGCAAACTCAAACGAGTTTCAAGAAGGAGAAAGATGTGTCTCACAAAAAATCCCAATCAAATCTAAAATATCAGCATTCAAATAACCAAGGTACGTGAAAAAAACAGATCTGATGGAGAAAAAGACAAAGGAAATAATTGGAGTAAACAACGTGATAAATCCAAGATCAAGTGCTACTATTGTGAAAAATTATGACACTATAAAAGGGAATGTCACAAATTGAGGAGACCCGACAATATGAATTATCATGCTAAAATTGCAGAGGGTAACAATGATAATTCAGAGGCTTTGTTTTTTGCTGATAGTGTAGTGAATGATGTTCAAAAGAATAAGTGGTGCCTGGATTCAGGTTGCAGTAATCAAATGTGTGGCCACAGAGAGATGTTCACCAAAATGGATGAGTTTGTTCAGTTAGACATTAAATTTCTGATATCTTCAACCATCCCCATAAAGGGAAAATATAAGATTTCTATCAAGTTAAAAGATGTGTCTTTTGAATGTTAATTTAAATGTTTATTATGTTCTTAGTCTTAACCATAATTTATTGAGTATGGGACAGTTTTTAGAAAATGGGAATAATATGAGAATTTTTAATAGTGTGTGTACAATCAATGACAGCCTTAAAGGGCTAATGGCAAAGGTAAATATAACACTCGGTTGTTTGTTCTTTTTACAAATTAATTATTAGAATTTACCTTACTGTAGTTCTGAAATTTCTAGTATTAATTGGCTATGCCATATGCAGTTTAGACATGTAAATTTTTATAGTTTTAATTTTATTGCAAAAAAAAAATGGTTTATCTACTATTAATACTCCTAGTCAAGTTTGTAAAACTTTCGTTTTGGGAAAAAAAACAAACAGACCCTTTCTCCGATAAACAAGCTTGGCAGGCAAAAGCGCCCCCTGAGTTAATTCGTTCCAATTTGTGTTCAGTTGAAGTTCCTTTCAATTGTAGAAATAGGTATTTTATTACCTTTATTGATGATTTTAGCAAAAAGACTTGAGTGTATTTGTTGAAAAATAAATCTAATTCATATGATACATTTAAGTATTTGAAGGCTTATGTTGAAAGATAGAGTGGGAGAAAAATTAAAATTTTAAGGACTGACAGAGGTCAAGATATAGGGTTTGTAATGATTTTTTAAGAAATCATGGTATTAAACATCAGTTGACAACTAAGTATACTCCCTAGCATAATGGTATGACATAGAGGAAAAATAGAACTATTAGGGATATAGTTAGATGCATGATGAAATATAAAAATATACCCAAAGGTTTTTTCGCAAAAGTTGTTGTTTGTGCTGTTTATGTTTTGAACAGCTCTCCTACCAGAAGTTTTAAGGAAAAAACTCTCTATAAGATTTAAAGTGGTCAGAAGCCTGGTATTTAGCATTTGAGGGTATTTGGTTGTATTGCTTATGCCCACGTTCCAGATTATCTCAGGAAAAAGATTGAGGACAAAGCTAAAAAGTGTATTTTTATTGGGTACAGTTCAATTATAAAGGGGTAGTGTGACTAACTTGTCTTCCTTTTAGGACCAATCCCAAGCGCCCTGTTCGTAAAAAATGACATCCCTACTAATATTTATTTTTCCTGTGATGTGAAAAAAATCAAAGTACTTTAGGGTATTGTTTTCAAATTAGTTCAAGAATTTTTTTCTAATCTTCGAAGAAACAACAAGTTGTTGCCCTTTTTACCACTGAAGCAAATTATAATGCAGCCACCAGTTGTGCTACTCAGGTAGTGTGGTTACGTCGTATACTTGGATTTTTGCAATATGCATAAAAAATTCTTTCAAAGATTTTCTATGATAATAAGTCAACAATTACATTGTCAAATAATCCAATTTTTCATGGGAGGACCAAATATGTTAATGTCAAATATTATTATATTATTGACTTGGTTATTAATGGTGAAATTGAGATATTGTATTGTCGATTTGAAGATCAGATTATAGATATTTTTACTAAGTAACTTAAATCAGATGCTTTTGTGAAGCTAAAGCGGATGATGTGGATGATCAAAATTGAATAGTTTGGTTCAAGAAATGCTATTAGAGTTTGACTCAAACACTCATTAGTTATGTTATTAGTTTTTTAATTTATTGGCCTGCTTAATATCCTAGTTAGTATCGAATTAGTTTATGTAGAAGTCTTAGCTACATGAGATTCCGATAAAACATTCTAGATAGTTGCACAGTTTTTAAAAGCTTGGACAGTAGCTACGGAGTTGGTACGATAAAAGAATAAAGTTTGTTTTGACGTTGGGCTTTAACGTCTTCTTCGGTTTCATTGTTTTTGTTGTTTTGCCGCAAGCTTCGTCTTCTATTTTCTTGTTTTATTTTGATATTTAATTGTGTGTGTGAGATATTTGAGTGCATGATTATTTGAGATCTTACATCGACGATCCCTGAGATTGAATTTGTATCCATGGGTAATACTGGAATAATTCTATGACAATGTATCATTTTTTTCATATTTATTCCCCACCAACAGGAATGCTTATCAAAAAAAAAAAAATTGTATTTGTCAATGAGACGTAAGTTGTTTTTCACGTAAATTATGGAGAGCTCACAATTGATTGGAAACAAGTTTTTTTTTTGGAAGGTAAAGATTGTATAAAGAAACCATAAAATGTATATATGAGGCCTGACCTTTGACAAAAATACATTATGATGATGCACAAAACAAGCTTATGCAAGATCAACAATCGAGTGTGTGATAAAGTGTAACTAATAAACAATTAATAGAGCAATCAATGACAATAATGTAAATTTTGGGTCAACGTGCAAATATATAGTGGTTCGGTACGGGTGACATACTCCACTCCGAAAAACGGCAACAGTGGCCAGGGGACCTTTTATTGATTAAGTAAGGTGAACGAGAGAGAACAATGGTTAGCCCCAGGAGTGATACAATAGTTAGGAGAGAGAAAAGCTATGTGTAAGATGTGTTGAGAGGTGTAGAGATGCTCATCTCAATGGAGAGAACTTACAATTTATTGGCACATAGCCTTAGTTGAGTTGAGGCGGTGATTTGAGGCGAAATGCACTAATTCTTTGGGGAGGATAGCTACAAAGGTAAGTACAATTAAAGGATGTCTTGATATTCGAGAGTGAGTATCTCAATAATTGCTTTCCACGTACTCTAATTCTTCTTAGACTCTTCGAACTTTGGGTTAAGTCGAATTTACTAACTGGGCTTGACTTGCCTTTTAACTGACTTAAACTTGCTAGATTTATTGGGGTTAGCCAAGTTGAATCTTGGCTTGTCACATTAGGCTCAGCCTAGTGTAGCAAAAGTGTACAACAAAAAAAATTTAAATAAGAAGATACTATTCGAGACAGAATTTCGAGGGAAGTAAAAGTCTTGAACTAGTACTTCCAACTGAAACTAGTCGAGGGAGACAAAATTTTAAAATCAGGAATTCTGTATTTTCTTGTTTCCTTTAAGAAAGAAAAAAGTCACCACCCAATTCAGTATCCGTTGAATGAAATTTTAGAAGAAAAAACGTATAAGATGACTTAACATTTGATATTATTGGTTCAAAGACCCATAATTGTCCCGTAAACAAATACGGCTTAATTTGAGAATATGGTTACAATACTTTTTTTTTTAAAGTTTCTGCATGCCATACAATTGAGGTGTTTCTATGTAATTATTTGTAGAATTTCATCCATTGGATCAAAAACTCCTAATTAAAAATCACTTCCACTAATGCTAAACTTGTAGGTGGTGCAATCTTAATCACTACATTACATATCTTCAATTATTTTCTTTCTTGTGAGCAAGACTTTCTTCAATAATGACTTCCATGATTCGATGCTAGTGATGCCAATTCATTGTGATAGCTTGTTCCCTCATACTCTCCCAAGCAGTGCTAGCACTAGCTAGCCACACATGCCTTTTACATCAAATGCAAAACCCCTTTACTCACAGTTCCTAGCTGCTAATTGTGAACAATACTGTAATATACAAAACAATATTAATTAAGCAAGGTTTTGTTATTATACAATACCAAAGCACAACACATAGTCACTCTCACTGGCTAAATGGACATAAAACAAGTAAACTCAAGGGAAATAGTTGACAATTCTACAATTTAGAAAGAAACAAAAATATGAAACCCTAGAAGTGATTACATGTAGACATGTTATCATACCCTGGACTCTGCAGCCTAATTGTGCTAGTACCACCACCATTTTCATTGACATTTGATCTTTCACCAGGCAAGAAATCTGTATCCAGTTCCAAACTCAATTCAGGTAATTGAACATATGATTGTCTTGTCACAAATCTCAATCTCTCTAGCTCCATTGCTACCCTCCTTCATAGCAGGCCTATCCTACGCTTTAACATTCAGGCACTTGTTTGCCAGCTGAGAAACTTTCTTGAGCTGTTCAGTATTTCCTTCGCTCACTAAATGACCCTCAAGAACTTGGAACAAGCAATCCTCCTTCAATGCAGAAATGAAATACATAGCTGGAGCATTCTCTTCTTCTGGCCTATCGAAACAAAAGACCTTCTTTCCCGTTACTAGCTTTGCAGGGACTACTCCGAAGGTAAACATTGTTTTTTTCGGTCAATTGACTTGTTTGCATATATTCAGGGTCCAACTAACCAAGAGTTCCTTGAACTAATGTTGATAAATGATGTTGATCCAAGGGAACCAACCTCGATGCACCGAAGTCCGATACTTTTGCAATGTTATTGTCGTCCAATAGTATGTTCGTAGACTTGATATCCCTGTGAATAATAAGGGGAAAAGAGTGTGTGTGTGTCCTTTGAAGTGTAGAAAAATGTGTGTGCTTAAAACTAAAATTAGTTTGTGTGTGTGTGTGTGTGTGTGTTCTTTATTTTGCTTGAACCGAGAGTGAGGGAGAGAAAACAAGGGAAAAAAATTGGGTATGCCTTGATGCCGTGAGCAAGGAGGGAGAGAAGGCAAGAGAAGATGGGGGGGAAGAGGAAGAAAACAAGAAGAAGGTAAGGGGTGTGGGTGTTCATTTTAGTGTGTGTGTATGTGATTAATTTTAAGTGGGTGTGTGTATATATATGGACTGTTTTATTTTAATTTCAAAGCAAATTTTTGTAAGTTAATTAAGTGTATTAAATATAATTAAAGGCTATTAAGAAAGGAAATTACATGGGTATTTAATTAAATGTGAAAAATAATTATTGAGATGCTTTAGGTGACTAGTTTGGGATTATGATTTTGGAAGTGAAATTGGGGGTTTAAGGGTTCAATTAAAGGGTTGTTTTAATGTGCGTGTGAGATTACGTGTAATGACTTTAAATAAAAAGTGCGATGAAAATTGAAAATGGGTGCCGGTAACGCAAAAACTCTTATTTTTGAATATTATTATATGTGTGAATTTTTATCTAAATGACCCAAAATTTTGCAGGCGGAATTTTTAAATGATGCAAGAGGTATTAATGTGATTTTCGAATGCAAATGAAAATGATATCCGGTGCGAAATGTGTGAAATACCGGAAGTGCGATTTTTAAGATTCGGGGTCGAAATGTGAGGAAATGGACCTCTGGTCAATGTGTATGACCTACTTAATCCTAATTGTGATTAATGTGAGTGATTTTAAAGATTTGGGGAGACAATATGATCCCTAAATCTAATGTGTCAGTATCTAAGTGATCAGTGCGTTAACCAAGGTTATTGGGCTACTTTGTGTTGAATCATCTTGCATGCATTAATGCATTATCAATTATTCAATGTGATATATATGTTGATATTGTAAATACAAATGTGTTATGTGGAACAGGTGGAACAGTTGGTGTTGAAACTGATACGGGAACCCCAAAGGAATTCACCGGTAGGTCCGAAGGCTTGTCGTAGCTCTGTACACTTGAGGTGGGTGTATATCTTTATATGTTTTAAAAATGCTATTATAAGATAATTTTAGATGATAGAATCTAATATAATTTCTCCAAGATTATGTGTTATGTGCTTATGTGATTGGATGATGCTTTGTATTGTGTATTGTGGAATGTGGCGCACTGTTTGAGACAGGGGCATCAATGCCTGATCACTGAGTGTGCAGTGGTGTGCTAGCATTATGGTGTTCCCGGGAGGTTCGGGAGACACAGATCCATGTGGGATTGAGTACCCGGTAAGGGGTAGTATGGATGTGTTATGGTTTATGAATTCTTGGAATTGGATTGATGTTGTTGTTTGATACGTGTGTTTACATAATATTTATCTATTTCTGTGTATTATCATTATTTTCATTTCATATACGGCATGTATACTCCTAGACCGTGTGGTTTAGCTCACACCCCTACAATTTCTCCCTTCAGGTTTAAGAGAGAGAGACATAGATCAATCCACTGTCAAATTGGTTAAGTTTTGTACAATGTTTGTGTGATATTATGTTTGTTATGCATTTAGTTTTAAATGAGTAAATGATATTGGTTGAGGGACTGTATAATTATTTATTGGGTTGTATATTATGTTCAATGAGAGATTATTATAGCAGGTTAAATAGTATATATATATATATATATATATATATATATATATATTTATAAATAGACTTTTCAAGCACACTTTGCGATGTATGCTCGGTGGGTGTGGGTTCTGTATGTGTCTATAACCTCATAAACAAACAATTGGTACAAGTGATATATATATATATATATATATATATATATAATACAGGTTGTGAGACAGGTTCTCATCATGTTTATTGACTAAGGTGATGGGTGATATTGTTGCACCTGTAAAATTAATTGATATTTTATTAATTTGGATTATATATGTATAAAAATGTGTATTAAAAATCTAGTCGCGTCTTATCCTTGGAAGACCGGGATGGGGCGTGACAACGCATGGTTGGGTATAAAAGATGTCCAATAAGATATAGCACAAAATATATCCTAAACTCATCTCAAGCCACTTTAAGTACACCGTCTCTCATCCACATGTCTCAACGGGATTTCCTTAACTCCATTGAACAATGAATTCCAAATGTCATGAATTCTTTCACTGGCCCAGTAGTCTCCACGTCCAACCCTTCATTTCTCAAACCCATGACACATTCTACATCCATTGTTGATAACTGAATAGTTTCATCGTAGATATTTAATGTCAATTACACAGTGTCGAACCGTTCAATCAACCATGCACATAAACCCCACTTCAATTCCCCACATTTGAGGCTCAATATCCCCCAAAACCAAGTTCTTTTATTTTAGATTTCTGCTCATCACATATATTTCGTATCATTTTTACAATTTTCCTAGGCAAACACCTTGTACCAAACGTCCCCTTTGATATTTCGTCAAAACATAGACAGAAGAGTCAGTTTGAAAGGTGCAGTAAATGTAAACCATGCACATAAAAATTAACATTGACATTATATATTTACCCATACTGTCATTTCCCCAGAATTATCTTTCACACGATCATATTCAGTCTTCGCATGTATAGTCATTTCTCTGTATTTCTGTTTCTCACTATCTGCTATCTTCCTCCATTGGTCAGCCATTTGTTTAATCACCTTATGAGTACAAGTTCAATTGGAAGACATTATTAATTTCACTATTCCAAATAATACTTGCTCTTTGTAACACAAATTATACCTCGCGTGTGACTTTTTTATTAGCATTTCCTTTGATTCCATTTGTTCCTTACTGTAATGGAAGTACAACAAATGCATACATTATCAAATAAACATTAACCAAAAAATATTTTGACACTACAATACACAAATTTTTCATACTAGAAAAATAGCCATGCACCATGTGGACGTTATGCTTTCAAGCCTTTGGCCTTTGACTCATTGGACCTCTTCTTCCCCTTGGAATATATACCATAATATGAAGTCTGAACTATGATGAATCTGAAATATATTCAACAATATAATCATATCTTACATTAGAAATATCGTCAGATTGGACTTCCCAAGTCTAGGGGCTGGCTACAACCCTGCAAATAACACACAGTATATAGTTCAAATAAATAAGTATATGCTACACATACACTTCTCTAAACCATTCAAAAATCCTTCTCAAACACACTCACTCACCAACACATTCATTCACAACTATAACATCAATACCAATGTGTAAATGTTTGCAAAGTATGACACATAGAGAGGTCAGACACTGAAGATATACCATTTATAAAAAAATAACATTTCACATATTCACTACTAATTTTATGATACCTTATTATGTATCTCCTTTTGGTCGTTAATCACAACAAACTGATACTAAGACAAATGAGGAGTAGTGTACACACTTTTATGGAGACCAAAACAAACCTATTTTGGAATACTGAAAGAGGATACTTATGACCTCAAACCCATATTGCATAAAAGGATTGTGATGCAGAGGGAGGCACCGAATTCGGAACAAAGAAAATGGAATCGTATGAATAGGGGAGAGGTATTTTTTGGAAGATAGAAAGATGAGACCAATGAGCTCAATGTTAAGAGGATGGAAGGAGCTGGGTAATGGTTTTTGGCGGGATTAAGAGGAACTATGGGGAAGTGGTGTAGCTAGCTGTCACAACTTAATTGGTTGGTATGGAATTAAACACTAAACGATGTCACCGAGATCCACCTGGTAAAAAAAATGATTGATCAAACTCATACACGATGGATCGAATAGTTTCAGACTACCCACGTTTATATCGCTAATATGAGGGGGGGTTAAACAACTATTCTTCTGCTACAACAACACCTTTACAATGATCTATCGCAAAATAAATGATCAATCATGAAGTTGCAAACACACGATGGGTAATGATCGATCTAATTACTAACTAATCGATCGCTAACTTTCAGAATGTGATCAAGGTTTATACAACTGACCGTTCGATCTTTAACTTTCACATAAATACATGATCAATCATTATTCAGTGATTGAATAATCCATTACAATATATGATCGACCATTACATATTGATCGATCGAATAAATGTATGATCGATCAGTATGTGATAAGGTGTAGTGTAAAAAAAATAAAAAAATTAAATGAATTCGATCGATCAAACATATATGATAATCGATCATATTGTTACAAGTCTGTAGTTCCAATCATAAGTAATAAAAGTACTGTGGAGTTTTGATCTATCGTGTAAAAAAATGATAGATCAGTTAGTAGTAAGTGAATTTGATCGATCATAAAATACAAATTGATCGATCATATTGTTTCAGATTTGAAATGTGAATTAGAAGAAATAAAAGTATTGAAGATAAATGATTGATCATTAACCAATTTGATCGATCTAATTAGTAAGTGAATTCGATCGATAAAAAATATATATTGATCGATCATGTTATTGCAGATTCATAAAAATTCATTGAAGTTGTAAATATTGTCATAAATATGGTAAGAAATTCATTGAAGTTGTAAATATTACCTCAAATTTGGCAAACAATCCGCTGAAGTTGAAAATATGCCCATAAAAATCTATTGAATTTATAAATATTCTCATAAAAGTGGCAAGTGATCCATTGAAGTTGTATATTTTCTTGGATTAGTTGTAAATTATTCATAAATTAAGCACACATTTGTGTATTCTGATCGATCGATCATACTTAATAATTGATCACGGACTAGTAAATATCGTAACAAATACCATTGAATTAGTAAATACTGCTCTCCGCTAGTAATTTTGTCCACAAAACTAGTATGTATATCTTCTTCGATTACTTGTATATTATTTACAAATTAAGTACGACTCTCAAAAAAAATCATTCACAAATCTTGTAAAAATAATTGACAACTCTCGTAATTATTACCTTCATTATAGTAACAAAACATTTACTATGGGAATTATTTACACAAATATGGTAAACAATCCACTAAAGTTGTAAATATTCCTATAAATATCGTAAAAAATACATTAAAGTTGTAAATATTTTCATAAATGTCATAGGAAATCCATTGCACTTGTAAATATTCCCACAATTTGGTGAACAAATCACGAAAGTTGTAAATATTCTCATAAATAATTCATTGAAGTTGTAAATATTCTCATAACAGTGGTAAATAATCCATTGAAATTGTATATCTTCTTAGATTAGTTGTAAATTATTCATAAATTAAGCACACAGTAGTGTGTTTTGATCGATCGATCATATTTAATGATTGATCACGGGCTAGTAAATATCATAAAAAAATATTATTGAATTATTAAATATTGATCTCTACTAGTAATTTTATCCACAAAACTGGTATGCATATCTTCTTCGATTATTTGTAAATTATTTACAAATTAAGTACCCCTCTCGTAAAAAACGTTCACAAATCTCGTAAAAAAATTTGAAAACTCTCATAATTATTACCTTCATTATAGTAAAAAAACCTTTACTTTAGTAATTGTTTACACAAATGTGGTAAAAAAATCTACTGAAATTGTAAATATTCTCATAAAGGTCATAAAAATTCATTAAAGTTGTAAGTATTGCCATAAATGTGGTAAGAAATTTGTAGCACTTTTAAATATTCCCACAAATTTAATAAACAAACCACCGAAGTTATAAATATTCTAATAAAGAATCCATTGAAGTTAAAAATATTTCCATAAAAGTGGTAAATAATTCATTCAAGTTGCATAGCTTCTTGGATTAATTATAAAATATTCATAAATTAAGCACACATTTGTGTGTTCTGATCGATAGATTATATTTAATGATCGATCACGGACTAGTAAATAGCGTAAAAAATACTATCGAATTAGTAAAAACAACTCTCCACTAGTAATTTTGTCCACAAAACTGGTATATCTTCTTCGATTACTTGTAAATTATTTACAAATTAATTACAACTCTCGTAAAAAATGTTGACAAATCTCGTAAAAAAATGACAACTCTCATAATTATTACCTTCATTATATTAACAAAACATTTACTATAGTAATTATTTAGACAAATGTAATAAACAATCCACTGAATTTGTAAATATTTCCATAAATGTCGTAAAAAATTCATTGCAGTTGTAAATATTGTCATATATGTGGTAAGAAATGTATTAATGTTGTAAATATTTTCACAAATTTGATAAATAATCTATTGAAATTGTAAATATTCTCTTCATTGTGGTATCATTGTACGATAGTTTAATAAAATTGCTAGCAATCATAATGTACCATCTAAAATGTCATTTTAATATCTTGTGTTGTCTATCAATCAATATCTAACAGGTAATCGATTACTCTTTGAATTTTTTTTTGAAAGAACACATTAATCAACGGCTCACTTTTTTGTTCCATAAATCTACGGTGGTCATTGAATTTTTGGTATTATACCAAAAATTTCCTTCGATGTACCTTAGCCAAGTCGAAAATATAAAATTGACAGAATGAACTGATAATTATGTGGGCCAGAGCACAACCGTTCAAGTGAATATCTGCGGGTAACTTACCCTTGCCGACAGGGTCAATCTACAACTGCCATTCAATGGGCCCTACCACTAGCCATTTATCTCTTCCTTGTTAAAATTAGTGGATGGCAAAAGTCGTTTGCAGAATGATGGTGGTGCAATTAAAGTTTTATTTTGTGCACAAGTTGGCATCTGGTCAGTACTGCGGTCATTAAGCTGAGATATAAAATAAATAAAAATAAAATAAATTATATCCACACCCATCGAACTTTGTCACTAAAATAGATAAACCTCTCTCAGGTATGACATATTACACACACCCTTTGTAAGTCACGGTGAACACACGCACTTAATAGAATTATTTTACCATTATTCAAAATAAATAAAACTAGCCTATGCCAAAACTCATATATATCATAGTAGACCCTTCTCCCACTTAGGGGTGTTCACCTTACCTTACGGGTAGGAAATATGTTCTGTCGCATTTCTACCCGATACTTTGCGAAATTTTTTTTTCTTGGCCTACTCTACCCAACAACTTTAGTATTCCTACCCGCCTTCCTACCCAATTAATCGGGTAGGAAGTCGGATAAATACTTTTGTAACTATTAATTTTTGAATCATTTTAATAATTTAATTAAATAACATCCACCAATTTAACAACACAATAAATCAATAACATTAAAATAAAAAATAACTACGACAACAATTATAATAAAACACAAGAAAGTATGAACATCAATCCACCATAATTGTTCCACAAATATAAGAACAATTAATTTAAGTTTAAACAATATAAAATACAAAATTAATGTGGGTAGGGTAGGGTATGAATGCGGAAATAGATGGCTATTCCGCATTCCTACCCGATTTAATCGGAAGAACAAAAACTCTTCTGCATTCCTACTCGATTTTTGCGGCTAGCCGATTTTTAGGGTAGGATAGGGTCGGGTAGGGTAGGAACTTGTGGCCAGTCGAAAATTTGAACACCACTACTCCTACCTAATCCGATCCGTTATACTTCTTCATCGCTAACCTAATGCCTAAACTCATATCTCTTCTTATTACTGTGCTCCTCAAGCTTCTCTCGTTCTCTGTGTAGATGTGTTCTATCGCTAATCATCGCTACACCACCGTGGCCACCATCAAACCCACCACTACATTTAAGTCATCATCTGTAATGGACTCTAGCATGGAGGACACCTCACAAACCCTAACACAACCACCAAACCTCATAATCGAGCTTTGATCCAATAGGTTAATCAGAATCACCAGTCTAGAATTCATGATAATTTGGTGAAAAATGTTGCCTTGATTTGGGAGATTAACGATAATGGTTCCAAGGTCATGGGTCTCTATTGGGATCTTTCAGTGAATTTCTCCGTCGTACTTCATCAACGACACAAAATCAGGAGTTCCAAGGACAGTAGCAACAATGACAGTAGCAATAAGGTGGACGGTATGGAGTAGACTTTTGTGATTATTAGAGAATTGACTTATGAATTGATCAAATTCAGTAATTTTCAATCACAATTTGTGTGCATTCCATGACGACAAAAATTGAGCAAGAAGAGAGAGGTGGGAAAAATGAAGTGTTTTTTCCCTCTCTATGTCACTCTTTGTTTTTTAATCTAGGAAGTAAGGTTTAGGCCCACGAAGGAGGATACCCTGAGTAAAGATTATAATCAATACTTGAATAAAAAAAAGACATCTTAAAAAAAAAAAGTTAAATGAGTGTCACAGAAAAAATAACATATTGTCATAGTATCACCCTTACATTCAATATTTTCTTGTCTCACACGCTAGCCCAAGACTGAAGGCATTGGCATACCATTAGGGTGTGTTTGTTTGGAAGGATAAAGGTGGATATCGCAAGCTAGATTGGATAAAAATAACCGGAGGCCCACATATCCTAGTTTTGGGTTCTCCAAAAGGGATTGGATATTCGTTTGGCTTGAACTAATCGGCCAGTATGAAATTGGCCTATTCTCCCGCCTGATCAAGATACATAAAACCCAACTGAAGTTTGGAATTAGTAAGCCCACCGGCTGGATAAGGAATAAAATTACTAAAATTCCCATTCAACAATAACTAAGGTAGGGTTTTTAGCCCCTTTCCCTTCCCTTTCACTAGTTGGTCCCCCCACTTTGACAACGCCGCCTCCTATCCCATTCAGCCGAAGGTAAAAAAATCTAACTTTCTCTCCCTTGTGTCCCTCGTCTCTCTATCTCTTGCCTGGTTTTGATATATTGGTCCCTCGTCTTTTGTTTGAACTAGGGAGAACTGTCTTCATTACTCTGTCTCTCTTTCTTCTTCTCTTTCTCCATGGCTAACGTCTGAAACGTTGTTGGGTGCTATGTATTTTTTTTCGTTTGTACAACACCATGTATTTTTTTTGTAATCTACTAGGTGAGAGATGAAATCATCTACACTTTCTTATTTTAGTTTTCTCCCATACTCGACGGAGGACCTTTACATTGCAATACCTGGGTTTGATCAAGTGGTGGTTTAAGATTGCGATCTAACTATATGCTAAAAAGAAAATTTTTGGTATGATATATTTTTTTTCAACTAGTTACTTTTAAAGAAAAAGTGATACGAATAAAACTAGTTTATTTTATTATGTCACTTTACTAAGATTATTTTATTTTTTCTAAAATTCTTGTGTTTTCATTTAAGTTTTTAGGTGTATCAATTTGTTTTGTGGTATATAGTGGTCTGAGAGAGATTAATTTTCCAACAAGTCTGCTAATTGTGTAAAGTTTCCAATGTTTTGACGGGTGATTTTTTGACCTGAGCTGGGCTAATTCCGTTGTCTTTTGCTCCCAAATACTTTGACTGGAAATATTTCTTTTTAAACTAATTAATTTTTTACTATTTCGGAATGGGTTGCTTGGAAGGTGGAGTAGGATTGGTGATTGGTTAATGGTTTTGTTTTAATTGAAATGCCGAATTGATGACTTATTGTTTGTTTTGTTTCAGTTATGTGTTTTCTATACTGTATTGTTCATAAATGTGTGTTTAAGCAAAAAATGAGTTATTTCATATGGTTGGGAAAAAATCATCAATGGTTTGAATCAACCAAACATTTATCAAAACAATTCATGGGTTTTGAGATGGTGGTTTTCTTATTTCTCTGACTTGATCAATCATAAAAAAAATAAAATTTGGAAGCTAGGTACATTAACAAATTTGTGAGGCATGGTTTTGAAATTGAATGTAGTTTGTTTGATCAAAATAATGATCTAAAATAGCAATTTTGTTAGGGTTTCACAATTTCGGTTTGATGTGTATAATTTTCTTTCATGGAGGGAGAGTTTTTAGAAGAAGAGAAATTTTTGAACTTGAGGAAAAAAAATTACTTGCTCAGTTTGATTTTCAGATGGATGTATAACTCAAATAACAATAGCCATTTTCACAAGTATTCGGAGTAAAAATTGCCTACATCTTAAAACAATGTGTACATCTAAATTAGTTGTTAACATGTTTCTTAGCAAAGTTTGGTATTGTTTTGTGTTACGGATTGAATATAATATAATGATATAATTGTTGACCTTTAATTAGAAGAATAAAAAAGAAAGGGTCAAATGCCTTAAATAAACCAACGCCCACATACGCTTTTCATAAAAAATAACCAAAAACCTCCTTCCTCACCCACACAAAACAGTCAACATACCAATTACTTCACCTCCTTCTTTCATAAATTTAAATATACATATACCAATCTTGTTTACTTTTGGGTTGTGTTTCTATTATTATTTCACGGATCTAATCACAAATATTTTTTTACTTTTGTAGATATTTCTAATTGTCAAATCGACTTCCATTCCATCACTGGGGTACTTTCCTATATTCCCATCAAACATGGTGTAAATATGCCAATTTGCATATTTTTTTTTACATACAATGTATTTGGTTGGTAAAAGGTATTAGATTTGTGCTATGGAGGAATGTGATATTGTTTACCAAACCCCCCTTACCATGAGATAGTTATTTGCATTGATATGGTATGTAATATTAAGATCCCACTTTGATTTATACAATGTGGTGTGTATTGGTACTTGAATTACAACATTTTCTTTCCCACTGGATCGGTGATAACTATTTTTTATCGTTTGTTTTTTATGAATTAGGTAAACATAGACAGCCCTAGCGATGAACTATGTATTTTACTTACCATTTTGAATAGGAATATTAGAGAGATGGTAATTTTTAAAATTTTATGGTGTCGCTATTGGTGATGATATGGGATGGAAAACAATTCTATGAAAGGTGAGGTCCCACGACCTTTACATAGGAGTCGGTTACAAAATGAACACTTACACCGTCTCATTGGTGAGAGGGACACAACTTTAATTAGCCAAATTAGGATGGACAGACGCACATTTGTTGTATTACGTAATATGATTTGTCATGTTGGTGGACTAACTTCAACTAGGAATGTCAGTATTGAGAAGATGGTAGTCATGTTTCTAAGTTTTTTAGCCCATGATGACAAAAATAGGCCAGTTAAGTTCAATTTCCTTCGATCGTGAGAAACCGTTAGTCGTCATTTCAATAAGGTTCTAATTGTAGTGTTAAGGCTGTGTCGAATTTTGCTAAATTCACCAGAACCAGTTCTAGACAACAATAATGACTCTAAGTGGAAGTGGTTTAAGGCAAGTGTTGTATGATAAAATACTCAATATTGTATATTTTACATATTTATCATTTTTTTTACTAAAGATATTGCACCCAGTACTAGGATAATATTTTTATTGTTTTCCATTTGTAGAATTGTGTGGGTGCATTAGACAAGACTTATGTTCCTGTCCAAGCCCCTCTAGTCTACCAAGCTAGATATAGAACATGTAGAGGTGGAATAATGAAAAACATGTTAGGTGTTTGTTCTCCAGACATGAAATTCATTTACGTGCTACCTGGTTGGGAAGGATCGACTGCCGATTCTAGGATTTTGCGTGATGCTATTACTAGGCCTAATGGCTTGAAGGTTGCAAGGGGTAAGTCATACTTAACGTTATTTTGAAGAAGATTTGTACGCTACTATATAAAGGTTATGGTTGGTTGTTGGGTAGTTGTAATGTAAAACTTCTTATACCACACAAGAATGTACTATCTAGTTGATACCGGTTATACAAATGGGGAGGGTTTTTTAGCGCCATTCAGGGGTCAACGTTATCATATTCAAGAGTTCGGGACTGGTACAACCGCACCATGAATGCTGAAGAATTGTTTAACCTTAGATATTCTGCAGCAAGGACATGCATTGAACGATGTTTTGTACTGCTAAAAGAATCAATGGGCAATTCTTAGGGCACCTTGCTACTACCCTGCGCACATTCATAATTGCATAATAGCTGCATGTTTTTTGTTGCATAATTTAATTAGAAATTAAATGAGTGTTGACCCCTATGAGGAGGACTTGCCCGAAGATATGCCTGTTGATAGTGAAGCAACAAATGATGTCATAGCCAGTGTTGAGACATCTACCGAATGGTCTTTGTTTCGCAATCAAATGACATTGGATATGTTCAATGACTGGATAAATAATCGGGGGCAACCAATAGTTGGAGGATACCTGTGGTATTTAAACTTATAATATAAAATGTTTTTGTTTGTCCTATCTAGTTAATGCAGATTGCTATGTTTTATGTACATGTATTATGTGTATAAAGTGTGTTGTTTTTATAAATTAATGTCTCAATTTTTTATTTGAACTTAAGTTTGTTAAAATATATGTGGCCCAAAAGAATTAGTACTATAGTTGCATTTTTTTTATTTTGAATATTTACAAAGACTATAGAAAATGTTCGAGACGCGTGCAAGTATCCAAAGTTAGAGGGGTGCACGTAGGACTTGGACAACTGCAGAGGAAAATCAACTTATTTTAGCACTTAAGGATTTATGTGTGAATGGGTGGAAGTGTCAGAACGACACTTTTAGGCCAGGATATCTCCAACAACTAGAGAGTAGTTTGAAAGCTGCAATTCCAGGGTGTGAGTTGCGTGAATCGCCTCATATTGAATCCAAGCTGAAGATGTGGAAGAAGAATTATAACTCACTCTTCACAATGATATATAGCAAGATTATATGAAGGTACAATGTAGACGTATATACAATATACTATATATTTCTTTAACTTTGATTAAATACGTTCATTTTATTTATAAGGATAGAAATGCAAAGGACATGCGCGAGAATGCATGGTCTTATGTTAATGATTGGGGGATCATCTTCGGGAAGGATCGGGCTACAAGTGAATTTGCAGTGGATTTGAAAGAGACGGTAGGAGAAGCTGAGGTTGAGGCCTTAATACGGGAGGCAGATAACATGGCTAGGGAAGAACACGTAGGTCATGACATACCTACTTCACATAGTGTAACACCTGTTTGTGACCAAACGGTTGCTAATGAGCCCAGTGTTGGAACACCATCCACTAATAAGAAGAGGAAATAGAAAGTGAGTGGTAATGCTTCCAAATCAATACCAAAGAGTTTGCGCGACATCTCACGGGTGTTTGGTGAATATGTCAATGAGAGTCATAAGCAGTTGGATTTGATAGCACGCCGAGTTGGCTATATGCATGATGTCGTCGATGCTCGTAGAAAAGTAAACGCTGAGCTTGAGAAGATAAATGGAATTTCCATGGGTGATCGTCATGCTGCACTAAAAGTGATATATTCGGATCCTATAAATGTGGACATCTTCTTCAGCTTACCTGATTTTGAGCGACTGGCATGGACTGGTGTTTTATTGTGGAACACAACCCAACATTGATCTTTATCAATGTTGGGTTATTGGTCACTGTAAAATTAAAGTAGTATGTACAAATGTTGTTGTTATGTAAATATAGGCACTTGTATGTAAGTCGTACCTACATATGAAGTAAGTAGTTGTCATGTGGTACGAACATGCCAAATCATGTTTTGCACTAAGGCCCCAATACCATTTGGGTTACCTTACTATTTTGTGTACCATTTGATAGTACTTGTATTAAGAAAACAGGTAGTATTGTTATATACTTTTATCATGCAATGTTACTTGGAAAGTATTATCTCATGCACCATATGGGTTACAACGGCCAATTTACATACTGTCGCTTATTATGTAGTGTAGTTATCATTTGTTACTAAAGCAAAAGTAGCAGTGGTTAAAAGTAGTTGTAACATAAATGGTATTGTTATGCAATTGGATATGAACAGGAAGCAACGTTGGTACGTTGTATTTATTGAAAGACATGTTGGAATTTATCAGTCTTAGGTTAAGTGTCATGCAAGTGTGAATAAGTACCCAGGTGCATTATACAAATCATATGATGCGTTTGCCATGTACAATGCGAGGGATATAGGAGAACCTGCACAAGATGTAGATAATGAGATCGAGGCCCACGCAGTTGCACATTTGGAAACTCGTAATGAAAATCATCCCATTGATAATAATGAACAACCAATTGTTGCACTTGGAAAAGCGAATACAAGCGTGATATTATTTGGTGCATGCTCATTGTTGTAATGTTCATCTTAGGCATATTACTCACCTATATTGTGTACTAGGTTATGGGTAGAGTTGGTTGAGTTTATGTTATTAAATTAATAAATGTCGTATGATGATGGAGACTGAAGACATTTGGTCATTGCTTGTAATGCTGAATTTTATTTTATTTTTGTGATGTGCTACAAATGTGATGTGCTACCTATGTATGGTTATGATGTAACTTCAATATGATAATATTTTCCAATTTAAATATTATTCTCTGTTGTTTGATTGGTACTAATGTCAACAATGCCACTAATTTTCATACATATTGCATGAATTATAAATCAAAGTCATACTGTTCTGATGAAATATTGTTATTATTTTGGGTAGGGTGTCATGAAGATACCACTAATTAGTGAGGATGAAATAGATGTTTTGATTGACACACTTATTGATTACAAAAATAGAGGGTAGCTTCTGCCTTTTGGGAAGTACAACACAAAAATGGTTGACAGTATGTTGGCCGTCTTGAAACGCTGAATGTGAAAGTTCAGTTTGTCCTTTACGGAGCTTTATAAGGATGATATTCTATTGGGAGCAACAATACCTTACAATTTCTAGGATGGTTGACAGTGGGTTGTTTGACTGGGACCCTTTTAAAAAATGTGTCGTGCACAGCTCAGCCATAATTAATGCAAATAAGTAAAAGTAAGTGATTTTGAATTTTATCAAAGTTTGTGCGTACACTTTTTTAGCATTCAATCATGTTAGTTATACATTAAAGTAATGTTATTATTCAAATTTATGCATTTAGGACAATGATTCCGCTAGACAGTATTGCCTTCAACCGTGCCCGAACTTTCAATATTTTGGTGTTATTTTCAAACGAGATGATGCTTCTTCAAGCACTCATGCATTGAACAGTGTTGGTTCATCACCTTCAGTTAATTCTCCAAGGCACGTCGATGTTATAGTCATCGATGATTGAATGCATAGACAATCTACAAGGGTAAAATTGTTTCCCTTAATATGTTTAGATGTATGTAGTAGTGTCTGTATAATATTTTGTTACATGCCACAAACCATTTTGGTAATTACAATGTAAAGCTTGTGTTAGTGTAGGGTGTACGACTTCTGTGTGGATATGGCTTCACTAAACAATTTAGGACATGTTACCTGTATTTTGTACGAATAGGTTAAGGCAACTAGTAATTTGGACGTGTAATGTTCGAAATATAAACTGTGATGTCTTAAATTTGTGTAATTTTTTTAAAGGCAACGGTTGTTTGAATGACACTTTTAACTATGGTATATGTTGAAACATGGAGGCTGGATTAATTCTCACTAAATACTTTGAAAAAACTATCAAGTTAGTAAGTGTTGCTGATGGTTCATAATTAAATATAAATGTTAAATTTTTTTATGTTTTAATATGTAATGAAGGAATTTGTATTACT
>CM042184.1:45244224-45258720 GCA_023539305.1 Ilex asprella | reverse complement strand
TGTGTGTGTGTGTGTGTGTGTGTGTGTGTGCATATTAAATTAATTCCACACATGCTTAACAAAATAGCCCACATATATATACATATATATATATATATGTACATATTAAATTAATCACATACATGCTAAAGAAAATAGCTCACATACCTTCTTCTTCTCTCTCTCGGTTTGGACTAAGAATACCCACCAAAGACTTGATTTTTCCTCTCCCTTTCTTCTTCCTTGCTCTCAGCTCAACACACCACACTCACATGTAATTTTTCCTTTTTTTTTTCTTTCACTCTAACACACTCACTGTTTCGGCTTCCTCCAGCAGAACACACGCACACATACAACATATTTAAACACACACACACACACTACTTTAGGACTTAAACACACACACCCATCTTCACCTTAAAACACACACACACATACACACGGCACACATGCACACACACACAGTACACATGTTTTTTTTTTACATGCCAACACATGTAAAGGTAATGGTTTAACTACACTTTCCTCCACCAAGTTTTTCAAATGATTTCAAAATCGACCTACTAATATTTCACACATGAAATACCTATAATAGGTCTCACTAATTCATCACAAAAGGGGTCCACATACCAAGTATATACTCACACACATCATGTGTATGAACGATTTAATTTAATTGATCTTTTAATAGTTTCATATAATTATAATTTAACCCATATAATTATGCTAATATGCATGTCATGTACGATCGGGTCTCACAGGTACGAATTTTATGATATGATTAAGTATATTTTACCATGATTTGGGGTATTGTTAAGTTATTTTAAAGTATGAAAATTGTAGTATTGATCTATATAACTTCTCAATCATTTAATATACAAAATTTGTTATAAAAGGGTACAAATTGTATTTTTGGTTTATATGTGAGTTATTTTGAGAATGTGTTGTGTTGGAAATAGAAATGTGAGATTTTACTATATATATATTTTAAAAGTGTCGAAGTTGTGGTTGATGTGGGATTGGAAGATGATCATGAAATTATGGTTTGAAACTTGTATGCTCGGTACCGACAGGCAGAGGGTTAGTAGACAGTTGGGGCCCTTGAGGGGAGTCACCAAGGAGACTACTAGTCCTAGGGGGATAGGTGATGGTAGTGGTTTTCGGTGACAGCCTGTGTGGCTTCACAAGTTGTGCCCTATACATCCCCCTGAAAAACAAGAAGGACGATGAGACCCTAGAGTACAAGACCCAAAAGGTTCCCCGGGGGATGGTTCATTTGTGAACCGATGGTTGTTTGATGATATGTGTCCGTATGGGTAGCATACATGAATTTTGGGTGCTAATAAACTTATAGACAATATTCCAACAAATCTCTTGAGTGAGGCGAGGTAAGGTGAGGTTGAGGCAAAAGTTCGTGGCATTAATATTTTTTAAAAAAATACCCTGGTAAGAACAAGTTTATGGAGTTGTGTTCAAAATAAGAAATGATAACTTTACTAGATTTATTATACATATATTTGTAATAAAAATTTCTCACTTCGTACTTTATAAAATCAATGGTGTTGCATTATGTATTAAGAAGAAATGTTTTATAGCGTTATTTTGAGATTTGATTTTGATGTAGTAAATTTCTTGATATTTCACTTATATATTTCAATTGATAGTACGTAGTATACTTTCAAAAATGCTTACTACTTATCGTGTACCTAGACTGATTGATAAATTATTTCATTACCTATCATTATGATTGTGAACTGTTGGTATTTAAAAACTTGCACATGCTTGAGAAAAGGATGACCCTACTGAGCGTGTGGTTGTTCACCCCTATGATGAAGAATTTCTCACTCTGAGCTTCATGATGAAGAATTTTAGATAGTTAAATTGTAACCCGGGTTTGGGAGGACTTCGTGAGCCTCCATTTGTGACCCTGGTACTACATGGTAATGATTTGTTTGTGGATATCATGAAAAATGATGTATATGATTGATATGATGCGAATAAATAGTTAGGTATAATTATTATGTGTAATGCTTTCACAAGTAGCTCTCACCAATTATCTAGATGCCCTATTTTTAAAGGAAATTATGTCAAAATTTTCTAAAAAAAATGATTTTTTTAACTACAGAGATACTTTTCTAGATGTTTTTACACCAAACTGGCATGTGTTTTTTGAATAAACAAAGTATTTTTTTAATCACGCTTTTGTAAAATTTGAGGCGTGACAATATCACGTATTATTAAGCTCAGAGTCAATAACATTACCGTACTTTATTGAGAGGTCCTCCCCTAGCTATAGCTTAACCTTCTAGCCAGACTAAAGACGTATCAAATCCTTCTCTTCTAGGATACTTTCATAATCTAACTTTAAATGAGTTTTCTTCAAATTTGGACTCATATAAGACTTAAATTGCTGAGTTATCTTCAAGTCTTTCTATCTCAACCTTGACTCTTTAATCCTTATCAGTTATGATTCTTCCTCTAATAATTGTTTCACTTGTATTATTTATTATTACTTTAAATCAACCAATTTACCTGTAAAATAAATCAAACAACTAGAAAATTAAGGAATTTAACACATTTAATCACAAATAATATGCAATTAACCAATCATTGAATATAATAAAATAACAATTTTGATGGTTAATCAGAGATGTGTATATACACTGGATATATAACATTGATTACCAATGATCCATAATAATTTAAAAAAATGGTTTTTTATGGCGGCATCATTATCGTCATAAATATATTTCATTTAACGTAGAAATTAATCGCCACAATAAAATCTTTTATTTTTTTTAACAATCAAATATGGTATTTGAGGTAGCACTTTTGCCGCCGTGATAAAAGCAAAAGTGTCAGATTTTTTGTAATAACTTATTTACAACAGAGTCTTGCTGTCCAAAATATTATTTGAGATAGACCGTTATTGCCGTAAAAATCTTTTGAGACCACACTTATTATGATGAGTCAATGCCGCCACAAAAATATTTGTGATAGCAAATTGACCTTTTATGACAGTACTTTACCATCATAAAAACCCTTTTTTCTTGTAGTGGTCGTTCTACTATACCAAAAAGTGCTTTTTGGTATAGTATTGCGAAAAATTTCAAACCATTGATTTAATTGTTGTAGATTTCTAGCCGTTGATGAGTTTTGCACGGAGGATACCGGCTACCTGCTGAAGAGGTAATTATGAGTTTCACTAAAAAATTAAATATTCTCATAACAAAAAAATAGTAACATAACCTAAAAATGAGATAAACTCACCTTCAAAAGTTATCATATACACCCCAATAACATACCCCAAGAATTATAACCTCACCCTAAAAGGTAATAAATAACTCCATCCCAAAAGGAAGGAACTAAACTCAAAAGGTTATGCCTGAAGCAACCCAAAAGTTGGAAGTCGACCCAAAAAGTTATAACCCAATCCATAAATGTTGGAATCCAGCCCACAAAATTGAAATCTAATCATTCATAAAAGTTAGAAATCGTACCAAAAAAAATAGAATCCAACCCAAAAAATTTGGACCCATCTCACAAAAGTCGAAATCTACTTGAAAAGTTGTAACTTCATCATTCATAAAAGTTGTAACCCCTGCTAAAAAAATTAAAACCCAATACAAAAAAGTTAGACCCCACCCAAAAAAGTTAGAACCTGCCCCAACAGTGGTAATCAACCTAAAAAATTGTAACCTCACCCTAAAAGTTAATAACTCCACCACCCCAAAAGGTAGGAAACAATCCAAAATGTTGTAAGCTAAGTAACCCAAAAGTTGAAAGCTGACCTAAAGGGTTGTAACTCAATCCATAAAAGTTGGAATCCACCCCACAAAAGTTAGAATCCACCCAAAAAAGTTAGAACCCAACCCAAAAAACTTGAAGCCCACCCCCAAAAAGTTGGACCCCATCCTACAAAAGTTCAAACCCAACCCAAAAAAGTTGGACCGAATTCCAAAAAAAGTTGGACCGCTCCAGACAAGTTGGAACCCACCTCCAAAATTTATCTATCATAAAAGTTGAACCCCTACCAAGAAAAATTGAAACCCAACCCAAAAAAATAGACCATAAACAATTTGAACCTACCTCCAAAGTTGTAACCCAATCAGAAAACTAGAAGTTGGACCCCTACCGTCGCGAGGTAGCAAGGGCAGCCCTTGTGACGTCTCTAAAATCGAGGTTATTTTGTCAACCCGTTGATCGCCCGTCAACCCGTTGATCGCCCATCAACTCGCCGAAGTACCCGTGAATGCCGCACAACCTGACACCACGGCACAACATCCCCTTTACCGGGATCACAAAAATAAAAAATTTGAGCAGAGTATTCCTTGTATCAAGCATTCCCAAACACACAATTTGTGTACACTTCGATCACATGACTCATCATAGGTCCAATATACAACAATTTATCCTCATTTAATGTTCATTTATATCATTTGAACAAAAGAACCCAAGACCCATAGGCCTGGCAAAACATTTCAAAATTTGAGATTTTAACAAAACCTACCAGTAGAAGATGTGCAAGATCCACCAGTAGAAAAGGCTACTGAAAAAGTTCTACTAGTAGGTTTAGCCCACTAGAAAATTTCTATCGTAAAACTTGAATTTCTACCAATAGAAGAGCTCGTCATTCTACCGATAGGTCTTACCAATTTTCGCCCGTTTCCATCCTTTTTCAATTCCAATTCATTCCAACTTTGTACAACACCAACCCAACTTATATAACATGACATTTTAAACCAAATACAGTTCATACAAGTTCGATAAAATCCTTTACATACAATTAATGTCCCAAAAACTAGATAATATCTTAGTTTTACAAAAAAATATGATTTAAAGCCACATTTTGGCTCTTCTTCATCAATAAGGGTCCGAGTGAGAGCCGTCCACCGGCGCATATCCCACACTTGAAATGTTGTCCTCATAAAAGGTGAGTCACGCTTAATAGGATATCTCTTAAAAAGGCTACTCTTCAACCTAAATGCATATGATATATCACATACAAATTCGACAAGCAACAATCATATATTCAAGAATATGCAATTCAATGATAGATCTTTTATGTCATGTCATATTATGAGATGAGAATCACATATGCAACTCAACCCTAACCTTTATCGGCTCTCATCACCCATGCAATGTCATGAGTATAAAATCAAGCATTCCAAACCCTTACCATTGATGTTTCCCATCCAACAACTTTTCTTTTATAAACCATGTGTCTTTGTTGGGTAGCGGAATTTTGGTATCTCACCACGGGAAGTGTATAAACCAGTAACCGAGTTTGCACCCAATGGAGTATTTAGTCCTTCTTGCTATATCCGACACAAGTTTTTCATACAACCGTGTGATTCTATCGAATCTTGGTTCGAATGTACTGAGCCCACTTATCAACCTTCAAGTTTGTGTTTCATATTCCATTTGCAATGTACATATTGATTAAAAGATAACATCATAATCCAAAACCTTTTTTGAATTGACACTTAATAACAGTGTATTTCACAAAAATGGAACTTAAAAATGGTTAAATCGAATGATCACAACACAAGGCTCTCCTTGGATGTTTCACTATAAGAATTAGGGTCTTTTGAGACAAATTTTTTATTGCGACTGTATTAACCGTCACAAAAAAAAAATTACTTTGCCCTTGAACAAACATGTGCTATATCAAATGCAATATATAGGTATATCTATTGGTGTTGTATTGTTGCTTGTTAGTGTATCTTGGTTGTACTTCGGAATGAGGAGAAGAAAGTTAATCAAGCTCAAAGAGAAGTTTTTTTCAAGAAAATGGTGGGATTATGTTACAGCAACGACTCTCTAGACAAGATGGATCAACTCATACAGTAAAAATCTTCACAGTGAAAGATCTTGAGAAGGCAAAAAACAACTATGATGACAAAAAAAATCGTCAGACAAGGCGGTTTTGGCATAGTTTATCAGGGAGACTTAACCGACAAAAGAGTAGTGGCAATCAAAAAGTCAAAAGTGGTGGATAAAAATCATAAAACCCAAATTGAGCAGTTCATCAACGATGTGTTTGTTCTCTCCACAATCAACCACAGGAATGTGGTTAGGCTCTTGGGTTGTTGCTTTGGGACACAAGTCCCATTATTAGTTTATGAGTTCATTAACAACGGCATCCTCTCCTACCACACACAGAATAAAATCAAGGTTGTTGCTCTTTCTTGAGACATCCGTTTATGGATAGCTGTAGAAACTGCAGAAGTGCTCTCATATTTGTATTCTACAACTTTTCCCCCTATTATTCATAGGGATATCAAGTCTACGAACATACTCTTGGACGACAATTACATTGCAAAAGTATCGGACTTCAGTGCATCAAGGTTGGTTCTCTTGGATCAACATCATTTATCAGCATTAGTTCAAGGAACTCTTGGTTATTTGGACACTGAATATATGCAAACAAGCCAATTGACCGAGAAAATCGATGTTTATAGTTTCAGAGTAGTCCTTGCAAAGCTACTAATTGGAAAGAAGGTCTTCTGTTTCGATAGGCCAGAAAAAGAGAACGCTCTAGCTATGTATTTCATTTCTGCACTAAAGGAGGATCGCTTGTTCCAAGTTTTTTAGGGTCATTTAGCGAGCGAAGGAAGTACTGAACAGCTCAAGAAAGCTACTGAGCTAGCAAAAAAGTGTTTGAATGTTAAAGGGGAGGATAGGCCTACTATGAAGGAGGTAACAATGGAGCTAGAGAGATTGAGATTGGTGACAAGACAATCATATGTTCAATTACCTGAATTGAGTTTGGAACTGGATATAGATTTCTTGCCTGATGAAAAATCAAATGTCAATGAAAATGGTGGTGGTACTAGCACAATTAAGGTTGTAGTCCAGGGTATGATAGCATGTCTACATGTAATCACTTCTAGGGTTTCAAATTTTTGTTTCTTTCTAAATTGTAGAATTGTTAACTATTTCCCTTGAGTTTACTTCTTTTTTGTCCATGTAGCCAGTGAGAGTGACTATGTGTTGTGTTTTGGTATTGTACAATAACAAAACCTTGCTCAACTAATGTTGTTTTTTATATTACAATACTATTCCTAATTAGCAGCTAGGAACTATGAGCAAAGGGGTTTTGCATTTGATGTAAAAGACATGTGTGGCTAGCTAGTGCTAGCACTGCTTGGAAGAGTATGAGGGAACAAGCTACCACAATGAGTTGGCATCACTAGCATCGAATTATGGAAGTCATTGTTCAAGAAAATGTTGCTCACAAGAAAGAAAATAATTGGAGATATGTAATATAGTGATTAAGATTGCACCACCTATAAGTTTAGCATTAGTGGAAGTGATTTTTAATTAGGAGTTTTTTATCCAATGGATGAAATTCACCTATGAAATTCTACAAATAATTACATAGAACCACCTCAATTGTATGGCATGCAGAAACTTAAATTTAGCCGTATTTGTTTACAGGACAATTAGGGGTCTTTGAACCAGTAGTATCAAATATTAAGTCTGCATCTTATACGTTTTTTCTTCTAAAATTCATTCAACGGAGATCCAATTGGATAGTGACTTTATTTCTTTCTTAAAGGAAACCAGAAAATACAAAATTCTTGCTTTTAGAATTTTGTCTCCCTCGACTAGTTTCAGTTGGAAGTACTGGCTCAAGGCTTTTAGTTCCCTCGAAATTATGTCTCGAAGAGCATCTTCTTATTTAATTTTTTTTTTGTTGTACACTTTTGCTACGCTAGGCTGAGCTTAATTTATTTTGTCAAAGACCGGGCTTCATATCTAAATTTTATGATTTCTTTATACAATCTTTACCTTCCGAAAAAAAAAAAGACACTTGTTTCCAATCGATTGTGAGCCCTCCATAAATAAGCCGAAAAACTTACGTCTCATTGACAAATAAAAAATTTTCTTCTTTTTTTGGCTGATAAGCATTCCGGTTGGTGGGGAATAAATATGAAAAAAATGATACATTATCATATAATTATTCCAATTTCACCCATGGATACACATTCAATCTCAGGTATCGTCGATATAAGATCTCAAAATAATCAAGCACTCAAATATCACACACACAATTAAGTATCAACATAAAGCAAGAAAATAGAAGACAAATCTTGCGGAAAAACAACAAAAACAAACAAACCAAAGAAGACGTTAATGCCCAACGTTAAAACAAACTTTATTCTTCTATCATACCAACCCCGTAGCTACTGTCAGAAAGTTTACAGAAGTGCAGCAATCCTTTAGAATGAAGCAGGTGTGGAAATTACTTCAAGGAAATTCCTTATGGTCTGACTTTTTCTCTGCTAAATATTTGCACAACCAGCATCTGTTGAGAAATAGAAGGCAAGGTCTCTCAAAGTCTTTCTCCTCCTTAGAGCCTTTCTTTGAGATTGTAGTTCAAAACTCTCAGGTTTTGGTGGGTAATGGAGAGACTGTAGACTTCTAGTGTGACAACTGGACAGGTCATGGGGTGCTAATCTTGGCTAATTCTATAGTTCTTGACAGATTCCCAAAGCTTTCAGAGGTTCTAGTTAATGGGGTATGGGAGCTAGAAGAGGTGGAGCAATACATAGGTGAATCTTTGCTTCCGCAAATAAATTCATACCAGATTTCTTTGTTAGACAGAGAAGACAAGCTGATCTGGAAGCACATTGCATTGGGGAATTTTTCAGTTAAGACAGCTTGGAATATAGTTCGTTCTGAAGGTCAACTGAATGTCTTAGCAACGCTATTTGAAAACAGTCAATACCCCCAAGTTCGCAATTGGTAGGTTGGAAGATTATGAACAGCATTTTGCCCATGGATTCAAGATTCCAGAATATGGGGGTTGCAGTGGTTAGTAGATGTGTTATTTGTCAAGGAGAGACGGAGAATGAGCAGCATTTGTTCATAAATTGTCGATATGCTCACACGCTGTGGGAAAGGTTGTCACAATTTATAGGGTTTCAGTTGATTGCAAATGAAAGCCCTATGACCATGTTCAAGAGGCCATCTAGAATTTACAAGCTACCTTCTCTGAGTCATACTTTGATTAGGGGAATTTCATTATTAGTTTTCTGGCAATTATGGAAAGAATGGTAAAGAAGGTTATTTGAAGATCAGAAACTCCATTCATCAGTTTAATCAATCAAGCTCAAAATTAACACCATCAACCCGTTTATTTAAAAATAAACACTTTCTCACACGAAATTAAAATGTTTAACTAGTATTATAGACATAAAATATTAATTATTTGTAACTATTTATTTAGCATTGACATAATTATTATATAAAAAGAGATTTTTACTTACTAGTTGTTGCGCATATGTGTTGCACATCTGACATTTTGAATTCTAATTTTATTTTTATATTTTTAATTTTGCTGAAATTATATAACAACTATGTTATCAAATATATGCCTATGAATCAAGATATAGAATTACAACTCAACTTCTAACTTATCTTTTCGAAAATATTAAACCTAACCTTTCGAATGTAATAAAATGAAGCTTCTAGCTAATATGATGGGAGTATGTTATTCTAGAACTATCTCTGTGTAATGTTGTTTAATGAAGTTATATATGTAATATAATGTCCTTTATAACAAAAAAAATAAAAAGAATCAAGATACAGACAATAAAAATAAGTTCTCTTACCTAGATATATTTTTTTATATATTCAATGGCCTACATTATTCTGTTTTAAAAAATGGTGTACTTTATGATTTATTACTTCATAAAATGGATAAATAAATCCAGTGGCCTCGTTTCAGAAGCTTTCAACAGTAGCTCAATAAACAATATGATGCATGCTAACAAATTATGGTCATGACTATATTTGCACAGCCTCATAAGCTCATGATTCCAAGAGGTTTGTGTGTAACCAAGATTTCTCAACCAACAAAGAAAATGAATAGTTAGAATCAATAAGGGAAGCGCAACAAGTTTTGGTGTTAATCACATCCATAAATCCATTTACCTGTCAAATGAATGATTTTAATTAGAAATACACAAAAAAACAAAGCCAATCATTGTAGGGATTTCATGGTTCTTGCCTGAAATTTCACTGGAAATATATATAATAGCATATATAAGTTTTGATACTTATGAAAACAAGAAATCTCAATAAGAGTGTCCACACCTCTTGCATGGGTAAAAATAACACAAATCCTTTAAGAATTCACATGGAAACCACAAGAAACATGTATTCACGTATTCATATCTCCACTCAAGCCAACTTTAAGACATTCGAAGTTAAGCATATTGGAGTATCTTTTTCAACGGTGTGAGTCTTAGATATGGTAATCCTGACATCTATACTAAAAAAAAAAGAAAAAAAAAAAAGAATACATATATACTACTATAAAAAAATAAATATCTCAACCAGGTCGAAGATTAGGAAGGGTAGAAAGCTAAAGTAACCAATGATGATTCTTTTCCCCTAGATTACTTTAATCTTCCTTTTCGAGTTCGGTTAATTAATCATGTAAATATTTTTATTTTTTAATCAAAATTAATTCATGTAAAATGATAATGATAATAGATAAAAAGAGACAGTTGTGAAAAAGAAAACAAAAGGTCACTGATTTTAGGTTTTAAAAGTGAGTATGTGAAAAAAATAATATTGTAATTATTCAATATGATATTAAAATGCTAGTAACCCAACGGTCAATATTGTTTATCCAAAACTTAAATAGTAGCCAACAATAAAATAATTGTGACAATTATTATGATGTAATAATGTTATCAATTATAGAAAGGTAGGATAGACATTAGTTAGTTTGTTAAGGTTATTTTGGTCTAACAAATATTTTTCACTTTTGTTGACATTTAGAAGTAGTATAACTTATTATTATATTTATTTAAGTTAATTTTTAGTTTGTAGAAAAAATATTAACATGGATTTAATTAAGTGAAAATATAATAGTAGCGTTAAATTTTTTATTCAAAATTTTTGTTGGTTAACACAAACACGATACGAAAATAACAGGTTAACTCGCAACTCGACACGACACAATTAGTTAAATGAATTGAGTTAGGTTTGAGTAATGTTTGATACAAACCCGTAATGACTCAATACAAATCTGACACGACACGACTCAATTGTCACCCTTAATCTTAGACAACACAAAAAAAAATGTAGTCATTTTTATTTTTCATTCATCCAATCAAACACAAAAGAAAGAAAGTGTATCATTCATATTTTTTTTTCTTAAATGATAGAAAATATATTTCATTTACTTTTCATCCTTCCTACCAAATGAAGCATAAAATGTGGTTGACCCCTCTTGTGCCGATGATTTCAATTTTTTCTCACAAAATCAACGTCGCTTTACAGTTGACCAAAAAAAAAGATTCATGTTCCCCAGCATAGTAGATAAAGATCCATCTAAAAAAAGAGTAATGCTAGATGGACTTAAAAATTAGACTTAAAAAATTGACTTGATAATCCCAACCATTGAATAGGTAGTAGGTCCCAATAAATGCTGGGACCTACAGTGAAATTAATGATTGGGATTATCAAGTCAATTTTTTAAGTCTACTTTTTAAGTCCATGTAGCATTGCTCCTAAAAAAAACACTATATCATGAGCCCCACGATATAAAAAAACCATGGGCCCCACAATTTAGAAAATAAGCAAGGCTATTCAAATGCATTGGATGGTCCTTTTCTTAGTGTTGGTGCCTTAAACGCACAAAAAAAGAGGACACTTGTTGGAATAGGTAGGTTGGGCAATTGGATCTTCAATCAACTTAAGTTTAAAGGCAACCTCATAACACAAAGAAGCTAATTATCGACTCCTTAACACCATGACTAAGTTTAAAGGGGAGGCCTGGATCATTTGTGCAATGCTTTAACCTTAATGAGTTCTAGCTCTAGCTTATATACATATGATCTACCTCCTTTGGGAATAAATGTGTATATGGAAGCTATAATATATCCTCCGAATCTAAAAGACGTATGAGTATTGATCAATTAACGAAAAAACAAATCTATCTTAGAGAACATAGATAGATCAAAAGATAATTGAGAATAATAATAGTAAACAAGTGGGTTGAGCGAATTACAAACAGGTCAATAATAAGTTGGATGTAATACAAGTCGAACATTCTCAACTTGCTTACTCTATATCATATAGATTCATAGCGAATTTGGTTAAACCCCTTAAACGAGTATCACATCTGGTATCACATGTGATGGCGGTGGCATTGGTGGGGGTGACTACGGTGGGACTGCGGTTTGAAATCGTGGTGCAAAATAAGTATCCTACATATATATTCTCAAATTGTTTTATTATGTTTATATAATTAATTTCGATAATATTAATCAATAATTATTTAGATGTAAATTAATAATTTCACAAATTTATGGATGAATTGATCGGATTGATGGATTGTGAATTAAGATTGCCACTTATCATTCAAGACAAATGCTAAATAATTCACAAAAAATACACATATAGGCACATATCAAACCATATTATTACCTACAGTGGTTATAAATACAAAACTAGTTAATTAAAGGGTTTTTTGGAAGCGAATAAAGTCCACATGGACCCAGAAAGCAAACTCAAACTCCCAGAGACACACACAAAGAGAGAAACACAAGTACAATTATTTAGGGTAGTTAGGTCCTTGCTAATAATAAAGATAACCCAAATCCACATGAAAGAAAAGTCATGAAGGGCACTTTCAATTAGAAGAGGTGGTGGCGTTTCTTCTTTCCTTCACCCTCTTCCTCATCTTCCTTTGCTTCTTTCTTCTCATGCTTCTCGTGGAATGCATATCCACCTGTTCCAACTGCAACTGCTGCAGCAATTTCTTCCTCTGTCTTGTGCCTGTGTTCGTTCTCCGGGTCCTTCTTTGCCTTGTGCTTCTCATACTGGTTTTACCACAGAAAAATATACTATGAGGGACAGACAAATATGAATTTTGTGCATCAGGAGTTGTAGGATTGACTGTGTACATCTGTGATTTGTGCATAATTGCGACCATTTTCCATACCCAAAATAAATGTTTGTGGATCAATTCACAGAAAAGTTTTCACTGTCTAGTGCCAAATTATTGTATGAGCAGGTCCAAACAGAAACTCGGCTATTCAGGATAAGACTACGATATGAATTAGTAACTTTATGATATTTCACCAAATTTCTGTACCTGCGGGGTAAAACTCCATGTACATTACCCTTACAAAACGCTGGATGGCAGGATCTTCTTATACTAGTCTACCCTAATAAAAAATTTGATCTAAGAACTATTATTATTATTATTATTTTAACTAACCCGTGTTTAGTCATAAATATCGGTATATTACATGACTCAGTATTGTTTTCTGACACCAACCTTGTACTATAGACCTTCACCTAAAAATAAAACTTGACAAGCTATAATCACTCCCTAAGGAAATAGAACTCAAAAAAGTGTAGACCATTACCAGGGCATAGCCACCAGCACCGACGGCGCCAAGCTCGCCCATGTGTTCGCGTTTTTTGTACTTCTCCTCCTCTTTCTCATAAACATGGGCTTTCTCAGCAAATGCTGCGGTGCTGTCGCGGGCATAGGTGGGCTCGGAGTAGCCGGTCTCGGAGTACCTCCCCGCATCAATGGGCTTGTCCTCCTCCTTGTTGTGGTGGCCAAATAAGTGGTGGTGCTTCTTCTCTTCAGCCATGTTGGTGGTGCTTACAAAAGTGTAGTGAGAATGACTATGTTCCGAGAAGATATATTCGTAAGTTTGGTATATTGGTGGGTTGTGCACTTGTGCTTAGTTGTGCTATTTATAGAGTAATGGTATGCCAATGCCTTCAGTCTTGGGCTAGCGTGGGAGACGAGTAAATATTGACTGCAACGATGATGTCATATCAATATGGTATGACCAACCAGTAATAAAATTTTAAATGAGAAAGGTATGTCAACATGGTATCACCAACAAATAATAAAACTTCAAATGACAAATGTGAACTTTACTTGTGTTTACATAACAGGAAGATGGGAAATTATTTGCTTAAAAAATATGTTAATTATTGATTTTTGTAGGGTACATCTACTTATTTGTTTTAAAATTATTAATTGATGATACCACATCACCTTGTCACGTGATATCACTGTTGTAATGAATATTTTCTTATGGGAGGCATAGTGATGGACGGTCTGGATTTCCCAACATTCAAGGATCTTTATCTACTTTTCTTTGCATTGATAGGTTAACCCCAGCAGGGTCAAATTTTGCAAGATAGTAGATATTTGTTGGATTTTAATATTTTAATGGTTTGTTGTCAACTGTGGGTTGGCCTTCATGTAATAACAAAATTGTTTTATTATAATTTAGACATCAATGATTCGAATTACAAAAATTGACTCTCAATATACATGCATGAATGAAACTATGCACATTTGTCTTTTTCTAAACTCTGTAATGACAGGAATGTCGTTACAGAGAAAAAAAAAATCATTTAGTAATGTTTTGTTAAAGAGAAAAAAAAAACATCAAAAAATATATGTGATTAATATTCAATAAAAGTGGTTTAAAAGAATGTTGTCATAAAAGTACTATA
>CM042184.1:45212194-45225601 GCA_023539305.1 Ilex asprella | reverse complement strand
GTGCCACAGCTCTGACAGATGGCGGAGATAGTCCACGCCTACGTAGGTTATGGCGGCCAGCCCCAGGCCCCTGCCTCGGGTTTTCAAGATCGCCACCGGCCGCGTCGGCGACCGCCTCATCACTGGTGGCGGCAGGTTAAAAGAGTGGAAGAGTAGTAGTTTAAGGAAAGTGGAAGTTGAAAATAGAGTTGAGGGACAGACGTTTATTTAAGGAAATTACTATTTATAAAAATAGATTAATCACACGGAGGTTCCCGAAGTATGTAGTTTATTTTATTTTGGTCTCTAATATTTTAATTGCATCATTTTAGTCTCTAAAATATTGAATATGTTTCTATATGGTCCCTTAAACAAATAGTGTCTAGATTGCTAACGATTTTTATCATAAATTTGTCACATAATACTTAAATATGGATAAAAATATAATTTGGATAACTCTTTACCAAATTGTTACTCAAAATTTAATTAAATACCTACCTAATTAAATAGTTTTGATCATGATCATGAACTATCTAAATTTTGGTTAAAAACTACCCATATTACACATTTTTTTGTCAAGAGCTATCCAAAAATTTTTTTAAGAGCTATCAAAATTATTTTTTATCCATATTTAGTTATTACGTGACAAGTTTATGATAAAAATCGTTAGTAATCCGAATGTTATCTGTTTGAAAGATCACATATAAACATATTAAATATTTCGCGGATCAAAATAATGTAATTAAAATATTAGAGATCAAAATGAGACATACCATATACTTTGTGAACCTCTAATGCAATTAGCCCTTTAAGGAAATTACTATTTATAAAAATAGATTAATCACACATTAATTTAAGAAGTTCATGAAGATATTTATGACTGTAAGGGTTAATTACACACAGGTCCCCTTAGATTTGTTAAATAGCCATATAAACCCCTTTCGTTTGGAGAAAACGCTGTTACCACTTATCGAAAAGATTTTTGGAACGGGAATGACAGGTGGAAAATACTAATATAACCTCTTGCATAACATGTGATTTACTAATATAAACGCTATGTCAAGCCCATTGCAAACAGACCCCACATATTAGTAAAGAGACCCCATACTCCATTACAGATTTTCTCTAGCTTTTATCTTTGTTAAATTACCTAACATGAATTTGAGTGGGACATGTTGTATATAATTACTAAGAGTAACTCGTATTGGAAAGTACGATAAAAATTTAAGAGAGATGTTGATGGTCATTTAATAAGTCTATTTGAAACTGTCGGATGAATTTATTAAAGTCCGTCATGTTTTATATTATAGATGATAGTGCTCGAAATTGATTGAACTATACTGCAGAACAGACTGAAATGTGGCCCAATAAGTATGTGTATATACAGGAGTGTGAGTGTGTATGCTATGTGTATGATGCAAGGTAAAGACAACAATGTGAGGTTACGTCCGATAACAAGGTGTTTGGCTAGAAGTTTTTTAAAGAGTATCATCTTGGTTACTCTGTGTAGTTTCTTTGAATGGCCTCCTTTGCACCATAGCATTATTAGCTATTTAAACATTTGACAGTTAGGGTTTCATGTTGATTCTGTTATCCCCTCTGTGATTGTTTTGTTCTTTTAGCTAGGGTCTCTAACGCCTTTATGCACTCATTACTCGCCGGTTGCAATACGTGATTCATCTTCACTACTGGTGGGCTTTTGTCCATCCGAGTCGTTAGGTAATGTCATTTGTTCATGTATTGCATTGCAGCCTTTGTAGACTGGCCTAGTGTCGTGCTCTCATTTCTCGAGCTAGTACTTATACCGAGTTCAGTATCATTTTGCTGGTATCTATACCAAGCTCATTAGCGTCGACCCTCTCCGAATTTGGGCCGTGGTCCAGTTCGAACCCAATGATTACTATTTGGTTATGAGGCTTAGGGTGCCTTCAATGAGCTCAAACTATTTTGGCCTCTAGAAGGGGCCAAACTTAGATTCATCCTTAGCAATAGATATTTTTTTGGGTAATTTAGAAGTTGATATAAAAATTTAGACTTATTTGAGTTAAACTAAATTGAGGAAACTTATTTGGCACTAAGTGCATTTGAAAAAAAGACTAAAAGAGTATTTATTACTCCATTATTCTCTCTCTTTCTCTCTCTCCATTATTCTTTCACTCTCACTTCCCTATTTTCTCTCTATCTATTTCTCTCATATTGATAATTTTTTTAAAATATGTAAATATTTGATTTAATTTTTTCATCTCTCTCCCCTATTTTTTGTCTCTCTCATTCCCTCTTCCCTTATTTCTTTAATTTCTCCATTTCTCTCTCTTTATATCAACGTTACACAACACAATTACACTAATCAGTTACACCAATTAGTTACAATTACCCTATAATACACTAAACTGTTACTAGTGTGTTCTAATAAATCAAACAGTCACACTAAACAATTATCCAAAATTACAACATCAACTCAATTTTTCATTTTGTTATTTACATAAATCAAAGAGTTACACCGTTTAGTATCACGACATGGTTACACCAATTATATACACCAAATTGGGTTTATCATTACACAAAAGACTTTATCATTACACAAAAAACTTTATCATTATACTAAGTTTGATATATATGATTTTGTGTAATGATGTCACAATACTAAATAGTGCAACTATTTAGTTTATGTAAACAACTGAATGACAAATTGAGTTGGTATTATAAATTTGTGTAATTGTTTAGTTTATTTGAATGCATGAGTAATTGGTTGGTGTATTATAAGACAATTGTAACTGATTGGTGTAACTGATTAGTGTAATTGTATTGTTGTAATGTTGATATAAATAGAGAGAGAAATGGTAAGAGAAAATAGGGGAGAGAGAGAGTGTGAGAGAAAATAGAAATTTATATATTTGAAAAGAAAATAAATTATCAATGATAGATATAGAGAGAAAATAGGGGAGAGATGAGGAAAGTAATGGAGAAAGAGAGAGAGATTGAGAGAAAATAGGGGAGAGATAGTGAGAGAGTCTGATAAAATCCTTATATATTTGATTAGATATATAACTGTCAATCAAGAATACATAATTTAAAGGAGAGTATATAGGTAAAACAATTTTGATTTCATTTGAATTTTGTACCTAAACACAATATGTTTTATTAAAATTGAACTTAATATAGTAAATAACTTATCCATATACTTTTTCTCAAATAAGTCTAAAAAATTGTACCAATGGCCAAAAAATCCTATTTTTTTACTATTACATAGTATGTGATTTATTTTTAAAAAAATGAAAAAAAAAAGTGCATTATAGGGGTCCGTTTGTTTAGCGGGAGGTGGTAGAAAATGCAAAAAAAGATAAATTTTTTAAAATTTTTATGTTTTTGGTTAGTATAAAATGGAAAATGACAAAAAAAATAATTTTTTTTCATGTTTGAATTTTCTCACAATTAACAAAAATTTTTTTGTTGTAAACAACACAAGGAAATATAAGAAAATTATGATTTATAATTAACTTTCCCTTTTATTCTTATTTTTATTAAAATATTAGCAATACACGACATGCAATGCACATAAATAAATTTAAATAATATTATTTTTCTAAAAAACATAAACTATTTGTAATTAAATTAAATAATAAATTGGGTTTTCGAATAATTAATCTATATTACTAAATTTAGTTATTAATTTATTATATAAGTTTTGGAGTACCTAACTTATCATTTATTTAGGTATCTCTTCGACTTCTATGCACATTTATACGTCTAATTATATTATAAAAATATTATTTTTTATTTTTTAAATATATTAATTAGATCACGTATAATATTATTATATTATTACATACCAAAAATAAAATATAACATATATTAGACCGTGAAATTCAATTTAGTGACTACATGTGTATAATAATTTAACATATATAAGACTTTACTTCTTTATATAAATATAGATAAATAATTGTATATAATTGTGCTATTAATAAATGATTGCAAAAGAATTTAGAAATCATTATAAAAGAGTTCAAATTAAGTTGAAAGTCAAATAGGTGTAAAAAACATAAATTAGATGAAACTATATAGGTGAGTCTAATAGACTTTATCATAACTAGTGATGCACACGTGCATTACACGTGAAGAAATTTAGATCATAAAATTTAGATTATATATTTTAGAAGAACAAAGTGTATGACGATGACGAAGCAAAAGATTGTTGATATATGCATTTAATGACTTCTTAAATTCAATAAGAATTTTTTACATTATAACATAACACCAAGAAAACTACTAAATATAATTTATTAATATAAAATTATTCCACTACCACATGAATTCAAGAAGTCTAGCAACAAAACTAATTTTACTCATAATATAATAACTCCTAAAACACTACTATAAGTCTACTAATAATAAATAATTAAATATTAAGAGATTAGTTTAACAGATTAAACTCTTCATTCCATGAAAAATACCTTTCTTTGAGCATTCAATATCACTTAATGGGAACACCAATTCAGTCGAACACAAATTAATTTTAGTTTTAATTACAAAAATTATGGTAAGGTAAATAGAACATTTATACAGTAGCCATACCCAAATAGATGGAAAACAAAGTAAAAAAAATATCATACCAATAGGCATGTCCTGTTAGAGGAAAAAAAAAAAGCTCACAGGTTGACAACACTAAGCATCGTCGACCCACCATTCTTCACAGCCACAATATACTTAACGTCAAGGGGATAGAGATGCAAGACCACTAATTTTAAAAGATTTTGAAGAAAAAAATTACTGCAGAGATATAATGACCAAATATGTTAATGGAGTTAATGGAGAGATATAAGTCTACCTACTTATATATTTCTAATAAAGTAGTTCAAAAAATTTTGGAAGTCTAATACGCATGAAAGAAAAAAAAATATATGAGTTTAGCTCTTTACTCTTATAATATTTTATTATATAGCAATGAATTTTCGATAGTTGTGTTTATCACCTAAAAAATAACAATTTTTTTTTACATCATATTAGAATTCTAGTTGAATTTATCGAAATGAATGAAAAAGAAGAATGTAGGCAAGTCATGGTGATAAAAGTTATATAATAAATATTTTGGAAATCGTAGAGATAAATTTTATCTACCTAATATACACTGATAAAATTTATCTAGCAAATGTTTTGGAATATTAGTGATAAAGTTTATTCAAAAAAAAAAATGGAAGTCATAGAGATAAAGTTTATCTAGCTAATATTTTGTTGGCATAATTGTCTTTAGTGTAATAATTAGGGGTGAAATAGAAAATCAAAAGTTTTTCACAAATGCTGACATTTATAAGTAGTATAGATATATATATAAATAATTAAAGATAAAATAGAAAATTAAATATTTTTGGCAAATGCTAACATTTATAAGTAGTATAGATTTTATTGGTTATTGATTTTAAAAAATATTGGTATGGATTTGATTAACCATATAATTTGGTCTAAAGACTTTCGTGCATGTGTTTTTCCTAGAATTAGGTTACGAGCCTTTTTTTTTCAATTTTTTAACTTTCAATTATAATACATATATTTTTTCTTCTTTAAACTAATTTAATATTATTAAGGATAATTTAGATAATTAAAAAAAAGTAATATAACTTTACTTTCTTTTAAACAATAGAATGAATTTTTTTTAAAACTTTCTTGCAATTTTTTCTTCCTAACCAAATGCATGCATGAAAATATATTTTTATCATCTTCTTTTATTTCACTTCACTTTCTATCATTCTTTTCTTCCTAACCAAACGAATCCTAAGAGATATTAATCTCTGTACAAATACTCTCTCTCTCTCGTACAAAAACTAACCCAATACACTTTTTACTTCTTTAAAACTTAATTTTGTTATCATTTAAATACAAAAAAATAAACTAAACTATTCATTCTTGTCAAGAGTATGAGAGTAGTATGTGTAAATTATTAATAGTGTTAAGGTAGTATGTGTAATTGTTGTTATTGTAAGTTAACTATAAATACAATGATATATGAGAACTAGGTCAACTTTTCACCTCTCTTAGTTCCTCTCCAATATATTGTGTTAATCTTCTAAACTTAACATGGTATCAGAGCATTGTTTAACCCTAAATACGTTGTGAATAAATCCTATTTTTGGTTGTGTACTGTTGATCGTGGAGTGGTGGTTATGTACTGTTTATCGTGGAAGCTACAGTGGTGGTAGTGATACAGTGGTGGTGGTGTAGCTGTGTCACTGTAGTGGTCTACTATTCGGTGTGGCGGTCGAGGCGCATTTGAAATAGTCGAGGGGCAGTCGAAGACCAAGGGTTACTGAAACTTTAGTTGCGAAGAAGAGAACCTTTTGCTATTGTCTGGCGTCGTGGTGGTGGTGGTGGTGTGATCGATGATGGTGGTGGTGTGATCGATCATGGTGGCATGATCGATCAAGGTGGTGGCGTGGTGGTGTGCTGCTTCTAAGTTGTCGATGTTTGGCGCCGTCCAGAGGGTTCTATTGGAATCCTAATCAGCGAAGAAAAAGGATCCAACCCGTGGAGCCGGGTCTGGATCAGATCGAGTCAAGCCCAAGTCCATTTTTTTTAAGTCCAGATCAGACTAGGTCCAGCCCAAGACTCTCTTTAGTTTAGACCAGTTTGATCCCAAGTGCTCCAACCGGTCCGGTTCAGTGTTTTAATCCGGTTTTCCAGCTTGGTTCAGTACTCCGGTAGGTTTAGCATCCGGTTCATCGGTCCAAGAGCCCCAGCGAGTTTGGTTCAGTGGTCCAAGGGCTCCATCTGGTCTAGTTCAGTATTCTAGTAGCCTTCTTTCCTCAATTTCAGCATTTCAGCGGCTTCTTGGTTGCTATTTGTTGCATTGCTATGGACCCCAAGCAAAATACCGGGTCCCTTACTCCATCTTTGCCACTTACCTCTACTCCTCCGACTATTATCAATGGTCCCATGACCTCCGTTAAACTTAATGGGACCAACTATACTTTGTGATCACGATCCGCTCAAGTCCATTTTTTTTAAGTCCAGATCAGACTAGGTCCAGCCCAAGACTCGGTTTAGCTTAGACCGGTTTGATCCCAAGTGCTCCAACCGGTCCGGTTCAGTGTTTCAATCCGATTTTCCAGCTTGGTTCAGTACTCCAGCAGGTTTAGCATCCGGTTCATCGGTCCAAGAGCCCCAACGAGTTTGGTTTAGTGGTCTAAGGACTCCATCTGGTCCAGTTCAGTATTCTAGTAGCCTTCTTTCCTCAATTTCAGCATTTTAGCGGCTTCTTGGTTGCTATTTGTTGCATTGCTATGGACCCTAAGCAAAATACCGGGTCCCTTACTCCATCTTTGCCACTTACCTCTACTCCTCCGACTATTATCAATGGTCCCATGACCTCCGTTAAACTTAATGGGACCAACTATACTTTGTGATCACGTTCCGCTCAAATATTTCTTTTAGTCAAAGACATTCCTCAATAATCTGACATTTAGTGTCAGTGGGATAATTATTCCAATAACGAACTTGATATTCCCGGATTAATCTGGGATGTCCATTATAGTGAATCCGAAACCCAAGGAAGATACTCCTAGGTATGATCAGTGGAAATAAGAGGACACTCAGATTATTTTTTTATTATTGAATAACATTGAGCCCAGTATTAGTTCTACTTTGCTCTATCTTGATACTGCCAAGGAGATATAGGATCACTTGGCCACTATGTATTCTGGTACCGGTAATTTTACCCGAGCTTATGAGGTGTGCAAGGAGTACTTCCGGCTGGAACAAAGTACTCTAAGCGTTGAAGATTATTACTCTCATGGTCGGGGAGTCTGTGAGGAGATGAAGACCCACCATCCGTTTACTACTGATGCAGCAGTTTGAAAAAAATAACATGAGGACATGAATGTTGTTAGATTTTTGGTAGGACCGAAACCTGAATACGAGGCTATTCGTTCTCAAATTTTGGGTGGTTCTAGTCTTCTCTCACTACTTGAGATTTTCTCTCGAGTATAGCGTGCTACTTTATCTAATTCAGGCACCAATCATAGTGTCTCCACTGATCGCTCAGCTTTTGTGGTTCCTAGTAGCCACAATGATGGTCATCGAGGTGGTCGTACAGGAAGTCGTACGGGTGGTCGTGGAGGCCATAGTGGACCTCGTTCCCGTACTCACTGTGGCCGTGGAGGGTACACTGTTGACTTTTATTGGGATTTACATGGAAAACCTTCTAGTGTTGCGAATCATGCTTCCTATCAGGATGATACTTCTGTTGTTGCTTCCATACCTCGGTCAGTTCCACCAGACACTGGAACGGTTACTATTATACGAGAGGAGTATGCTCAGTTCCTGTTCCATCAACAGGTTGCCTCATCTCCCTCCACTACTACTTTTGCCCAGTCAAATATTGCTTCCACTTGTTTACTATCATCCACTCGCAGTCCTTGGATCATAGACTCTGGTGCTTCTGACCACATGACTGGTGCATCTGATATTTTTTCTTCTTATCAGTCTGTTACTTCTGCACATAATGTTACTCTTGCTAATGGTACTTATTCTAAAGTTTCTGGTCTTGGGACTACTCACTTGAGTCCTGATGTGTCCCTATCTTCCGTGTTATTTGTTTTTCAGTTCCCTTTTAGTTTACTTTTCATTAGTAAGATTACACGTTCTCTCAATTATTCTATAACATTTTATCCTTCCTATTGTGTCTTTCAGGATTTCAAGATGAAGAGGAAGATTGGTACGGGACATGAAGCTGGTGGTCTATATTACTTTGATTTTGATTCCCTTACTCGGACCCTACAGACCTCGTTGTCTCCTTTTGAATGACATTGTTGTCTTGGACATCCTTCTCTCCAGAATCTGAAGCACCAAGTTCCAAGTCTGAGTTTTGTGTCGTCTTTGTCTTGTGAAGCTTATCAACTTAGCAAGTATCACCGTATGTCATTTCTGTCCAGAGTCCACAGTCGTGTGTCTAGCCCATTTGAGTTGATACACTATGATGTATGAGGTCCAATCAATAATATTTCATCTAATAAATATCCTTATTTTGTGTCCTTTGTGGATGACTATTCTCGTGTGACTTGGTTATTTTTTATGTAAGCTTGGTCTGAATTATTCTCTATATTTGAGACAACTTTGTAAGGAAATAAAAACTCAGTATGATTGTTATATACGTATTTTACGCTCTGATAATGCTCGGGTATATGAATATAATCATTTTTCAGCTTACCTTAGTAAAACTGATATTATCCATCAGACTTCGTGTGCTTACACATCTCTACAGAACGAAGTTGTTGAACGCAAAAAACGGTCATTTGTTGGAAGTTACTTGTGCCTTGTTATTTCAGATGAATATTCTCCAATATTTTTGGGGTGATGTTCTTCTTACTGCTTGTCACCTTATTAATTGTATGTCATCATCTGTGTTAAACGGACAAAATTCATATTCTGTCCTTTTTCCTGGTAAACCCTTATTTTCTCTAACTCCTAAGATTTTTGGATGTGTTTTGTTATGTTCACAACTTGGGTCCTGGGTTTGATAAACTTGACCCTCCACTACCAAATGTGTATTTCTTGGTTATTCTCGCACTCATAAGAGATATCGCTGCTAGAGTCCTTCTCTGAGACGATACTTTACTTGTGCCGATGTCACATTTGTGGAATCTGTTTCATATTTTCTAGCACCTTCTCAGCCTTTGGATCTGGACTTTGGGTCATCTTTTGTACCACTATCCCTTCCATCATCTTTCGACATCCCGCTGCTCACTGTGTTACCATCTACTTTACCTCTTCGTGTGTACTCTTGTCGTTCTTGACCATCGACTGAGGTGTCTGTACTGTCTTCCTTGCTGCCTTCTAATCCTAATCCATTAGGTAATTTAGACTATTTACTTGTTGCCCTTCGGAAAGGTACTCGTTCGTGTGTTACTAATCATTTCATTGCTCATTTTGTTTCATATGATGTCTTGTCTTCTGTCTTCTCTTGTTTTATCTCTCAATTATCCTCTATATATGTTCCTAAGCATTTACAGGGTGCCTTATCTAATCCGAGTTAGAGAAAAATTATGGAGGATGAGATAGATGTCTTACATCATAATGGGACTTGGGATATCGTTCCTTTATCCCCTAGTAAACAAACTGTTAGTTGTCGTTGGGTGTACACTGTTAAATTTCATCTGGATGGTTCTGTAGAGCGTCTCAAAGCCCGACTTGTTGTAAAGGGCTTTACTCAGATCTATGGTGTTGATTATGAGGATACTTTCTCCCCTTTTGCAATCTTAATTTTTTTGGCTGCTAATCTTGATTGACCCTTGTTTCAGTTAGATGTCAAGAATGCCTTCCTACATGGTGACTTGGTTGAAGAGGTATACATGGAGCAGCCACCTGAGTTTACTGCTCAGGGGGAGTATGGTAAGAGTGTATGTCGGTTAAAGAAATCTTTGTATGGTTTGAAGTAGTCACCGAGGACATGGTTTGGTAAGTTTTCAGATGCAGTTTTAGAGTTTGGTCTGCTTCGATGCCAAACAGATCATTTTGTGTTTCACAGACAAACAGATGCTGGATATGTCCTATTGGTGGTCTATGTAGATGATATTGTGATTACTGAAATGATTCTGAGGGAATTGCTAAGTTAAAAATCTTCTTACAAGATCGATTTCATACTAAGGATTTGAGAAAACTCAGGTATTTCTTGGGAATTGAAGTGGCTCTATCTAAACAATGTATTTGTCTATCACAGAAGAAATATGTACTTGACATACTAGATGAAGCAGGTTTGCTGGGTGGCAGACCGATTGATGTCCCTATGGATCTGAATCAGAAACTATTAATGGATGATGGTGCATTAATTGAGAATCCGGGTCGGTATCACAAATTGGTTGAAAAACCCAATTACCTCACTGTTACTCGACCGAACATTTCTTATGCAGTCAGTATCGTAAGTCAGTTCATGGTGTGTCCTAGAGTACCACATTGGGAGGCCGTTACTCGTATTCTGCGATATCTCAAACGAGCTCCTGGACTTTGACTGATATATTGAGCTACTAGACATCTTAGAATGAAAGGTTTCTCAGATGCTGATTGAGCTGGCTCTCTTTCTGATCGGTGATCAACTACTGATTATTGTACTTTCTTAGGAGGTAACGTTGTCTCATGAAAAAGTAAGAAACAATCTGTGGTAGCAAGATTCAGTGCTGAGGTTGAGTATAGGGCAATGACGCATACAACGAGTGAGTTGACTTGGCTGCTATACTTCCTCCAGGAAATTGAGTTTCCAGTTCAACCTCCTCTACAGTGTTCTGTGACAACCAAACAACTATCCATATTGCTGTCAATCCTGTGTTTCACAAGAGAACCAAACATATTGAAGTTGATTGTCACTTCATTTGGGACAAAATAGTAGTTGGGGAGATTACGACTTCATTTGTGAAATATGAAAATCAGCTTGTAGATATGTTTACCAAAGCATTGAGCCGTATACGTCTTACGGCGATTTATTCCAAGCTTGAATTATATGATATATATATTCCAGCTTGAGGGAGAGTGTTAAGAGTATGAGGGTAAGATGTATAAATTGTTAATAGTGTTAAGGTAGTATGTGTAATTGTTGTTCTTGTAAGTTAACTATAAATACAATAATATATGAGAACTAGGTCAAGCTTTTGACCTAGTTCCTCTCCATTATATTGTGTTAATCTTCTAAACTTAACAATTCTCATAAATGATCTAAAATAAAAATTAATTTAATTTCAAAAAAACTTTTTCATAAAATTATTATCCGTAACAAATATACTGCAATAAAAATTTAGGTGAAAATGATCACCGCCGAAAGGGGAAAGGAGGGTTTGTTCGTTGAGCAATGCTATATATCCCAAATTTTTAACCCAAATCTCTATCCCAAATCAAGGGAGACCATTTGATCAGTGGGTCCAATTTGAAAAAATTAATGGGACCCACTCATCTAATTGTCTTCCTTCATTTGGGATAGAGATTTGAGTTAGAGTTTTGGGATATATAGCATTTTCCTTGTTCGTTTATTATGTATGTGGGTAGGTGGTAAATGTGTGGATGTAATGGAAGATAAGATTGTTGTTTGATATTTTTATCTGCTTAACTACACGGACGTCACTGACAGAGGTACTTGGTGTTATTTCCCATAGAAAGGGGGTCTAATTGTTATTTGTCTAAACTTCAGGGAAAAAATGAATTGGCAACTCTATATCACTCTTGGTCTCACAAAATACGGATCAAAATATTTTTCAATAAGTCATGTAACAGTCAACTTATTTGGTAAAAGTACTTTTTGATAAATATTTTGATACACATAACATTTTTCGTCAAATGAATCGAAGAAGTCTCCAAAAGAAAGAGAGAAAAAGATAAATAGATAAGGAGAGAAAGCTGAAGAAAACATCTCTTCACTAGTCATTTGATAATCTTTTCATTATTTCAGCCGCTAATTATTTTGAGATCTAAGAGATTTTTTCTCTTAACATTGATAAATCTCATTTATTTTATAGTGGAAGTCAAAATCAGACTATGGTCCCGTGGTTTTTCTTTTTACTGGTTTTCACATAATTTTTTTTTTACAAAATTATGGTTTTTATTTATTTACTTTGTTTGGAATTGATCAATTTGACCATATGAGTTTATTTTAAAATGAATACTAATGCAAAACCTAGTGGTCGCATTGTGTGTAAAAGGTGGTCAAAACCTAGGCCGATTCTGGAGTGATGGTTTTGTTTGGTATGTAGAAAAGTGTAGCAATAGAAAAGTAGAAGCAGGAAAAGTGGGTTGAAAGAAAAGTTGAGGAATTAGTTTTTCTTCTATTCCATTAAAATCTATCCCAAAAAATTAATTGCAAAAGTGAAAGGAAAAATGATAACGTGTATTAAATGTAGATTATTTACCTTTATTTTTTTTAATATTTATATAATAAAGTACAATACAATTCAAATCTCAAAGCATAAACAAAATATCTTTTGCTATTCTCGGTTGAGATCACTTTAAATTTTATTTTAAAGTTAATCTAACGACTAATATTAACACTCAAATTTAATAGGAAAAATAAGCCTATAAGAGTGTGTTTGTCGTGACTTTTTAAAAGTATTTCTAGAAATTATTTCTCATAAATACTTTAAAATAAAAAATATTGTTTGAAACCACCCCACCACTACCTCTACAATCCCACCTCCACCCCCATCCCCACTGCACCACCACTATCACTACCACCACCGCTACCGTCGCTGCCACAATCACTATCGCCACCCTACCATATCCACCACCATTACCACTTCTACTGTCCTACCACTACGACCACCACCCCATCATCATCACTACCACGACCACGACCACGATCACTTCCACCGTCCCACCACCACCACCATCCCCAATCACCATTGTTGTCGCACCTTACTGCTATTGCTATTGTCTCACCATCACCCCTACTGCCCCCACTAC
>CM042184.1:45190860-45212094 GCA_023539305.1 Ilex asprella | reverse complement strand
TAATTTAAATATAAAAATAATGTAATTGTAACATTTAATTTTACATAATTTGAAATAGAACATATATTTTTAATTAAAAAAATAGAGCTTATATAATGTAAAACAGGCTGTTGAAGGGAATCGAGTCACTGACCTGCAATGGTAATTTGCACATCCACCCAATTAATCTAGTACTTTTATACTTTTAAGACAAAGACAAATATAAATATTTAAACAACACTCAGTCAAAAAAAAAAAAAAAAAGACTATTGCAGGGATTCAAACCACTAACTTGCAAGGTGACAATTTGCATATCTACCCAACTGACCTACTACTTTTATATTACTTTTAAGATAAATATAAATATTTAAACAACACTTTGTCAAAAAAGAAAAAAAAAACAACAGCCACAACTTTTAAAGAGTTTTTTTTTTTTTTTGCATAGTTACCTCAGATGAAGACTTCTCGTCTTCTCAATCACCTTGAGAGAGAGAGATGGGTGCAGACAAAGATGACTACGGTCCCTCCGACTGAGAGAACCAAAGAAAGAAGAATCGAAGAAGATCGCAAAAAATAGCCAAAGTATCCTGATTTCACACAAAAAACAGAAGAAGATGCAGAGCTACAGGTATGTAGAATCCCTTGGAAGTATTCTTGTTTTTATAGTTGAAAAATAGGGGTTTAGATTTCAGGGTTCATGTGATTTTTGCAATTTTTACATGGGTTTCGAGTCTCGACTAGTAGTGGGTCTGTTTTATTTCCCATCCCCCCCCCTTTTTTCTTTTATGTTTGTTTAATTTTTAGAAATGATTTGAGTGTGTTTAAGCTTTTACAGAGTGGATGTTGGATTTTTCTTCTGTATCCGTGATTTGGGGGAGATTTTTTCATTGCTTGGTTGACTTGAAAAGATTCCAATTTGTATCGCCCGAGTTGAACCGATTGAACACTGATTCCTTTGATTTCAGTTGATATGGACGAGATATCGGTGATATTAGTTCATTTAGTGATTTCTACGTTTCATGTACCGTTATTGTAACGGTAGGGGCCAATTCGGATACGACTCGACTGATACCTAGAACCATGTCTCCGGGTCATAAATGTAAAAAGTTGTTTTCTATTGAAGGGGTATATGGCATGAAGGAGGATGACGAGGAAGACGAAGCCAACGAGATAGAGGAGTGATGACAGGTGGTGGAGGAGAAACCGAAAATCAGTCTCCATGCCATCATAGGAAACCTAGCTTCCCAAACAATCCGCGTGAAAGTAAGGATGGGTAATCTCGAGTTAACCATTTTGGATTCCGACAGCACCTACAACTTCCTTAATGTGGAAGTTGTCGCCAGAATGGGGTTATAGTTGAACACGAAGGAGCGTGATGGGACACTTCTGAGAATTAATAGGAGGATGACACGTGTCTTTGGCTCGGGAAACGTGGGAGTCCTATGGACTAACACGTGTCCTCGGCTCTAAAGGTCGATCAGCTCCATATGCGAATGACACGTGTCCTTCGCACTAAGGGTCCTGCAAAGTCCCAAGTGATACGCATCCTTGGCATTCATCCCCTCAGAGTACTTAGATTATGACACGTGTCCTCGGAACTAAAGGTCTCTCGGCTCCATCTGCGAGTGACACGTGTCCTTGGCGAGGCTAATGCCCCCGATATCCATTTTCAGACACGTCATCTCGACTTCAAGACCTTGAGGAATAGGTGGCGGATTAACGGTTATCGCTATTTGGACTTAGGATTGGTCGATAATCATTGACTTGTCTTCCCAAAGAAGTTAGAATGACAAAGAGGACAGACCAACAACTAATGACAATGTTACACAAGACACAGATCACAGAACCAGGGCCAATAGACGAAGATACCCTTAATCGTGTGCAACAATTACAGAGAGGTATTAAATAATCTTTCAGAATGATGTGCCATATTTATTGCTTGGGGAGTCTCAATGGAAAATCATTAAGTGCTCGGGAGCCCAAGCATTTAATGCTTAATTTTCTTCCACGCAAAATGGAAGACATTCTGCCTAAGTACTGAGCACTGCCTGTTGCCTGCTGCCTGCTGCCTTCCTAATGGGCTAATGGGAGACATCTTCTTCAAGGGAGCCACCTGTCCACAATGATTACATCCATGGAGGTGTAAGTAGCTCTAAAAAACTCAAAGAAAAGGTACACAAATCATATTCAAGCAATAAAACAGTGTTTTTCTCACCCCTCTCTCACATACTGATTTGATTGTCAGGCGTCTCGCCGAAAAACACTCCAGCTCCCTTCTAACATTCTTTTTTGAGTGATAGAGTTCATCTCCACATGCCGGAATCGTTCAAACCGCTGGAAAAGTAATTCATCGTCACTCTTTATACCATTTCTCACCTTCGTTTGTCACAAGATCATCGAATTTCCAGGTAAGACTCGCGTTCACCAGGGGAGAGATATGTCCATTTGTTTATTGTGCGAAAATAACCACGCACAGAGTGTTTGAGGTGTTGGTGGCCAATCGAAGCCGACTGGCTGGAGAAGGGATTTGTAGAGGAGTCATGGTGATGATACATGTACCTTTGGGTCCAATTGTGTGGGAATTTTTTGATCTAGGGATGTAGTTTGTGAGAGACGAAATAAGGTTTTGTTGTGTGGAATTACAGGGCTAACGAACAAATTTTCGGAAGGGAAACAAGCATAGGACTTAAAAAAAAAAAAATAGGAGGGCCTTTATGATGCAATTGTAGGCTGTCAACTTAGGAGTGGAACAAGAAGGTAAGTGGTTCCAAGAGCCAGATCTACATGAGGTATTGAAATGTTACAAATAAATTTTTAAAGAGCCCAGTGGACCACCTCCCCAACAACAATAAGACCATAAAAGTCCCTTAAGAGAGGGTTCATGCCCAGTTAATATTCTGACCTACAGATATCCACACTACCAAAAAAATGAGATCAAAAAATTAGTAGGGGACTTGTTATCCACTAGAGTGGTTATTAGATGAATTAAATAGCACCCAGTATTTTACAAAGCTATATATGTGGTCGGGATATCATTAAATCCGCATGCACCTTGGGGATGTTGAGAAAATGGCGTTTCGCATGCACTATGGCCATTATGAAGTTCATGTCATGCCTTTTGGGCCAACCAATGCACTACATTCCAGTTCGTGATGAACGAGGTATTTAAGACTTTTATCAGAAAATTCCTACTTGTGTTTTTTTGACGATATACTTATCTATATTAGAAATTGGAGTGATCATATGAAGCATGTAGAGGCTGTCTTTTGGGTTTTGGAGGATCATAAGTTTTTTGTGAAAAGAGAAAAATGTCAATTTGGGCAAGAGTAGGTGAATTATTTGGGCCATGTAATTTCAAAAAATGGACTAGCTATGGATTTGGAGAATTGCAATTGGCTTGACCCAAATCGACTTCTCTCAAGGGCCTGCGTGGTTTTTTGGGATTAACTGGATATTACAAGAAATTTATAAGGGTTTTTTGGTTGTGGGTACAATTTCTTAGACTTATTTTAGGGAAAATGTATGCATAAGTTGTTTACTCTATTAAGTTCAATTTTAATAAAAACATATCGTGTTTAGGTACAAAATTCAATTGAAATCAAAACTATTTTACCTAAATACCATCCATTAAATTATACATTTTTGATTGACAGTTATATATTTAATCAAATATGTAAATATTTTATTATACTCTCTCACTATCTCTCCCCTATTTTCTCTACATCTCTCTCTTTCACCATTACTTTACTTATTTCTCCCCTATTTTCTCTCTATATCTATCATTGTTAAATTATTTTATTTTCATATATGTAAAGATTTGATTTATTTTCATCTCTCTCCCCCCTATTTTCTCTAACCATTTATCTCTATATCTCTTTATTTATATCGACATTAAAATAACACAATTACACTAATCAGCTACACCAAATAGTTATAATTATCTTATAATACACCAAACAGTTATTCATGCATTCTAATAAATCAAACAGTTACACCAAGCAATTACAAAAAATTATAACACCAACCCAATTTTTCATTTAGTTGTTTACATAAACTAAATAGTTACACTATTTAGTATCGCGACATCGTTACATTAATCATATATACCAAATTTAGTATAATGGTAAAGTATTTTGTGTAATGATAAACCCAATTTGGTGTATATAATTGGTTTAACTATCTCGTGATACTAAATGGTGTAACTCTTTGATTTATATAAATAACTAAATAACAAATTGAGCTGATGTTATAATTTTGTATAATTGTTTAGTGTAACTATTTGATTTATTAGAACACATAAATAATTGTTTAGTGTATTATAAGGTAATTGTAACTAATTGGTGTAATTGATTAGTGTAATTGTGTTGTGTAACGTTAATATAAGGAGAGAGAAAAAGGGAGAGAATAAGGAAATAAGGTGAGAAGGAGTGAGAGAGAGAGAAAGAGAAAGAGAAAAAAATAGGGTGAGAGAGATGAAAAAATTAAATCAAATCTTTACATATTTTAAAAATATATATATATAATAAAGTAGAGCTGAGTTTGAATTTCAAAATTTATCTTGAACTTTCGCGACTTAGATTAATTCTGAGCAAAAGATAAGTTATATCCAAGGGTCCATGTTATCTTCAATTTTTTTACGGCTCAGATCAACTAAAAAATATTGATCCTACGAATCAGATTAACCAACGAATTTTGTTTGCCCGCCCAATACACATACCAATTATGCTTCCCAAATTTCAGACCTCTAATTCCCAATTTCAAGCATCGGATTTCCTTTTCTTCCAAAATAACATCATTCACTCTCTCTCTCTCTCTCCAAACTACTACCCCTAATTCACGCCTTTCTTTCTCTCTTTCCAAACTACTACACCTTTGACTTTCGTATTCCACCACTATGTCTCCTCAAATCTATCCTATCTCTTCCTACATATTTAGTCATTCCTTCGTTTGTCACCGCTGCACAGCCACAATCACAACCACACCCACTTTTTCTCTTTGTGTCCTTGCTCTTTGATTAATCCTAATTAATGCATGATTTAATTAAGTTAATAGGTCAATTGTGTTAGTTAAACAAAGTTAAACTAATCAAAATTGACCTATTAAGGTTAATGTGTGAATTAGGGATAATGCATTAATTGTTGTTCTTTTTAGAATTTTATGCGTCAAAGCTACAAACTACCGGGGAGCCAAGACTACAAATTCTAAAGATGATAATTATTAAAGCTCTAAACAAAAAGAGATTAAAGTAATCCAAATGTCATCTTTTGGAAGCTTGTGAAATGACAACTTTTAGAAGCTTGTGAATGACAACTTTTGGAAGATTGTGAATGTCATCCCTTGGACTTGTGCATGGTATTTTTGGGGTTTGTAAATGTTATCCCTTGGGGTTTGTAAAGGCTTTGCCTATAAATACCACCCCTTTGTGGCTTGTAGGAAAATAAGTTTTTGGAGAGAAATAAGTTTTGGTTAGATAAAAGTTTTTGCTAGAGTTCTTGGTTGTGAAAATCCCTCCAAGTTGTTATTGCTTTATTTGTATTGTTAGTTTCTTTTATGATATTATCATCTCTTGGTTGTAGAATACACACCAAGTAGTATTGCTTGGTTGTGGAATACACACCAATTAATTATTGCTTTCTTTTAATTTAAGTTTTGTTTTATTTTACTTCCATTGTTGGAGCTTCTTTCTTCCCTTAGAGGAGTGAAACTCTTCCACTTTTCTAGAGCTTTACCGAAGCCGTGAAGGGTGGAACGTGATTCACTCATTCTTTGTCGAAGATCGTTTATATTGATGTATTTCGTTTATTGTTTTCTTTTATTGTGTTATTATCTCTTGGTTGTGGAATACCGGCCAATTAATTACTGCTTTCTTTTAATTTAAGTCTTGTTTTATTTTACTTCCATTGTTGGAGCTTCTTTCTTCCCTTAGAGGAGTGAAACTCTTCCACTTTTCTAGAGCTTCACCGAAGTCATGAAGGGTGGAACGTGATTCACTCATTCTTTGTCGAAGATCGGTTATATTGATGCAATTTGTTTATGTTTAGTTCTAACCTTTATTTCTTTATAATGTCTTCCCATTTAATTGTTGTCTTTACTTTAACCATGAGTAGCTAAGTTTTTAGTTGGCTAATCCAAGGGAGACCTCCTCTTGGGTATATCATTTCAACTCATTGTCTTTCTCCTTTCGGTGTACGATGGTTCGGTTTGACTGGGTTGAGAGTGAATGTGATTGTGAGTCCTTGATATCCTGTAGGCCTAGTCACGGGTTATGCTTGGATCCTCATCATCTTGTCCCTAGCTTCTCACGAATCAATTGTTCATCTATGCACCAGTAGAGGAAGATTTCGAGTTGAATTGAGATTTCCATTGGAATGACCTCTTTGGATTAGCCAACGCTTGTTTTCATTTTATTATCACAACTTAAACCACCACCAAATTTCAAAACAAAAAATGATTTTACACTTTTCTTTAATAAAACTCACCTTCATGATGGTTCACTTCCTTCCCTGAGGAGACGACCTTGGAATACTTTTCCAAGTAAAACACGATCCACGAAAGTCTCCTTTCGATTGGGGAGCACTTTTGTTCACACACACACATTTCATTCATCCCATTATATTTTCTCCTTGCCCTATCTTTTGACATCGTCCCAAGGGAGAGTGATACTCCCCCTCACACATACATCATACATACATCAAGGGAGATGTTAGTAAGTTAGGAACTGCAGGGAAAATATTCAATCACTCTTCCACCGTCGACGGCGTCACAGCCCAGCAAACGTTAGAGCCAATTGCCGGTGTGAAGCAAACCAAACGCCACCAGAATATCGCCGAAATGGCAAATATGATTTCTATCTCTCACTTCCCCTCGTCTCACTGCTCTTTTCCTTTCTCTACCTCTCCCTTTGGCAAATCTCCTTCACCACAACCACCCGTTCTACTATTAACCCCCTGGACCCCTACAACTCACACACAAATTCACATATCCCCAATCCAGTCCAGCTACACCACCGTAACTCCCCCTCCACACCTCTCTACTCCACCCCCGAGTCATTGTTTTTTAAGTCGTTCACCCCCTAAGCCACCACTACCCTCTGCGGCCCTAGCCACCATGCCAACCAGTGTTAAATTTAGCATCTACGAAGTGAGTATGTGAGAGATAAAAAAAACTCATTGAGAGCGTGAACTAAAAGATTGCTGCTTTAATTCCCTCATCTCCAACTATCTTCGATGGACTACCAGCTTTTTTTCTCTATATATCTCCAAAATCTTGGTGTGCTTCCGTGTTATATAGGTGTCTCCATGTGTTTGTTAAATTGCTCCATTGATAAAAAAAGTTCTAGTGCCCATTTTTTCTATGTTTTAGCAAGAAACACTATTTCAAATCCGTTTCTACCACTTGAGAAAATATTGTGGCACCCAACTATTCAATGTAAATTCTCACAACAATAAATAGGAGTATGTTTGTATGGGGAGTGTTTGCTTTGTGAAGGAAGACACAAGCTTCACCATAAGTTTGAAGTTGGTATTGCTGAATGTAGTGTTGGTTGTGTAGTGGTATTGTTATCGATTTCATGGTGTCAAACAACCACAAGGCTATCATCGTCAATGGGTATTTCTAATTTTGATTCACTTGATATTTTTAGATTAATTTTATCGTGTATATTTTGTATTCATGCTTATTTAAATTTGTAGTGTACCCTTCAATTTTAATGTTGTCTAATATTGATTGACTTGACATTCTTAGATTTATTTTACTGGAAAAATTTTCTATTCATGTTTATATCAATAACAAATCAAATATATTACAAGTAATTAGATGTGTGTAACAATTTGGTGGAGTGAAAGAATTTGATTGGATCATGCATTGATAATCTCGGATTTTGGGAAGCTAAGAGAGGAGCTTGGTTTGCAAGACGTTCTCTATCTGTTTTAGACATGATGTCTATAACGATTGTAGTGGCAAAAATTTTGGGAAGATTAATTTGGCACCAAATTGTAAAGTTTACTAGCTCCTATGCATTTTGTTGACTCTCCAAATCTAGTTGCTTTAACATGTGACAATATTCCTTCCTAATGGGAGAGATTCTTGGAATTCAAATAAATGAAGATGATGTCTATTGTGCAAGAGTAATGTTATTGGGACATAAAAAATAGACCTAATTTGCTAACCTAATGATATAACAGTGAGGTGATCTAGTAATGTTGTTGTGAGTATAACCATTGAACTTTTCATTGAGATTTTATCACTTGACACGTCGTTATGTCAGCAAATAAGGTCAATTTTTTAGGTCCCAATAACATTACTCATTATGCAATGGATAGAAGATTTGGAAAGGAATCCTCATCCTACAAATTAGGGTTCCCAATTTATTTTGGATTATTTTTAGTAATTGTATTTTGTCTAAACAAGGGGTAAGGCTCTAATTCGCCCTAACTAGGATTGTAAATTTATCCATGAATACATCGTCTTTGTTCTAACTCATGGATAGCTCTAGATATATTTGTACGCGCTTCATCATGGAAGAAATTCAAATGCATTTAGTTAGTCCTAAAACTATAGACGAATGGCTTCAGTGGAGTGATGGCTAGTATTAAAACCAATTATGATTGTTTTAACTTTTTTTTAATGGAATTCTCATATTTTCTTGGCAATTTTTTTTTAATATTACATGCACTATCAATTACTCGAGAATGACTTTGGGACGTCTCGAATAACTTGGTCAAGTTTAAATTATAATAGATTTTTAATTTTGAATAAAAATGTGAAAGTGTTTTAGATCTGAAATTTATAGGTCAAATATAACCCAACCAATGACATGGCTTGGCCAATCCAATTCAACATTGAAGTGTTAGTTTCCATTTTGTAATAGGGCTTCTGTCTTTTATTATCTCATCGAAATTTTCAATAATTGTGTTTTTTTTTGGGGGCGGTTTGTTTTAGAGGAAAATTTTGCCACAATTTTTTAAAAAAATGTGGGTCCAAATTTTTTATATAGTGTCTTCAGACACGGACAATAACTAGTTTATCAATATGAGAGAACAAGAGAGAGAAAATAGGGGAGGGAGAGTGAAAGAGTAATGGAGAGAGAGAGACAAGGAGAGAGAGACTAATGGAGTAATAAATATTCTTTTAGTCTTTTTTTTAAAAAAATGCACTTAAGGCCAAATAAGTTTCATTAATGTATTTTAGTTCAAATAAGTCTAAATTTTTATACCAACTTCTAAATTACCCAATTTACAAAATGATATGGGGAAATTGCTCAACCCTCGACACAAATGCTCAAAAAAGACTCCTTCAAATGGATTCCTTTAGCAGGTGAGGCCTTTGAGGAATTAAAATTGGCAAGGACAACGGGGCAATCTCGGCCTTACACAACTTCTCTCAATCCTTCACAATAGAATGTGACGCCTTGGAAACTGGGCTTGTAGCAGTATTGATGCAAAATAAGAGGCTCATTGCATTTTGATGATGCAGAAAATCGGTGCAAGATCAACAGTCAAGAGGTGAATGGTATCGTGGTGATTAATCAAAGATTAACAGGTAAGTAATGGAAGAATAATGCAGAAATAAATGAAACAAGAATTTATAGTGGTTCGACCTTGGCCTACATCCACTTTCAATGGCAACAGTGGCCGGGATTCTTTATTATAAAACAATTGTGTTTTCCTCCTTTAGAGGCTTGCTCCGGGGAGCTGCAGTACTTTTAATCAAAGGGACTGGGAGAGAGCTAAAGAGCAAGGTGTAGGAGACGAGTGTAGACTTTTTGGGAGGCGTACCTTAGATGTGAGGAGGGCTTACTATTTATAGACTTAGGGTTTGGAGGTAAGGCGGTGGAGTAAGCAAGGAGTTTCCTATTTTGGTAATTTTTCAATATAGTATGTTATCTCCGTGCTCATTTTTCAATTCCTTCGGAGGGGGGCTTCCAGTTGGGCTTGAATTTGGGCTTGATAGGTTTTTATGGAATTGGGCTCTTCAAATAAGGATAGGCCCTTTTCATAATTTGGACTATTTGGACTTGACCCATCATTTGCCCCCCAATGCCCTCTGTCCAATAAATTTGGAGGGAAGAGCATTTATTTGAATTTGAATTTTTACACATGGGGGCTCTTCTTCAGTCTTGATGTAACTTGTTTTGATAAATGCCTCAAGCTCTTTACCATTTTTGGCTTGTATTTTTAAGGAAGCCCTTGGTTTTTTAGTTGGGTTTTTTCCCCTTTTAAAAAACCCTAGGCTATAAATATAGCCTTCTTCTTCATTCCATTCATCTCTTTCATCTTGAAATCAAAGACCCATTCTTGAAACTCTTGAGAATTCAAACCCCTCTTTTTTTTTGACTTCCATAGGAACTTGAGAGAAAGGGGCTAGAGCTTGGAATTTTTCAAGAGTGTTGTATTTGTGAGATTCCTGTGTTGGCATTTTGGTGTACAAATGTCGATTGGAGAGGGACATTTGAAGACTTCCATTGGAGTGGTGGAGACCGAAAGAGGGATAGGAGATGGGAGTATTCGAGTAGTACTCAATGGAGAAGGAGATGCCGAGAGAGAGAGGTGCAACGGGCGTTGGCGTGCATAAAATAGGTGAGCAGGGGGAGGCACTGGCCGCTGTCCAGGCATTTTTAGCTGCGGTCCAGGCGGCTTTAGGTGCTATCCAGGCGCCTTTAGGCGCTGATTTTGCAATCTTGGATAGCCCAAGAGAGCTGGGCGATGCACAAGGAGGTTCATGCGCTGTTTTTGCTGTCCTGGACAGCTCAAATGAGTTGGGCAGCTCAAAATCTGATGTTCCTGTTGTCCTGGACAGCTCAAAATCTGATGTTCCTGCTGTCCTAGACAGCTCAAATGCGCTGGACAGCGCAAATTCTGCTGTCCCAAACAGATTGTGGGGGCTGGACAGCAACATTTTCTCAATAAAAAGTGCGGGAAAACAACCCATGGAGCATCGTGGAGAGTTGTGTAGCGACTTGGTCGTGGGGGCTGGTTTGGGAGCCACTCCAGGCGCTAATCCGGGCACCGTAGGAGCTGATTTTGGTGTCGAAAGTGCTATTTTGGGCAATTTTGAAGGGTCAGACATCTCTCTAGCTGATGGGCCGCTCCGTTTTGGAAAGCAAAAGTGGTCAGGCACCTCTCCTAGTGCTGGGTTGGAGGCAGCAGGTGACAAGGAAGATTTGGGTGCTGCTTTTGGTGATCGGGACCTGACCGCAACTTCTCCAATCCAAACTCCTCGAGACCTCCCCGATGGTGAAGGTTCAGGCCACTCCTTGAGGGCCCGAAAGAAAAAACGCAGGGATGAATTGACCCTTAATGATGATGGGTCTAAAGTGAGTATGCTTATCGTATTCCTCCTATCGTGCTGTGTCGTCGGGTCGAGGAGAATGAGTTTGCTTGCCACGACTCCTCTGGTGACATCGTCGTCTACTAGGAGATGCTTGAGGCGGGGCTCAGGTTTCCCGTTTCCTCTCATATTTGTAAAATTCTACATCACTTTTCTTTGACTCCGGGGCGGTTGGCGCCTAATGGTTGAAGAGTCTTGTTGGGCTTTCTTGCACTGTGGAGGAATGCGCATCACGAGGATGCTTTTCCCACAGAAATCCATGCGGCTTATAATTTGAGTGAGACTCCTACTCCAAATAGAGGGTGGTTCTACTTTACCACGAGGCACGACACGAACATGTTCACGGGATTACGCTCTAATTGTGGTAGCTAGAAATCCTGTTTCTTTTTTGTCGGCGGCGAGTGGGCTGCGAAAGATGACAAAGACTTGGTACCCATGCAGTGGGTTGTTGCTACGAGACCCGGTACATCTTTAATTTATTCTCCCTTTATACTTTCTTTTTTTTATGTGTAGACTCAATATTCCCTTGCAGATGCGCCTGTGCTCTCCATAGACCAAAAGCAAAAACTGGAGGCCGTAAGGGATTGTCCCCACAAAGACTTAACAGTTCTTCTGCCCAAAGCTGTCGGGGTTAAAGGCTCTCCTCCGATTCGTGCTAAGGCTGCTGCTCCCTCCCTACAGTCTGGTGGCTCTTCTTCAAAGAGGAAGGGTGAGTTGATTTTGGTATGCTTTTTCATTTTACTTGGTGTCTGGTGTGTGTCTTACACTACATTTTTCTTTGCAGCTATATATAGAGGGATGGTTGGATCTCGCCTTTTTGGTAGAAGCCCTCATCCTTCAAAGGCGGCGAGGATAGGAGATGCTTCCGAAAAGACTTCTCCAATGGTGTCACCTGAGGTGAGCTCTCCTCAGGCGACCCTACCAGTTGTGCCTCCTCAGTCGCCGACAGCTCCTTCAACTGCGCCTGCTACTTCAGAGACTCCTTTATCGGATACACCTTCTGTTCCTCCGCCATCTTCTCGCACAGGAACTTCTACGGAGGTCCCGTTTTGGTCTCGTCCCATGTTGGGCAACCCAATAATTATCAGAGAAAGGCTCGGGAGGTTCGTGTTTCTACCAGAGGTTAATCAGATTAATACTTTGAGCACCGAGAAGATTGTCAATATGCACTTAGAAAGTCTGACTCAGGCGAGGGTTTGATATTCCCTTTTCTCCAGTCCTTTCTTACATCTTTCCTCATTCATCTAACTTTTATTTATTTATTTATTCCAGATTTCAAACACATCTCTCTGCTTGTCTTCAAGAGCTCAAGCCCATGGCAAGCTGAGGGAGGATCATGTAGTTCTTCAAGATGACTTTCTTGCTGCTTAGAGGTGGATTGCTGAGCTCGAGGCTGCTGGTAGGGCTTTCAAGGATGCTGCTCAGGGAAAGGTCGCTGAGCTGGAAGCTGCTGGCAGGGCTTTCAAGGATGAGCTTGTGCTGGCCCAAGAGAGGGTGTCCAGACTTGACTCCGAGTTTTTGGCGTCTCGTGAGAGGGACGTGCTCAGAGAAGAGGAGCTCGTTGTGGCCCATAAGAAGGCGTCTGGGCTCAGGTCTGAGCTTTTAGCATCCCGTGAGAGGGATGCGCTCAAAGAAGCTGAGTTAGTTTCGACCCGCGAGAAGGCAACTAAGATTGAGGCTGAGCTTTTGGCGACCTGGAAGGAGGGCGCGCTCATGGAGGTTGAGCTTTCAGTGGCTCGTGAGAGGGCCATACTTATGAAGATCGTTGTGGGGACAGATTTGAAGGCGGCTCATGAGAGAGCTTCCCAGGCTGAGGAGAGGGCTACCGCAGCCAAAAGGGACTTAATGAATGGGCTTGCAGATGCCTTCATTGATGGTTATGAGAAGCTACGAGAGAAGATTTATGTGGCTTTCTCTGATATTGACTTTTCAAGCTTTGTGTTCACTGAGGTACTTGATGATAGAGACGGGAGTTCTGATGCTGCTGGGGATGGCGAGGATGAAGTGGAAGAGGACCATGAGAGCAACTAAAGTGCTGGAGATTCTTGGTTTCTTTCTTTATTATTTTTATTTTAGGAAGACACTTTTGTAAAGGTAATTTGCAGCTTTACTTTTGTACTCCTCTGAAATTAAATGAAGATGCAAAAGATCTTTTTGGAGTAAGATGTAAAAAAAATTTTATTCATCTATCGCTTATGAGAAGCAATATTGGGTAATGACCCCAAAGAGGTACATTAAAAAAGATAAAACTAAGTTCCAGCCCTCATTACTTTGATACTCTCATGGTTTCATTGATAATACCTCTTCAAGTGTTCCGCATTTCATGGATGGAGCAAGGCTTTCCCTTCAGAATTCTGGATCTTGTAGGTGCCTGGCCTCACTACTTCTATTATGAGGTTAGGTCCTTCTCAGTTTGGCCCCAGTTTTCCTTTGCGTGCATCTTTTGTGGCGAGGATCACTTTCTTGAATACCAGGTCCCCTGGGTGGAAGGAATGAGGCTTCACCGTCGAATTGTAGTACTTCGTCATGCGTCATTTGTACTTTGCGTTGCGGACCACTGCCATCTCCCTTGCCTCCTCCACCAAGTCGAGGTTGATGCGGAGTCCTTCATTGTTGGTGGTGGGGTCGTAGTGCTGGACCCTTAGAGAGTGCACCCCTATTTTCACAAGAATAACGGCCTCAGTTCCAAAGGATAAGGAGAAAGGGGTCTCTCCCGTAGGAGTTCTTGGTGTTGTTCGATAGGCCCACAACACTCCCGGAAGCTCGTCAACCCAGAGACTCTTTGTTTTTTCAAGCCTGGTCTTCAAGTTACGTAGCACCGTTCTTACCATGACCTCTGCTTGCCCATTTGCCTGGGAATATGCTGGGCTAGAGTGAGGCTGCTTTATCTGGAGGTCGGAGCAGAAGGAGTTGAGGAGCTTGTTGTCGAATTACTTTCCATTGTCAATGAAGATGGCGTTAGGTATCCCGAAACGATAGACCAGGTTTTTCTAGATAAAATCTTTGACCTTGGCATCTGTAATCTTGACTAAGGGTTCGGCTTCTGCCCACTTGGTGAAATAGTCAACTGCCACCACTACGAACTTGCATTGTCTCCTGCTCAAAGGTAAGGGGCCTAGGATGTCGATGTCCCATTTGGAGAAAGGCCATGGACTCATGATTGTTGTCATCTCCTCTGGTGGTTGCCTGGACACGGTCGCGAAGTGCTGGCACTTGTCGCATTTTTTGGAGAACTCTTGGGCGTCCCTTACCATAGAAGGCCAGCAGTAGCCTTGTCTGAGTGCCTTATGAGCAAGGGAGCACCTTCATGAGTGATTCCCACAGATCCCTTCGTGGATTTTTCGGAGGGCATAGTGGGCCTCTTCGGGCGAAAGGCAACGCAGCAATGGCAGGGAATAGCCTTTTTGTACAAAGTGTCCTACAGAATGGTAAACTTGGAGGCTCTTACCCTCAGCTTCTTGGCCTCTAGAGGATCATTGGGTAGCACACCTTCTTGGAGATATGCCTTTATTGGAGTCGTCCAATTTGACTCTACTGATGCGCAATTGATATTAGTGCCCACCGTGTCTAGCTGGCTCGGCTCAAACTGGTGATCAATGAATGATGGCCCTCTCGGTGGGGCTTCCAAGGATGAGGCGAGCCTTGCGAGTGCGTCGGCGGCCATGTTGTCTTCTCTAGGGATATGGCAGATCTGAAAGTAGTGGAACTTTGCGATCATGTATTTTACCATGCCAAGATATTCCTGCATTCTGGCTCCCTTGGCTTCGAACTTGCCCTTCACTTGGTTGACTATAAGCTGAGAGTCGCTGTAAGCGGCGAGGTGTTAGGCCTCCATTTCTACGGCCAATCTCAACCCAGAGAGTAGGGCTTCGTATTCCGCCTCATTGTTGGAGGCAATAAAGTGGAGCTTCACCGCATACTTGAGGGTGGTGCCATCTGGGCTGATCAAGATTAGGCATGCTCCTCCTCCTTCGCTGGTCGAGGAGCCATCTACATAGAGTTTCCAAGGTAAGAGAGCGAAGGGTTTGGAATTTGAAATGGATAGCTGATCATCTGGGGAAGCTACCTGGGCTCCAGCCTGGGACGCCTGGCCATCAAAAGCTTGAGGTGCAGCTTGGGATGCTTGGTCATCAAAGACTTGAGGTACAACCATGGATGCCTGGTTATCAAAAGCTTGAGGTGCAGCTTGGGATGCCTGGTCATCAAAAACTTGAGGTACAGTCTGGGATGCCTGGTCATCAAAAGTTTGAGGTGCAGCTTGGGATGCCTGGTCATCAAAAACTTGAGGTACAGCCTAGGATGTCTGGCCATCAAAAGCTTGAGGTGCAGCTTGGGACACCTGGTCATCAAAGACTTGAGGTGCAGCCTGGTATCAAGAGCTCGATGTGCAGCCTGGGACGGCTGGGTATCTTTGGAGTTCCTTTTTTCTGTCGGTGTGAGCTCGGCAATGAAATTTGCTAGGGCTTGTGCCTTGATAGCTGTCCTCGGTCGGTACTCAATGTCAAACTCGCTGAGTTCCACTGCCCACTTAAGAAGTCTGCCGAAAACGTCGGGCTTTCCCAAGACTCTTCTTAGCGGTTGGTTTGTGACGACAATTATACTGTGACTCTGAAAGTAGTGTCGCAGTCGCCTTGCCGTTGTGACTAGGGCGAACGCTAGTTTTTCTAGCCCCGAGTACCTCGTCTCTGCCCCCTGGTAGGCCCTGCTCACGTAATAAATAAGTTTTTGTACTCCGTTATCGTTTTTAATGAGCACAGAGCTTATCGCTGATAGGGAGGCAGAAAGGTAAAGATGGAGAGCCTCTCCTAGAGTGGCACGTGACAAGAGGTGAGGTGTAGCTAGGTAGGCCTTGAGCCTTTGGAAGGCCTCCTCCGCCTCAGGTCCCCACTCAAAAGTCTTGCGGAGAATTTTGAAAAAGGGAAGACACTTGTCTGCAGACTTAGACACGAATCTATTGAGTGCTGCGATTCTCCCATTGAGACGTTGTAGCTCCTTGGTTAAGGAAGGTGATTTCATGTCGAGGATGGCCTTGATCTTGTCAGGGTTTGCCTCAATTCCCTTCTGATTGACCATGAACCCCAAAAAAATTTTGGACCCCACGTCAAAGGCGCATTTCTCAGGATTGAGCTTCATGTGATAGTACCTTAGGACGTTAAAGGTCTCCTGGAGGTGATCGACGTGGTCTACTACTGCGAGGCTTTTTACCAGCATATCATCCACATATACTTCCATCGTTCTCCCGATCTGAGACCAGAACATCTTGTTCACTAGCCATTGGTAGGTCACTCCTGCGTTCTTTAGCCCGAAGAGCATTACCCTGTAGCAATAGGTCCCCTTTGGAGTAATGAATGATGTCTTCTCCTGATCCGGGGGATGCATGCTAATCTGGTTGTATCTAGAGTATACATCCAAGAAAGTGAGCAACTCATGTCCAGTAGTGGCGTCGATGAGGAGGTCGATCCGCGGCAGTGAATAGCTATCTTTTGGACACGCCTTATTGAGCTCAGAAAAGTCGACGCAAAGACGCCACTTTTCATTAGCTTTAGTTACCATCACTACATTTGAGAGCCACTCGGGATAGGCTACTTCTCTGGCCGCCCCGTTTTCTATCAACTTTTCTACCTCACTTTCCATTGCTTGGGCTCTTTCAATGGAGGTGTCCTTTAGCTTTTGGCGAATGGGCTTGTGACGCGAGTCGACATTGAGACGGTGTGTGGCCACTTCTGGGTCGATGCCCTCAAGGTCTGCATGTGACCATGCAAAGACGTCCATATTATGTCTTAAAAAATCTATTAGCGGGCCCGCCAGGTTTGCCGAAAGGGAAGAGCCAACGTATACTCTTCTGTCTGGGTGCTCTTCATCCAGGACCATAGGGGTGAGCTCCTTGACTGGTTCTCCTCTTTCCATGGTAGAGTCATCCCTTGGATCAAGGACCTCCACTTGCAACGTCTCTTGTGACCTTCTGGTCTTCATGGAGGAGACATAGCATTCCCTTGCTGCTACCTGGTCTCCCCTGACCTTTTCAACTCCGTTAGGGGTTGAAAACTAGAGAATGAGGTGATAGGTGGAGGGCACGGCTTTTAATGTGTTGAGAGCAGGTTGCCCTAATATGACATTATAAGTTGATGGGCAGTCTATTACTAGAAAGTTGACCATGACTGAGGAGCTTCGGGGCGCCACTCCAACTGTGACTAGTAGGGTGATGGACCCTAGGGGATACACCTTCTCCCGTGAAAACCCAATGAGGGGAGATATGATAGGTTGCAGCCTCTCTCTGCCCAGGTTGAGTTTGTCATAAGCTTCTGCAAACAGGATATCTGCAGAGCTACCGCTGTCGACTAGGATTCTGTGCACCTGGAAGTTGGCAACCGTCATGGTGAGCACCAAGGGGTCATCATGGGGGTGCTGAATCCCTTTGAGGTCCTTATCTGAGAATGATATGATCTTGTTGGTGCCTTGCCTGGGCGCTTTGGATGGGCGCCCTTCGTCAAGGTGCCTTGCCTTCCTAGCGTGGACCTTCATGGCAGAAAATGACTCACCACCTCCTGCTAATCCTCCCGAGATAGTGTGGATTTCCCCAATGGGATGTTGCTCTTCCTGATTTTGGGACGGCGGTGGCGCCTGTCCTCTACCAGCCACATGCTGGCGTAGGTGGCCACGTTGGATGAGATCCTCAATTTTCCTTTTGAGGTCATAGCAATCGTCGGTGTCATGCCTGTGGTCGCGATGGAAGGAACAATACTTGTTAAGATTTCTGCGATTTGGAGGAGATTTTATTTTCTTCGGCCACTTTACTGCGGGGTCATCCTAGATCTGGAGAAGAATATGCCCGACAGCGGCATTGAGGGGAGTGAAGAGTTGTCAGTCCTTTTGGGGAGCAGGACCGAGCCGATCTTTGATAGGTACCCTCTCTGTCCTAGTGCTGCGCTTGTTGCTAGTCTCCTTCTTGCCATCCCTCTCTCTTTCCTTTCTCTTTTCTCCAGATAGGGAGAACTCACCTCACCTGGCTCTTGTGACGTCCTCAGCATTCATGTACTTTTGGGCTTTGGCTAGCAGCTCTGGCATGCTTCTTGGTGGGCGCTTCATCACTGAGAAGAGGAAGCTTGATGAGCGGAGGCCACCCAGGAAGGCGGTCATCGTTACTTTGTCGTCGGGCTCATCAACTTGGAGTACCTCCTCGTTAAAACGAGCGAGGTAGCTTCTTAGGCTTTCCTCTCGGTCCTGCTTTATGCTAAGCAGGTGGATGACAGGCTTCTGGTGGGCCCTCCAATGAAGTGTGACACGAATGACCTGCTAAGCTCAGCGAAGGAGGCAATGGAGGCTAGGGAGAGCTTAGCGAACCATTGTCGGGCGGACCCCTTCAATGTGGTTGAGAATGCCCTACACATGATTTCGTCTGGAACATTATGTAACTGCATCAGAGTTTTGTAGGTGTCGAGGTGATCTAATGGGTCTTTCGTCCCGTCAAAGGTCTCCACCGAGGGCATTTTGAACTTATGAGGGAGTGGATAGTTGGCTACGTTAGGCTTAAAAGGTGTGTCGATCCGCCGCACAAGATAGTCTACTATTTCTGGACCTTGCGCTTTCATGGCATTGAAGACGTCTCCTAGTTGGTTTTGCACTTCCTTGATCATGAAAGTGACTTCCATGCTCCATGCTTTGGTTCTCGCCCTCGTCCTCTTGGAGAGGAGGGTCCTCATCATCATCATGAGAAGCAGCAGGAGGAGGGGCTGGAGGTCCCTCATGATGAGCTTCCCTATGTGGGGCGCCCATGGGGACTCCAAAGGGAGCGCCCAGCCCTACGGGGCCCCCTAGATGTGGAGCAGCAGGGCGTGGAGCTCCTTGACCTCCAGGACATGGAGCTCCTCTAAGCTGTGCTTCGCCATGCTGTGCCCCTCCTCGTCCGGCGAGCATGAGCTGCAGTATCTGCTGGTTTTAGGGCACTAGTTGTTGCATGGTCTCCAACATTTGTTGAGAATTTGGAGCTGGAGCTCCAGCACATGATTGGCAAGTGTAGGAATATTCTCCTCCTCTCGTGGAGGATTGCCTTCATGCTGATTCTTGGATCTAGTAGTGATTGTCATTGTTTCAGTAAAACGGAATGTTTGGAAATGAGAATTTCGTTGTTTCCCACAGACAGCGCCAAACTGATGATGCATAAAATCGGTGCAAGATCAACAGTCAAGAGGTGAATGGTATCCTGGTGATTAATCAAAGATTAACAGGTAAGTAATGGAAGAATAATGCAGAAATAAATGAAACAAGAATTTATAGTGGTTTGGCCTTGTCCTACATCCACTTTCAATGGCAACGGTGGCCGGGATTCTTTATTATAGAACAATGATGTTCTCCTCCTTTAGAGGCTTGCTCCGGGGAGCTACAGTACTTTTAATCTAAGGGAGTGGGAGAGAGCTAAAGAGCAAGGTGTAGGAGATAAGTGTAGACTTTTTGGGAGTCGTGCCTTAGATGTGAGGAGAGCTTACTATTTATGGACTTAGGGTTTGGAGGTGAGGCGGTAGAGTAAGCAAAGAGTTTCCTATTTTGGTAATTTTCCAATATAGTAGGTTATCTCCGTGCTCATCTTTCAATTCCTTCGAAGGGGGCTTCCAGCTGGGCTTGAACTTGGGCTTGATAGGTTTTTATAGGACTGAGCTCTTCAAATGACTATTTAGGCTTGACCCATCACATTTTACAACCAAGCTTTGAAAGGTAAAAATCTATTCCTATAAGGATGACAATGGATTGGATAAAAATGGATATTCGTTTAAACTCGTCCCGTTTGGACCGAGGATGAGAGCATACATATTGGACGGTTGACGTATACGGAGATATCCATATAAATCCGTGCGGGGATGAAGGCAGGGATGGACTGACACTTATGCCCGCCCCGCCCCTTTCCTCCCTGCTCCGCTTTATTATTATTATTATTATTATTATTATTTTAGATGTATATATACATGTTGCTATGAATATAAATTTACATATTATTGAATGATTTTTTCTTTTGAAAATTTTTTTTATTTATTTTTTTCATGTTTTTGGCTTATAAAATTGTAGATATTTATGTTTTATGTTTTTTTTTATGTTGGATTATATTATTTTACATTATGTTGTGTTGGATTTACATGGGAGACAAAGTTTTAATTATATTTTGTTGCATTATGTTGTAGATAAGGTTTTAATTATATTGTGTTGGATTATGTTGTAAATGACAAGTTTTTTAATTATGTTATGTTATTCTATAATTATGTTGGATTATTTAAAATGTTAGATTGATTTAGAATTTTGAATTATGTTGGCTTGGGCTTGGGCTTGAGCTTGAGCTTGGGTTGGATAAGATGGGCGTGGGGCAAGGGCGGGGGTGAGGCGAGGGAAAGACTCACAGAAAAAGATGGGGATGAAAATTATACCCGTTAATGGGATGAACCGGGGATGAACGAAATTTTTTTAAACTGATAAGGAGATAGAGACTATATTCTCCGCCCCGCTTCAATCTATTGTCATCCATATTTCCCTATCTAGTTATGAAAAATAAATGCTTGCCCTGGTGTCTCTAGTTCCTAGGTGGCGACCAGATTTGTTTGGGCTCAAAGTTCATTGTTCATACAATCAAAATAGCTTCCAATATTTGTTGGGTCAAACCATTACAGCTACGGCCCAAAATAAGTGGTTGGTCAAATTAATGGGCTATGACTTCGAGATTGAGTACAAAAGAGGAAAGGAGAATTTTGTAGCCGATGTCTTGTCTAAAAAATTGGGTCATTTGGAAGTCAATACACTAAATTAGACATAATTATGAAAAGAGTAATGCTACATATCCCAAATTTGTATCCCAAAAGTGCATCCCAAATCAATGGGAACCGTTGAATGAGTGGGTCTTAATGAAAAAAGTTGGTAGGACCCACTCATCTAACGATTCCCATTGAT
>CM042184.1:45178958-45190760 GCA_023539305.1 Ilex asprella | reverse complement strand
GGGCAATGTTGTTGATACATGGTGATGAAATTGAACAATATGGTAGATTGTGGGATTACTGTGAGGAACTAAGGAGGACTAACCCTGGTTCCACAATTATCTTGGATGCACCTGGTGATGAGGAAAATGGTGAACTTATATTTTAGAGGTTGTATGTATTTTTTTGGAGCCAATGTAAATGTGTTGCTCTCTTTTGGGTTTGTGATAAGAGTCTAGGTCTGGCTCTTCTGCAATGTAACTGTGTTGACTCTCATTTGAGTTTGTGATGAGAGTCTAAGTCTGGTTTGTGTTGCTCTCATTTTGAGTTTGTATTGAGAGACCAACTTGTAATTATGGACATCTTTTTGTCACATGTTAACTTAATGAAAATCAGCATTATGTACATCTTTTTGTCACTAATAGATTTTTTGTGGCTTTTCTGCATTGGTTGGAGAAGTAACAGGTTGTCACAACTAGCAGGTTGTTAACAAGTAGCAGTGCTATGGTTTTTCTGCATTGGTTGGACACATTCACAACCATTGAAAAATGCATAGCACTTAAGTTTTGATGCAAACAGGTTGTTCCACTTCCAATTACATCAAACAAAATAAGTACATTTACATAAAATGGCATTTTCACAACAAAACAATAGAGCACCCTCCACAGACAAAAACAGAGCACCCTCCACAGACAAAAACAGGGCACCCTCCTAAACAAAAACAGAGCACCGGATTCCAGACAAACCGGACACTCCTACTTACAGGAAATGCCACACCCAAGTGAAAATAAAAAAAGTCCAAGAACAGAACAAAGAAACCCATAATAATTTTTCCATAGCTTTTGCCTTTCGTTGTTGGTTCTCCTGTCTTTGCTTTTATCGCAACAATCCGGATATCACTTGCTTCGCTCTATCGCACATTGGCAGGTCATACCAAGCAAAAAATCCACACCCTCCAGCCTCCTACAAATGAAACATTTTGTTAAATGCATTCAAAATAGAACACTCAGTAATGAACCTTCTTACTGGGTTCATTACTGAACACTCAGCATTCAAAATAGAACACTGTTTTACCCCATATTTTTCACATCCAATGAACCTTCTTCCTAGGTTGATATCGGTCCATGAGGTTCTCATTTTGCCTATTTTTATACAGTAGCATAGTGTTGCTATCACTCCAGCCGCTGCCGATGCTTTCCCTTCCCTTCCTCTCATTTTCTCCTTTTCTTCTCCTGTGTTCTGTAACAGACGATGGCAATGGGTCAGATGAATGGATATAACTGATGGCGGGAGAGTTTCCCTCCAATAATGGGAGGATGTTAAATGTCAAATAAGCCCCTCACCTTGGTCATGCGGATGGCACGTGACATTTAACAGACGGAAATCTGGATGGAGTGGACGACGGGGACTAGGTAAGTGCATATGTAATAATTTGGGGACCAATTTGATGAAATTAGAATGTTGGGGACTAAAATGAGACAAATTGAATACTTTGGGGACCACTGCCATAATTAACCCTTTTTTTTTTACAAATATCAATAAATTTTTATTGCAACATAAATAATTAGCTATTCCATCATTCGAATAACACATCAATAATAAATGAGTAAGCACCCTACAAGAAATCTATCGTCACCCTTAGTAAGGGTTAACTCATTCACCTGCTAGTTGATAGAATTAAGAGCAACTAAAAAGACTATGCTCAGTCGATTATTGTTGCATTGAGTATTAGTGATTCTTAATCGGTCATTTTTCTTAACTTGGGTTTTGAACTTAAAAATCATAATATTAGAAATTGAAATTAGAATGCAAGAATTATAAATTAAGATTCCAATTATTTCAAATAATTTTTTAATTTAATTGTACTATATATTAGAATCTGTCTATTATGAATTATATTTTTAATTAAATTATTCGAACAATTGGACTTTAACAATTTGTCTACGATTAATCAAAATATTCTTATATCTAAGTTTTAATAAAATTGTGACAAATAATTTTTTTCTAAATTATTTCTATTAAGTTTGTCTATTAAATGAATGTTTCTAGTCCTAATAAGTTGTTTGTCAAAAACTCAATAATAAATTATTGAGTTTTTGTTCAAAAAGAAAAAAAATTATGGAGTTTGAGTCAAACTAAACATATTAATGTTGAATTAATTATGTGGAGTTTTTTTTTAAAAAAATAATTTTGAAATAATTTTAAGCATCTTCCAAGGCCGGCCCGAGCCAAACGGAGGCCCAATGCAAAATTTCTCGATGAGACCGCATTAATTATGATTATTATGATAATATATAATTTTTAAAATTTTTATTAAAATATATTTATTTCAAAATAAATTTCTTGTTATTTGAGATGCCAACTTATTATTTAAATTTATATATTCAAATTTTTTAGCATATCATTTAGATTTATAAAATTCATTCAAAGACTAATCGTCAATAAAATAGTAAGAGAGTAGATTTAAAATTTAATCTTAAACACTTTATTGATGTTTATACTGTCATGACAACTAAAAGAAGCAATTAACAAATTCAATTTAAATTTAAATAAATTTATCTTACAAAAAAACCCATCAAATTCGAAAAAAGAAAAATCAGAATACATACTTTTCAAGTTAATCAAAATAATTAGAAATAATATACAAAAAAAAAAACTACATAATTTTGTTATACATAGTACGTTTCAAGACATGAACAGTATTATGGTTAATATAATAAATCTCATACTAGTATAAAACTCGAAAAAGTAAAATTTAATTTGGAATTAAACATTGATCTAAAACCTTTATTTGAGACTTTAAAAAACAAATTTAGACCTAATTAAACTTGAAACTAAAATTTTTACAACAATTTAAAGTTAAGTAAATTTAAATATTTTTTTTAAAAAATTGAGGCCCTAAAAAATATGGAGACCTAAGCGACGACTTTGATTCCCTAGCCGAAAGACCAGCCCTGGTTACTTCCACTGCGAATAATTTTGACTCTGCCCTTGTCTCAATGAGTACCACTTGTCGACAATGAGATATAAACCTAAGACGTTAAGGAATCAAAGCTCTCATACTGTGTCACATGTCAAGTTGTTCTAAACACTCAACTGTTGGATAATAAAGCCAGAAACAAATGACAAAATACAAGCATTGTCAATCCAGCACAGTAGAGGACAAAAATCACACATAAAATACCATGTTAGGTACAGCAGAAAATTTTAAAACCAAACCTAAAACCTTAGCCATTTGATTTCAAAATGAGATCCAACCTTATCAACTCATTAATTATGTTAAATTTTTGCAAATTTCATAAGAATTCCACAATTTTATTGAATAATCTTCAGTTCAATCATTATGCATACATTTTTGTGTAACTCGGCTCCGATCGAATCATAATATATTTATATGTTCAAATTCGAATCTATTATCAGAGACAAATTCGAATTCAGATTAATTCAGTAAAAATATCATATTCAACTATTTAGATTTAGATCAAAGTCCAATATATCAAATGACATATCTATCCACAAATATTCCAATCTTTTCAACATTTTCACGTACAAATTCCCCAACATAACCCTACGTATGCAAGATGCTGTGTCTCTATCAGAACACTAACCTCACAAAAGAGCCAGCTTATTAACTTTAGGGTTAACTACATATTTGGCTCTTAACTTATACCATTTTTGTCAATTAAGTTTCTAAATTATGTTTTGTGTCAATTTAACCTCTGAAATATACAATTTGACTTAATATGGCCCAGACGTTCAATACTGTAATGTTGTCAACATTCCATACGTTCTTTAACTTTCCCAACTCGGTCAGCTTTTTTTTTTTCAATTGTCAAAGGTATTCGGACTAATTACGCATACATCTACTAATTGTCTCTTTGATTCAGTCAAAGACATGTCATCCACATTGAAATTCGAGAATTCATAAGGTATAAATCTCTCATGGTCTAATTCTAAAGAGTTGTCAAATTCAAACTCAAAATATCTAAATTTATGGTTCATCCATTTTACTACTTTAGCTCCCTTTGGAGTTAACCCCGTCAACTTCACGACATCTATCGACCAAAAACAAATAACCCCGTCAACTTCACGACATCTATCGACAAAAAACAAAACAAAATTCTACTTACCTAGGCTTATAAATAGAAATGTTCCTATTGCCGACTTCATCAAAATATAATTGTCTCTGGCTTAGAGACATCTCGTTCTTGCATTTACTTGTTGACAGAGAGTGAGTGAGAGAGCAGGAGTTAATGAAAAAGATGGGTTTTTTGAACTGCTATGTGCTTTTTCTCACTGTGCTTGTGGTCTCCAATATCTCCCTGCTATGTGGTGCTGATCCCACAGATGGATTCACCGAAGTGCCATTAACAGAAGCTAATTTTGAAATCCAGAGGCCTTATAATGTACCTCTTGAAGAGCGCTACAGTTTCGAAAATGGCGTTCGCCGGTTGTGGGTTTATGCCGATGATAAGCCCCATGACCCTAACAGCCATACACAGCCCCGCACTGAAGTTCGCATTCATGTACTACTTTCTCTCTCCTCTATACATTTTAAATTACATTCCCTATACACGTCTATATTTCATTTTGCTTACAGTTCAAAACCTCACAACATTAATAGGTTAGAATTGTTTATTTTTTCATATGAACTCGTAGATGACATGATCCACTGACATGAATAATATACAAATTAGGTCAAAGTTAATCACAAAATAATCCAATTTACACAAAAAATACGTCTACCTTTTGAGTTTTTGGTTATTTCCCTTTGTTGATATGGTGTTAAATAAATCATTGTAGAATTAGAGAGTTTATAACTTCGTTTTATAAGCTTTTGGACCATGTTAATTTTGGTTATGTTGAAAAGTTACAAGTGTGTTTGGTTGCAGAAGAATGAAATTTCAATTGACCTTCGTGGTGGTTTACAAATTATAAGTTTCGTCCCCCAAAAACAAAAATATTATTTGTCAAAACAACTTATACGCGTTGATAAAAATCCGACTATTATGATTTTTTTTTTTTAAAACCACCCAGTGTGAGTGGGGGGTTAGGCAGGACTCCTACCTGTATATATAACTAAAAAGAAAATCGTAGAAGGGAGGAGTACATTGAGTCAAGCCTCCAGAAGTGGAAGAAAATCCTATCAAAAGCAAGGCGGTGACTAACCACCAAAAGAATGAAAAATAAATAAATGAATAAATAATAAAGGCTCAACAACGAACGTGAGGGGTCTGTCGAGCGTCCAAAGCGAGAATGCCAGCAATCCCAGAAGGAAGGGATGACGAATCAAGGAATCGCTGATTGAGCTGTTGAGAGCAAGCCCAATTAGCCATGAAGTCTGCAGCCTGATTCGCCTGTCGCAGGACGTGGCAGACACAAGCCGAGAGAGAAGCACACAGAAGCCGAATCCGAGCAAGTAGGTAGGCATAAACCCAGCACCCAGCACCCAGTACCCTAAGAAGAAACGCAAGAAACCACTGTAGCTGAATCTGACTCCACTTCAAACTCTGAAGCTCCCAAATCTGCAGCCAACTCCAACCCAGCACAAACAGCCTGCAACTCCGCATATAGAATATGTTGATGCCCTAGAAACAAGCCAAAAGTCCTAAGTACACGACCTTGGTGGTCCCGAATGACACCCCCTGTCGCAGACAGTCCCGGATTGCCTTTAGAACAACCATCAACGCTGATCTTCAGGCAACTCGCTACAGGACGAGTCCAAGCAACCAAGCGAAGAGGTCGAGGCTGAGGAACCAAGACTCTAAGAGAACCCACAAACTCAACTGACACATCCTGACGCAACTGGCTCGGAGCAAACCCAAAAGCAAGCCCAACTAACTGCATATCTGTCAAAACCCTCTGAATCACAACGAGAACCTGAAAAGCCTGACCATCAAACCTATAAGCATTACGCGCCTTCCATAAGTGCCACAGAATGAAGCACGGTAGTATTACCCGCACGTGACCTGCAGAAGGAGCACAACGCCGCCAGTGAAGCATCAAAACATAAGGACACTGAAACGGCCGACATCTGATCCCAAACATCCGATAAAAATGACCCCACACCTGAACTGCTAGTGGACAATCCAGAAAAAAATGTCTAAGAGTCTCAATAGCCCCACCACACACACACCGGGATACTACATGGAAACCCCGTCTCTCTAAGCCATCATCTGGGGCCAGAAAACTATGAAACAACCGCCACATAAAGAAGGAGATCTGAGTCGGAATATGCCTCTGCCAGACACAAGAAAACCCAGCTCGAACTGGAGCCACACATCGAATATCAGCCCAAGCAGTCCTTAAAGAAAAATTCCCATCCAAAGACAACATCCACCTCATCTGATCAACCCCCTGATCCGGAATCGAAATCTGCACAATCTGCTCCACAACTGAAGAAGGTAAAACCCCCAACAATCGGCCTCTGTCCCACTGCCGACCAGCCCAGTAAATAGAAACAGGAACCCCAGAAGCTGCCCCCGGATACACTAAAGCCAATGGGTAATCCCCCAACCAACAGTCATACCAAAAGTTGATCTCACCAGACCGTACTAACCATCTGATTCTCGGCTCAGCCACAGATCTAATCCCACACAACCACCTCCAAAGAGGTGAAGCGGAGTAACGAAACTCAACCAGCCCAGGATGGGTGGACCTACAGTACTTGGCCCTCATAAAAGTGGACCAAAGTAACTGTTGAGTACGAAAACTCCACCAAAGCTTCACCTCACAAGCCTCGGCTAAGTCAGAAAAAGAACACACCCCTAAGCCGCCCTCCTCTATAGGGAAACATACCTCAGCCCAGTGACACCAGTGAATCCTCCGATGAGTAGCTATATCACCCCACAGGAAACAAGTAAACAACCTCTCTAACTGGTGAAAAACATCTGCAGGAGGCCTCAACACGTGAAACAAGTGAATAGGCATCGACGCGAGCACATGACGAATCAGGGTGAGCTTACCTCCAAAGGAGAGTAAACGATTTGCCCATCCAGAAATCCTCTCGCGCACCTTCCGAATCATCTCATCAAAGTACGAGATCCGGAGATGACCAAAATAGATAGGGCACCCCAGATAAACAAACGGGAGCTCCCGCCTCTAAAAACCCGTGGTCTGTCGTGCAATCACCTCTCCGACTATTATGATTGACTAAACACAAACACGACATATATTGACTCTTGATTATCACACTCATATATGCATTTCTCTATATTTGTGTCCATACATGTCATACACAAATGCCCATACATACATGGGTACATGTTCAATGCTGTTTATGTCGATGCAGGGGCTTGACTATTCTTCAGGAGTATGGCAATTCGAAGGCTATGGTTTTGTGCCGAACGGCACCACTGGTCCTTCCATAGTGCAAATCCATGGTGCAGCACATGACTCATCGACAATCATACTAAGGATATATGATGGAGACATGAGGTACTACAGTGGTGATCTGATTGCCACTAATATGTATGATAAATGGTTTAGGGTTAACTTAATCCATGATGTGGATGGAGGGAAGGTGACAGTTTTTCTTGATGGAGTACAAAAATTTGAGACAAACGATCGAGGGCTTGCTCAATTTTATTTCAAATGTGGAGTTTATGCTGCGCTGAGTGATATAAGCTACTATATGGAGTCGAGGTGGAGAGACATCAAAATTTACAAGAAGTGATGTTAAAGAAGAAGAAGAAGAAGAAGAAGAAACTGTGAGATTGCTTCAGTTGATTACAGTAAATGTGAGGTCTCTTAAGGTGTCATGGTGTACTTATGTGTAATGCTTGTAATTATATGTGTTCTGCATGTGAAGAAAATATGAAAATTTTCGTACAACTTTGATTATATGCAATGTTTAATTGTATGAGTCTGGAATGACAAAAACTTCATATAAAGCTTGTACATGGATGTTTGATGAATCTTTTTTTTTTTTTTTTTTGGTAAGGGTAACTAGGAGGTTCGCAACTTTTCAAAGCATCCAGATAATCTCTCGGACATACGTGGCCAAAACTTCATATGTGTCTTCAAATTGCATCGTACGTGAATTTGAGATGAAAGGGTAAAAATTTTGTACATCGTAATACTAAATGTACACTATGAAGGGAAGAATTAGGGATGAGAAGAGAAGAAAAAATGAATGAAAAAAGGGAAAAAATTTTGAGAAGGTATTCAATAATAATCAAAGTCTAATCTAAATAAAATTCTTACATCCATCCCTTTATATAGAAAAACTAAAACCCTAAAACAAATAAATAATACCAAATTGATGTATATCGTATTAGTTTTGATACCAAATTGATGTAGACTAAGAAAAGAAGAATTAGGGATGAGAAGAGAAGAGAAGAGAAGAGAAGCGAAGAAGAAAGGGATGAGAAGCGAAGAAGAAAGGGATGATAAATTGATGTAGACTAGGAAGAGAATAATTAGGGATGAGAAGAGAAGAAGAAAGAGATGAAAAAAGAGAAATATTTTTATGAAGGAAGCAATATCAGTATTCAATAATAATCAAAATTTAATCTAAATAAAATCCTTACATGCATCTCTTTATATAGGAAAACTAAAACCCTAAAATAAATAAATAATGATATATAAACCTTCAAAAGTTAAAAGAAATTACTTAAAAAATAAATACTAAAAGTATTCAAATTACTCTCATGATTAATGTAAAATATCTATCCAATTCCTACTTGATCCCCATCACAAAATAATAAATTTTACATATTTTTCAGCATATTTACTTTTATTTTTTAAGCATTATAACTTTGGTTACCTACTCGGGAATATTCATATATTTTATTTGTTATTAAATACTTTTCGTACGTATCTGAAATATAGCCTCCAATATTCAATAAATATCGACATAGATAGGAAAACCTCAAGAATTCGTACTTTCTTGGTTTTGGGCTCAAAAGGTTGAACTGAGACTCCTTGAGGTTTTGTTGCTGGTTTCATCTAGACTTCTATCATTAGATTTGGCCACAGAATCTGTCAACATTGGATTCCTCAAGTTAATCGAATGCAAAATGACAAAATCCTTAATTTAACCTTCTAGGATCCATTACATTAGATTACTTAATATTTTACACGGTAAAGTTGACTGAAATATTCTACCTTAATTAGTTTAGTACTGATTAATTTCATTATAATTTTAATTGACCTCCTTCATATTGTAATAACAACTCAATTATAATACCTTTCTTTCCGAATCCAAATATTTATCTAATATTATAGTTGAAAAATAAATTCTTAACGTATAAAAGCACAACAACGGTAAAAATTTATGCAATTTTTATCTACTTTAATCTAATGACACAAAATCCATCCCAATTTTTTTTCCCCACTCAAACACTTTGTTTTCATTGCACGACCCAATGCCCAACAACTCCACCAATTCACACATATCTCTTCTATCGATCTCCTACCTCTTTTATATTTTATATTTGTTCAATTAACTTCAAATTGTGTGATTAAAAAGAAAAGAAGAACAACAAATTTTATATCTTGTAAGATCAATGTTCAATTTTATTGTAAAGTATTTTCAGATTCGGGATTATTACTAATTTTTTAACATACTTTTTCTCAATTTCAAACATTGACAAATTACCCACTACATATGAGCGATGACCCACTTACAAAAAAAGATCCTACATATCCAAGACCTTAACCACAACAGAGATGTTCATAATTGCCAGAAAAATTATTATTGTTTATGATGATATGTGAACTCAAAGCGTGAGATAGTGATGTTTGAGCTGAAGTGCTCAAGGTTTATGTGCAATAGTGTAAGTATAAAAGTGAGTATTGTGTAATGGAATGGATACGCAGAATGTAGTGGTTCACCAACTGAAAAACTTGATTAATCCACTGTAATGAAGTCTCTTGCTTCTTGGGGGATTGTATATTTCTTAAAAAAAGAGATTGGTTACAAAATATTCGATGTCTTTACATGGAGAAGGCCTTGGTGTTTTATACACACAGCGGGATGGTCTTTATGTCATCATCTCATGGTCCCTTAGTTTGTCAGGATTTTGTTTGAGGTAATATTGGGTCATTAGAGCGTATAGTCCTTAGGTGTAATGTGGCATGGCCTTCTAGAAACAAGGTGGCATCACTCAAGAGGGTTGAGCTCCTAAAATCACTAGATGAGCTGTTGGGACGATGCTTACAACTTTTTCTGTTGGAGGAGCTTGTTTAAAGATAAGGAGGTCGCTCGGATGTTGTTTATGTCCAAGCTACAGCAGATGGCACCGACCTTCCTACATGTTGGAGATAAGATCTCGCTTCTTGTTGGTCATCCCATCCTCAATCTTTGAAGTCGTGCTATTCAAGATTGAGTTGTAACTGGGCCGAACCTGAACTTGAAGAGGTTATGGGCTGTCACCAAGTCTCTCAAAAATATTGGTTTATATGCAGGTAGGTTGTAGACCCTAAAGAGCTCAGCCAAAGATTTCTTGAGGACCTCCTCTGCAACATTTAAAAAAAATGGAAATTCGCACAACCATAAACAGAGAATGGAGTGTTAGAAGTAGAAAGGTTTATAAACATTCACCCATGTTTGAAAGACACCACCAGAAATGGGAAACCCGAAGAATGTCAATAGTCGCCCCCTCGATTTCCCAGGCATCCCCCAAAATGAAGAAAAAGCAGTGTTGCCATCTTCAGGGGCAACAAAAATGTCCAGAACTAGCTCAAGGACCCGGTCTTTCTAGATGAAGCAATAGAAAAAAGGAGGGAAAACGGTAACTAAACGAAAGAAATGAAAAAACTCAAGAATAAAAGAAAAATGCTCATGGTCTTGAAGGCACCAATAAATAAAGAATCCCACCAAAGGCTCCATCCCTCCGGTGAAGTTTGGAAGGACACAAGTCAAAATAATTAAAAATTTGCCTCATATAGGCATGCATAGGGAACCAGAGTCCGGCCTCAAAGGTAGACTCAAAGAAACAAACTCTCCTCCCCAAGAAGAGACTACAGGGTTCATTAGTAGTGGGGCCATGGACAAAGACACCAACAAAGAACTCATAACGTCTCTTGATGGCCTCTGCTTCACCCTTGGAGATGCTACTGGGAACCATTAAGACACTCTAATTCTAGTCTTCCAAGCGAAGTGAAGCACATCGTCTGAACTCAGAAGAAAGTGGACCATCCATATTGTTAGAAGCGAAAAAGATGTGTAGTTGTGAAAATTTTGTTTAGAAAATTGCATGATGAGGACAAACATGGAGGGACACCTACACTTTTATAGCAAAAAATGTCGATGGTTTGCCTCCCATGACAAACTAGGCATGATAGGGTGTAATAAATGGGAAACAATCATGGCGAACCAGACATTAAGGGATGTATCAAGGCACCTTTTCCACTTCATAACCGCTCCACAGCTCGAGTAGGTACTAACCATCTTAATCATGTCTTTTTGTAACTGTAGCAAATTAGTTCCACGACATTGATACTTCGTACAAGTGATCAGCAATGAAGATTAGCTCCCCAGCTCATGCTAACGAAGAGTTCCTCAGCTTATGATTGAGGCAAGCTTTTTACCTTATACAGCATCTTAGCTCGCGATGAGATTTTTAACTCATACCTCATATATGTTTTTAGCTTATAAGAGCTTTTCAACTTGTTCCAAGTATGAGTTCTTCAACTCATGCCTCAGATAAACTTTTCAGCTTATAAGAACTTTTTAAGGATGAGTTTTTCAGCTCATACCTCAGATAATCTTTTCAACTTGTAAGAACTTTTCGAGGATGAGTTCTTCAGCTCATACCTCAGATGAGTTTTTCAACTTATAAGATATTTTCAGCTCGTCCAAGAATAAGCTCTTTAGATCA
>CM042184.1:45134544-45171951 GCA_023539305.1 Ilex asprella | reverse complement strand
TATAAGTTTGGTTAAATAATAAGAACAATAGACGAGAGTTAAGTTATAATTTAGAGACTCAAAAACACATGAATAAGATCCGGGGTTTTACTAATGCATGTGATTGGCAAATGACAAGATTTGTGCTATAATAATGAGTTTAAAGAATGAGTGATTGGAACCATTCTCAATTATAGCAAAAAAAAGAAAGATTTTTTTGTAGCTATAATTGTTAACTTCAGGACGTGTTCGGTTCAGGTATTAGAAGCTACAATTGATCTAAATTAGTGCAAAGATTCTTCAATAGTAGGTTTGTGTTAGAGTGTATTCAGAGAGAGTAGGAAGAGGCTGCAGTAAAACAAGGGATTCAGTTAGTGCAGAACCATTCTGCAGTATTCCTGCAGAATCCATTTTGAATTGTTCAAACATAAAAAGTATACGTTAGGCTAAACCGACTCCTTCTGTTACTCCTTTTCTTGCTCAGTTAGTTTAATTGTATAGCTATAAATAGAAAGCAATACACAAGGTTTTGGTAAATAAGTCAAACCATTCAAACAAGATCTCTGTTTTTTTTATTTGCTTACCATAGTTTTACATGGTATCAGCCAAAAGATAGGCACACGCCTGACCCAACATACCACAGCTTCTGCAATATTTTCCAATGGCAATTCCAGAGACACCCTCCTCCACTTCAAATGACACCCCTTACCTTCCCAATCTTGCACTATTAACCAACAATCACTCATCATAATGAACATTCTACTTAAAAACTTAAAAAAAAAGATTCGTCAGGCAGTTACTTTTTTTCATATCTATATCCTTTGCTTAAAAATGAAGACTAAGACAGGAGTTTCGTGGAAAAGAAAAAAACATTTTATTTGCCCTCTCCTCTCCAAAGGCTAAGAGAGACTGCATCACTTTCCTTCGGTAGCTCTTTTGCTTTTCTAAGGATAATGGTAGCTGGGGCAAAGCCCACTTTCTTCGCTCCGCGAATGACAGAGAAAGTCAGAGCAAAAACATGTCCTGGCTAAGGATCCCGCAATAAAGTCGGTGGCTCTATTGCTCTCCCTCCAACAATGGGTGACTCTAAAAGACTGTAAGGTTAGGGTCCGATCTTATTGATTTTGATATTATCGGCTCAATGTAATAGTATCATTTAACGCCGTATAGTAGGTATAAAATGGTATCGTATAATAGTTGGTATTCCCTAAGACCTGATTGGCATTAATACACAAAATGACTCGAGTATTCCTAATAGGGGGGAGAGTCATGGATTGATTGATATTATGTGCTTTAATCTCTTTAAATTTAACGTCATACATTAATCTCGCATCCAAACTCGTAATTGATGCTTAGACAACAGATTCACAGTTCATCTAAACCTTAATCCAAATAAAATATAAAAATTGATTGAAAATCAATTTTTAATCTCCTCGTATTATATCCGAATCAAACATCACATAAACATATATAAATCACCTCATTTTGACTGGAAATGCTGGATAGAAAAATCATTATTGTATTAAGTTATTGTTTTCTTGCACATCTAAAGAGACTAGAAGAATGCAACTATGTTTGCTAGTGCAAGGTGACCTCTATTAAAGGGCTTTCCAAGTCCTAAGATAGAGGAGGAAGCATCACAACCAAAACCCAGAAACTCAAATAACTTCTTGGCATATCACATGAGCATGTCCAGCTGCTTTTGAGCTTTTCCACGAATCTTTATCTATTCCGTGCTGCCGCGGATCCCACGGATGGATTCAACGAGGTGCCGTTAACGACCCGGAATTTCAGTTTACAAAAACCGTATAATGAGCCCCTAGACGATCGATACAGTTATGAACATGGAGTCCGTAGATTATGGGTGTATACAAATGACAAGCCTTTCAAGACTGGCAGTGGCACAAGGCCACGCACAGAAATTCGCATCAAAGTACTCTCTCTCTCTCTCTCATGCATATTTTGATATAAACATTGTAGCAACAGTTCAGACACTGATCTATATGCTAGGCTCGACTTAATTTTGACTTGTTTAGATTCGTTTTAATAGCACAATGCATCGAAAGATTGATCTTGGTTTTGACAAGTTGGACTTAAATGCTTGTATTCTTCCCCTGAGATAAACATAAGCAAAAGTTTAAACTCAGTAATTGGGTTCAATTTGAGATCGAACTCAACCTTCAATCACATCTAAATCAAGTATAAGCATACTCAAACTCGACAAACTCACTTAATTACCCCTACTTGCTAGTGGTTCATTACTACTCATCGGAACTTCCAGTCACGATCATATGGAATCAAGGTGGAAAAATATCAAAATCTACAAAAAGTATTGATGAAAAATATAAATTCAAATGAAATGTGTAAGATATGTATTCACAACCTTTGCAGTCTTCCTCCTGAAAATCAATGCATCAATATGAAATAAATACTTTATGTAGCAGATGAACTCGAAAAAAAAAAAGAAGGCAGATAGTAAGATTGGGATTTTGTGATTACAGAGAGACCTGCAAGATTGCCATTGTTTCATGCCTCGAAGCAGCCCAGATTTCCAGTGGGTGCAACTCAACTCAGGTAATGTCGAAAATGTTGCCAACATACTAGTCCGAGCTCCCTGTGTGAATCCGCTTCTGCTCTTTTGCTATGCTTTGATAGGTGCTAACAAGTGCAACATATATGAATTTAAAATTCTTAAAGCTTGAATTATGTACATACAACACATTCTGCCGTTCAAAATTTTACATTATTTCTACACAAATTGGCGCACAAAAAGACTTCCGCACAAAAGCAATGAGCAAAACGGTTGGGAGCAAGGATATAAAATGGCAGCTAGCTTAGTTTCTCTTAGCAGATGCAGAAATTATGTCCTTCATAGCAGAAACTAGGCTTGCTAACTTAACTATCACTTGCATCAACAGAAGTAAGTCAACCACCCTCAAAACACAAGCTCACTTTCCAAAAAATCAATACAATACAAGCCGAGGAGTTGATGATGTTTTGTAGATCATACTCACGAATTGTACAAAATTTAGGATTATTAATTTACAACCCAGTGTGAAGCAGGATACCTATACTATTCAAACCCACATAGGAGATCCCTGAATGAAATGAATGAAATGATGACCAGAAACAAACAAGAAGAAAATACATCGAAAAGAATTATATCTCTACAGTGCTGCAAAAAACTACAAACCACAAGTGAGGCTGCAGAAATTCCCAATTTGGATAAAGAGCCATTGCAATGGGTTTGGATGGTCATCATCTTCTGAAGATGGTGTTGGCAATGGTAGCTCAGGCGGCAAATGACGGTGAAATGCATCAACCGCACCAGCAACGCCGTCTTCATTCTCTATAAACTTTGCTAATTCTGTTACTCGAGATTTCACCTGGCAGTGTCAAAGTTTCATCAAGGAAAAAAAATGTAAGCAAAGTAATCAAAGTAAACAAGTGCTTCTATTTTCAAGCAAAATAAAGCCTAACAGCTATTGAAACAGACATACCGAACATATTGGTCTTCATATGAAGTTTAGAAATTTAGAACAAGCATAAAAAAGAAAACTTATCATAATGACAATACTCGGATGTAATTAGAAAAACATACATTGTATAAGAAATCTTTGTTTCTTCTCGCTCTACTAAAACAAGGAAAGAAAATGAGCAATAACCACTCCCTAGCAAACATAGCTTCAGATCGCTCATATAGTTTGCCTTAATATTTACAGAAATTACCAAATCGATAATGTGCACTAATCACTCCCTAGCAACCATAGCTTCAGATTGCCCATTCAGTATGTTTTTTGAATTTTCCGTGCTATCCCATGCCAACTGTTGAAAAGCTTACCCTTAGTGCATAGGCAGGTTGCCACATAGCGTATATGCATCCTGCAGTGTTAGTAGCCTCACCAACCTGAATTTACTAACCCCTGATCTATAATGTCTCGTATTGTGTAGGTCAGGAATATGACACATTTTTGTATCAAGTGTCAATATAGGAAGGACTCCCAATAATATTAGTTGGGCCCTTGCAAATGTGTGTGCAGGGGTTTTTTTTTTTAGGTTTTGGGTGGGTGGGGGGTTCCTAAAGCATGTTCAGTAGATGATTTTCAAACAGTCTTATCATGGAGTTAAGGATTGGTTGCGGTATCGTAGAAGCTAAGGCAACATAATTGATTTGATAGCCCTCCTCAGTTGACACTCGAAAATTACCAAGCACAAGTTCTTGGGTTTCTATGTTCTTTGACATTTTCCTTCAACTTCTTTACAAGTTTTTCAGTAGCGAATTTTGTTGAGACTACACATAACTTCATATGTGAAGTGGACAACAATGACTGGCCTAATCCATCAAACAAGAATTGCATTTGAGATGACTCTTTTGTAAGTAGGTATACACTCCCACACATGCTTTACTTACCTCTGGTTGGAGCATGAATCTTATAGCATCTGAAAGGGCTTCAATATTGAAGTGAGACATTGGAATTGGAGCTGGTCCCAGTTCCTTTTCATAAATTCTTTCACCCCAAAAAAATTGATCTCCAAAAAATGGCACTATGGTTGTTGGACACTGCACTCAAAATTGGACATCATATTATGGCTTTAACATATAGAAAAGAGACGTGATTACCATAAAGCTTCGAATCTCAATTTTAAGCACACATGGCCACATTGTGTAGTACAATCGATAATAGTACAATGAAACTAACAAGAATATTACCCCAGCCCTTAGTCCTGTAGCTGTGGTTCCAGCACCACCGTGATGAACCTACATATATTAAACAGATGAGCAACTCTTAATGGCAAGTAAAACAATCACTGATACACCATTTCCCGTAATAATCACCACATGTGAAGGTGCAACTTCTGTTCTCTTAATGACAATAATGACTATACTTGAGCATAAAATTCTCGATATTAATGTAAAATCCCATTTCAACATCGATATGGACCTAGAACCAAGAATTAACCGCTAAAAAACCCAAAAAAAATTTAGCTCATCAATTCAGAAGTAGCTTTAAGAAAACTTACCACAGCAGAACACTGAGGAAACAACCAATCATGAGGGCAATTCTCTAGAAGGAATACATTGTCAGGAATTTCTGGAACTGCAATATAAATTAGAAACGAGAAAGAATTACTCATAAGAGAAAGTAAAAAATCCACTCAGTAGAGTGAGGTATCCTATTTTCTCTGCAACCAAACATAGCTTTATCAAGTAAAACACCAACAATAATAAAATTAGAAAACAGGAAGGAAAGAAATAACCAAGTAAAGTAGTAGTTTGGACATCAAACATACAATCAGTTACCATGTAATACCCAAACCCAATCCATACAAAAATTTATAAGAATTGACAGCAAAAGAACAAAACCGAGCACGAAATACCCTCTGCCTGCTCTATTAATTCAATACTTTTGTTTGCTTCCACGTGCAATGGAAATGCAGCACTCCTCCATCTAAGCGGAAGAATAGGGCCCAGATTGAAGACAAGGAAGGTGTGCATGGTGAATGGAAGACGTTTTGTGTAGGTTCGAAGAATCTGAGATATCTTATAGAGAGAGAAAGAAGTAGAGAGATGAATCCGACCCTAGCTGTAACTCAGATTCTGGAGTGGGAAAGATGTGAAGAGATGAATTGGAAAAAAAGGGTGTCATTTTGTTGAGGGAGAGAGAAAGGGGGTAGCCCTAACCCTGAACACAGATGGGTCTCGAAAACCCGAGTACTGCCCAAATAAAAACGGGTTGAATTTATTTTTTTACTCACTCCTAACTTAGAATACTGAAAATCTCTACCCAAGTATTGAATTTTTTGGGTTGGATTCAGATTGACCTACTGAACTAAAACCCTACAGGAAGCTAGTCAATCCAACACTGAAGTCGGAGAAAAATTCGGTCAAAGTAGTCGGAGTTCGCTTGCCGCTTTCCGTCTGTATGAGTAAGTTGAACAAAGCCATTACAGGAGGTTTGAAAATATCACCAAGGAAGAAACAAATAGGAGAGAGACAACTTGAAGAATCGTATAAAAGTTTTGTGGGGCTAACTACCAGTGATCATGACTGGTCAAGTGTATATGCATGCGCAGGTGTCAGCCAATTTAAAGTTTTTTTTTTTCATTTTTCCTTGAGTGAAACTGGACAGAACATAGGTAACATGAATAAATTCGCGTGAGACAACTTCGGGACAATAAAGGTGAACATCTATAAGGGAGGAAAAACAATACTCATGTATGGCAGAACACATGAAACAAAGCTCATCAATGATCATGAACAATGCAGTTCCATATAGAGTATAACCTAGGAAGCATGGACACAGATACAAATACACGATATGGGTACAATATGGATATGGTGATACGACAAAATCTGAAAAAATAGGATACAAATACAGTTAGGATACATCTATAATAAAAAATATTTTATATTTTACTATTATTTAATACCTTAAAAATTACAATTTTTACCAATGAAAAAAGCATAATATCGTCTCATTATGATATATTTATAAAGTAAATGTGACTAATTAAATAAATCAGAACTAATATTTAACTTATTGGTTTGTTTACAAGTATTTTTTTTTAAGACTATAGTGAAACTACTCATTTCTTTAAAGTCAAATATAATTTTATTGATGTATTGTATTGTATATGAACTCGAAAAGAGAGGGCATAGATTAATATTAAAAATTGTACATCTTGCACCATGTGCATAAGCATCCACAAAATATCAGCATATTTTATTAATTATTGGATACGTATGTTATGTATCCTTGAGTATTCGATCAGTATCGTATCTGATACGATATCCGATACAGGTACGTTAATCATGACGAAGTATCTATGCTTCATAAGGTATAACAAAGAATTTTTCGAACATTCAATCCAAAATAGCACAATAATCATAGATAGGTGAATAAATAGATGGCATTATATATATATATATATATGAGAGAGAGAAAGAGAGTATAAGGTTCTCATAGTGGAGAAATGTTTAGCAATTTTTATTTTTATTTTGGTTGGGGGAGGGGGAATCTTGCTCAACCAACAAAATGATAAAAGAAAAATGCAAACAAAGCATTGATCTGACTTGTTAGAAATACATTCTATAGAATCTCTCTTAGTGACGCACCCATATTGTAGTGAGCCCCTAAAGAAAGCAAGAAGCAACACGTATGTCTAAGGAATACTTACAAGTGCCAAGATCTCCCCAACCTCGGTCAATTATCCCCCTCTGTCCTGTACTCTTCAATGCCTCCAAAATGATATACGTAGTTTTCTTGGGATCTTCAAGAGGCTTAACAAGCAACAAGTAACAATATAAGGAAATTAAACACGTTACCCATCAGCAATGTAAATAATGACACCCCCAATAAAAAAATACATAGAAAAGTAACCAAACACATGGAAAATGTAACTCATAAAAATCTAAACACATCATCATACCATGCTTCCAAAGCCAAAATATATGGGTTTGAGTCCTTTTTGGATCCAATGTACAAACTCTTGAGTAGGTTGATACTTTGACCCAAGATTTAGGAAACAATAACCAACAACATCAACTAGGGGGCCCCAATCTGCACATGGATCAAATAGATATCATTCCATGTAAGTTTGCGATGCATGAAGTGTTAATATTTCTAAAGTATTTGCCCATGGTAAGAAGCTTTGAACATGAACAAAAACAGCATATGTGATATTTACAAGGTTGTCCAAACGTGTATTGCAATGCATATTGTTTTCGAAAAATAATGTATCATGTATCTTTAAGATATATTTAATTTTTTAAAACACATATATAAATGACCATATCTATACTAATACATGTCCGCATGTGTAAAAAAAAAATTAACTTCCTATTTTATTTTTAATTATTAACATAAAGTCAATTATATTCCCATATTTACTTTGATCTAATTTTTGTTTTTAATACCTATTTGAGTTTCAAGTTCTTTTGGACTCTTTTAAAAGTAACATATGACTTTTATGTTCTTTTGAGTTTTTTTATAAGTAGTATTGAGTTCCATTTTTTTTTTAAACTCATTTAGAAGTAAGACACTTACAATTTTCTATATTCGTGTCTATATCTATATGAAAAAACAAAGTCCAATCTATGTTCTGTTGTTATATACATATAGTTACGAGATTGGGTTCTACAATCAAATATATGTTATAAATTATTTTATTCGTATGCAACAATGTAACAATATTTTAATAAGAACAATTTATCTGATATGCAAACACTCGAGAAGAACAATTTTACAATGAAGTTCCATTAGATGCAAAAGGGAAATGTCTATAGAGGACTAGGAAGATTTCTTAATAAATGACAGATTAGGTACTCAAAGGGCGTAGAATAGATCAACATTTAAGTTTGGGAGAATTAAAATAATGAGTAATTCTCCGATAGCTAATTTATAATTAGCTTTGAATTACTCATATAAATCATATTTACAGATTTAACATAAAAATACCTAATTTAAAATTGTTTGCATACAACGTACATGAGGCATTGCTAGTCTAGATAAATATAAAAATACATAATGTTCAAAATAATATAAATACGATTTCATCTCTCATCATCTCATGAGATGCATATTTGCAATAGAGATTGAAAGAGACAACCCTATATTGTGAAAGGCCTAAAGTCAAGATCCAGAGGCTGATCAGGAGTCGAAAAATACGAAACAGATTCATTAAAGGAGACATCAGCACTAATGAAGTACTGATGAAGGGTGGGACTAATAATGATATCCCTTTTATGTGCGATAATTTTAAGGAAGACACATTTGATAGCGCGAGAATCAAGTTTATCAAACTCAAGTCCCAAGTTATGAACATAACAAACACCCCTGTAACCTCAGGGGTTAGGAAGAATGAGTATTCCGTACAAGAATAGAATATGGACTTTGTCCATTTAACATAGAAGACGACATGCAGTTAATTCGGTGACAAATAGTTAGATAAGTTTCATTCCAAAAACAACAAGGAATATGGATCTAGAATAACAATGTGCAGGTAACTTCCAACAAATGTCAATTCTTATGCTCAGCGACACATTCTGTTGAGATGTATAGACTCAGAAAATTTGATGAATAATGTCAATTTTGAGAAGATAAGACAAAAAATGATTAGATTCATACTCTCGAACATTATCAGAATGTAAAATACGAATACAACAACCATATTTATTTCTTTATGAAAAGTCTCAAATATAAAAAATAATTCTGAACGAACTTTTATAAGAAATAACCAAGTCACACAAGAATAATCATCCACAAATGACACAAAATAAGAAAATTTATTAAATGAAATATTCTTTATTGAGCCCCATACATCAAAATAGACTAATTCAAATGGGTTAGACACACGGTTATTGACCCTAGACTGAAAGGACACATTGCAATGCTTCCTCACTTTACAAGTTTCACAAGACATAGAAGACACATGACTAAGGCTAGGAACTTGGCACTTTAGATTCTGTAGAGAAGGATGACCAAGACGATAATACCACTGAAAGGGAGATGACGAGGTCTGAAGGGCCCGAAGAGATAGATCAAGGTCAAAGTAATAGAGACCACCAGCTTCATGGCCCATACCAATCTTCCTTCTGGGGATCCTGAAAAACACAATAAAAAAGATTAAAGGTTACTTAACGATTAAGGGAATGACAAATCTTGCTAATGGAAAGTAAGCTAAAGAGGAATTTGGGAACAAATAAAACGGATGATAAGGACATATCAAGACTCAATTGAGTAGTCCTCAAACCTGAAACTTTAGAGACAGTACCACTAACAAGAGTAACATTGTGCGGTAAAGTAATAGACTGATAAGTAAAAAATATACCAGACCAACCAGTCACGTGGCCAAAAACACCGGGATCTAGACATTATGAGTGGAGGGCAAGAAAAAAGTGGAAGCAGTATCTGACTGGACAAAATTAACAGTGGAGGAAGATGGAACAGCCTACTACAGAGACAAGAAATGAGCATACTCCTGTCGTGTAGGAGTAACTAACCCAAAGTCAGGTGGAACCGACTGAAATATAGAAGCAGGGAGGGAGGGAGTGTCATCCTGATAGAAGACCTGATTAGCAATGCCCAAAAGCTTGCCATGTAAAATCCCAACAATAATCAATAGTGTGGCCTCGACCACAATGAGTGCATGAACGAGAACCAGTACAGCCTCCAAAACAACCACAGTTGTCTTGGCCACCTCGAAGACTATCAGTGTAGCCATTAGGAACAACAAAAGCTGAGCGATCAATGGGCAAGCTATGATCAATGCCTAAAGAGTCAATAGACAACGTAGTACACTGTAAATGTGAGAAAACCTCAAAGAGAGATGGGAGGCTGGAACTACCCAAAATCTGAGAACAAATAGGCTCATATTCAGGTTTCAAACCCACAAGAAAACGAACAACATTCAAATCCTTATGCTGCTTCTGTCAAACTACTGCATCAGTAGTGAATGAGAGATAGAACTTCAATTGCTCACAAACTCCTCGAACGTACGAATGATAATCCTCAAGACTTGAGAGTACCCTGGCGAAAATGTTGTTTGCACACCTCATATGCACTAGTAAAATTATCGGGTGGCCAAGTAATCCCAAATGCTTTTAGCCGTGTCGAGATAAAGCAAAATAGAGTTAATACTGGTCTCAATGCTATTCAATAATAATAAAATAATCTGAGCATCTTCTTGTTCTCAATGACAGACTGGTCATCATTCTTGGATTCCATAGTTATACCACAAAAAAATAGTTCAAAGAAAGATAAAGAAAAAACAAAGAAATTTCACCCGAGTAAGATTCGAACACAAAGAAATCTTGGAACAGGAAAAAAAATCACATAAACCAAGGTGAGCTGGCTGGATAGCTGCTGAACTGGCTAGATAGCTGCTGAACCAGAACTGAACCAAGCCTGAACCGACCTGAAAGGTGCAGGACTGTACTGAACTATGCCTAAACCATCCTGAGAGGTGCTGAACCGGCCTGGAATGACAATGAACTGATCTGAACAGACTGGGCTGCCAACGGACTGGGGTAGACCAAACTTCCTTGGGCCTAAGCTGAACTGGGCTAAACCTGGGTTGGGCTGAACTGCCAACAGACTGGGCTGGACCAAAGCTTATTGGGCCTAAACTTCTTTGGACCAAACTTCATTGGGATGGACCAAACTTCCTTGGGCTTGAACCTAGATTGTTGGGCTTTGAAAATTATTTAAGCACTCAACCATGGAAGATCCGATCTGACCCGACAAAGTGAGAGTCGTCTTCTCCACTGTAAGAATTTCAACAAACCCCTAGCTCTAACACAGTGGCTCACACAAATGTCACAGCCAAACTCCGGCGACCACAATAAACTCTGGTGGCAACCCACCGCAACCACAACGCGACAACCCACACAATCACAGAACATTTACACGGCAAAACGAAGTGACGATATATGTCACCGGCAATAGGAAGGGCAGCGACGCACTTCAGCAACGACTCTAACAACCACCAACAGCAGTCGATACGACCACCACCACCACAACCACAACCACACGCCCACCACGATCACCAACCACTACACCATCGGCTTCAACAACACCAATAGCTTATTAGGTGGATGATTTCAGTGCAAACCCATCACCCACCAATCGTGGGATGCGCGAGAACCAGGACAGAGTTCTCACAAAGACAAAGGAGAAGGAGAAAAAAAAAGAAAACAAAAGGAGAAAAGAAAAGGAAGGAGAAAAGAAAAGATGATTAATGACAGATTAAAGTAGGACCTAACTGCTTTGATACCATGTTGAGTTTAGAATAGAGACAAATTTAACACAACATGGGAGAGGCAAAGAGAGATTTTGACTTATCCTACCTCTCACTATCAACTTGTATTTATAGTTACTAAACAAACATGCAAAAGACAAGTATACCCTTTGTGTGGTATACATATTACAATAAGTATAAACCCTAATAATACTATAGTAATACTCTCAACAAAACCAAAAAATATATATATAAATTATAGAAAATTATGTCACTTCATTGTTTAGAGTAGGAAAAAAAAAGTAAAAACTTATCCTATGCATATCGTCTTTTTGCGGTATTGAAATGTATCATAAGATGTGTATCACGTATCGTACGATACGATGAACAAAGATACGTGTCACTAATAGTAGTGTGTTTTTCACTAGATTGTAACATACCATAAGATACTAACAACTACGAATATTCACACAATGAATATGAAACAATTGCTCTAACATCATCAAAGCACATTGGTGAAAAATCCAAACAGATGTCCCTTTAAGGAGAAATAGTTAGACAACAATAATGAAGAAGTTTATTAATCCCTAGATTTAGATACGCTGAAGTGACATCACTCATTTAAGATACACTAGGCACATAAATCAATGGAACTTAACATGCATGTACAGATATGTATGAAAAGTAAAAGGATCCAAATCCTAAATATAAATTAACCAAGCCTAGGATAACCAGCTTAGCACATGTGCAGATTTATCCCCAAATACAACTGCAAATCCTATAATGCATGCTTGGGTGTGGGTGAGTGTTCAAAAACTGGGTGAATGGATGGGTTGAACATTTAGTTACTTCATATGAACACTAACCAGCCAACATGACTGCCTACGCCCTCACCCTCCTTAAAAGCAGGGCAGGTGGGGCAACTGTGGTGCTACAGTAACCCATCTCCTTTTTTTCATATTTTGCGTTGGCTCTCTCTGGTTTTTTTCGTTTTATCTTTCTCTATTTCCTTCTGTGCCTGGGCAGGCATAGAGTGGAGTGCACTCATAGTAATGAACATCTAGGACACTAGTGGAGGGTCCTAAAGCCTTGTAGAAGAATGGAATGATAAAATTGTTAGATTTAAATCCCATTATCAGTGCATGAATAAATTCCACCTCCACGGAGATATAAGCAATCCTCACCATTCGGCTTTGGTACAACATGGGGACTCCACATGTAGCCAGTTGGAAAATGAGATATTGACCCATTGAACATGCTGAAGTATGCAATAGGAGGAAGCTTCAACTTCCTTTTCCTGAAGTCATTAATGTATCCCCTTATGCCCCACCAGATCAGTAAATCTACAAGTATATAAGAGAGCTGGAACCAGTAACAAAAAATTAGAGAATGAAATTGTTGGTGAAATTTAAGTGAGAATCTCTTTATTTGCAGATGATGAAAACAAAAAAAAAAAAATGGCAGATACTCAAAAGCATACCCAATAACCAGCGCTTTGAGGTACACGCGCCAATGGGTGAGGAAATTCATAAGTCGGCCTGCCTACAAAAATGGAAGTCAGAACGCTTCATCCTTGAAAAATGTCCCAAGAAAAAATTAAACAATAGATAGATCACCAGAACACAAGAATCACATTGTGAAGACAATTTCCTGTCAATTTAAGTGTCAATAGAACATCTTGAGAACATTAAATACTCTGGAATATAGCCTCAATTTTGCTGCGGATGAAAAAATATAGCAACCAACAAGAAACATAGTACTGCGGGTGAGTCTTGATCAACCATGACATTAAAGTTTCAAGAAAAACAAACCAGAGTAGAAGTCTTACATAAAAGTTTGGAAATGCTTGAAATCATTTGGAAACCTATTTAATTCAAAGTTAAGCCCATAAATTCAAAACTAAGTCTATTGCAAATAAATACACCTACCCAAATAGCAAGAATTTTATGAAATCCAATAGAAAGTACAGCAAAGTCATGAAGCAGCTACAGTCACACAACTTGAGCACAATAAAAAAGCTTATTAGTCATTAATATCTATTACCCTATATCTGAAAGATAAATGTGGCCAAATGCATTACCATTCTGCCTGTAAACAGAAGCATGAACCTGAAGTATTCAATGTCATAATGGCGTAAGTACCAAAAACAAGCAAAAACCCCAGTTAATATTACAAAATCCCTTTATCACTGAAGATAAATATAATAAAGACATGATTTAATACATTTTACTTAGATTCAGTATGCATTGATGAGTTCTGGGTAATTACGAGCTTTCAAAAATGGAGTTAAAAATAATAAAATAGTTTCAATTTACTCGAAAACCCAAAAAAGAAGTACTAAAACTCGAAGCCATGTATGGGGTTAAGAACTGATGGCATGCTACCTAAGAAGCACGGACACGGACACGGGACACATATATGAACATGAAGACACCATATTTCTCAAAAAGGTAGGACATTGACACATTAGGGACACACTACAAATAATTGTATTTTATATATAAAATTATATAATTTATCACAAATATAATGACAATGATATACTATTCATAAAAAAAAATCAGTACTTTATGATAAATAATGTTATGTCTAGTCATCTAGTGTGAATTTTTAGCCTACCATCATAATAGTCAATAATCACCAATTATTTCGTAGACGTGTACCAAACATATCCAATTTAAATGATTGATTTTTTCTAAATCTTTTATATATCTTTTGTTTTTATTATATTTTGAGTACAACTTTAACATGTTCAGTCTTGGTAATTATATGTTCTATCATAGCATAAGATAGTTATTAGTCAAATTTTTTAGCTTTGTTATTCATATGTCAACACATATTTATTGTTTAGTAGTAGCCATGGTTTAAAAAAGTGACGGGCACGTCACCACAAAAGTGACTAGCACGTGTCCAAAATTAAAATTTTAACATTTAATTATGGACAATGAGTAAAAGAATATTGAACACGTGTCTGAGAAGTGTCGGTATTCGACACGGATACGTCAACTTCTTGAGAGTTATCCGCGCTTCATAGCATGCTACTTAGAAAATAAACAAGTAAAATATACTTTTCTACTCTTCTTCTTTCTTCATTTTTTTGCGTGTTGGTGCTCTCTACAGTATGGGAGGGAGAGGGCGGAATCATAAACGCAATTATCTTGGACTTGATAACTTATATCGCGCCATCAACCAAAAATTCAAATAGTTTTGGACAGAAAAATTCAGGAGCTAAATAAATACTAAGCCAAATTAGAGGAAAATGAAAAGATTAACTTTGTCACAAAACAGAAGGATATGCTTAAACGAAGCAAAGAAGTGCAGATTCAAGCACACACCAACACACAGACATCCATCACACACATAATGACACGCGTGTACACACTTTGAAGTTAGTTTAGAATTTGATTTCCCCAACATTGTCATTTCTGTTCTCACTCCACTGTCTCGGCTCCTAGGCCATGGATCATACCATGAGTTGCCATGACCACAAAAAATGCAGCAATCACAGTATTGACCACATGACCACAAAGGCTACAAGATTCAAAACTTATGCATCACGCCTGCAATTCGGGTTGAAATTGTTGTCCCTTCCCCAGCTTGGGAACATCAACATACAGTCTTAATATGATGATAGGTTGTGGTGGGCAGGGGTTATGGAAATATTGCAGCATCTGGGATTGAAAGGAAGAAGATAGATGTTATAGGCTTTATAGAAAGGCTAGAACAGTCTTAGGTTTTGTAGGTCCTAAGTTGCCGCAATTTCAGAAATACAGAGCCACAATATTTGAACTGCAACTATTGTCTATTGGTACAAGGTATGAACATAAAGACCAAAATCGTAAGCAACAATCCTGCTTGTAGGATTCTGGGAAGAAATACCCTATTAGACAAGAATTAGCGCTTAAGATATATAATTCCATGCTAAAGAGAAATACGAAGGGGTGAAGAAGAAGGTTATATGAATTTAAAATGGGACCTCTCAACTTCTCAAGAATGAGGGTTGCACTGAATCCCCACAAGCAGCTCCATGGAAATTACAGGATATTTATAGGCTACAGATTAGCTCGCATTAGCAAGACCACGACTGCAAATACAAATATTAAAACTTTTTGACTTCTAAAATTAATCCCTCCCTCCCTCCCTCCATCCAGAGGTCAGGTTACACAGTTCCACAAGGGAACTTGCAAAATGCAAGCCACTAAGACAACTGTTTGTCTGGTTAAATTCAATACCATTACAGAGTAACAAGTGAAGTCCCAACAGTAACACAATAAAGAAATCAAAGTTATATTAAGGTGTGAAAACAGTTTTGCAATTTACCATAAGAACTAGCAAACATTATATTATCTCCATCTATGTAAGATATATAGAGTTCATACACATTTGAAAAGGTTTTGCCAGAACTCACGTCCAAGGCATTGTGAAGAAGATGTGAAGGGGTACACCAAGCGATTCAGCAACATGTGCATGTCCTGCCAGCCAGAGGGTCATGTTAAAACAGTGTACTCTGCTCATAAAAAAAGATATGTGAAATGAAAGCATAATTTTTACCTAATATATTGACAACCAACAAAGACAATGCACAGTAAATAACACTTGATGATGGAGAACTATGATTTATTTAGTGGTGGCAATTGGTCCGTGTCAAAAGTTAATCATGTCAAAATTGGGTCAAGCTGAGCCAAAATCACAAATCATAACACAACCCGTGCAACCTACTCAATAAATAGCTCATGTTGGATTAGATGGGTTCCACGAGAAGCTAAAAAAAAATGGGATAGATGGGTTCAAAGTTGAAACAGCACATTTAATAAGCCTGTCAACCCACACTTGCCCTATTTAATAAACTGACCAAACATAACATAATACGATTAACTAATCAAGTGAAAATATCTAACCAAACTCACTAATTTCGTCAGATTCGAGTCATGTTGGAGTTTCAAAAATTCTCTCTCTCTCTCTCTCTCTCTTAATACAATGACATCTATAAATATCATTTCACCAGATAGTTAAAAATGTATAGATGAACAATAAGGAAAGGGAGTTGTTATAAAAACTCTTGACAAATAAAGATGTCACCTATCCATCTTTGTCAAATATTTTAGTTTTGCGCTATTGATTCATGTTAAATATTTTAGTTTTCCACAATTGATTCGTATTGTTGCAATCTTCCTTTCTTTGGCTCTAAAACCCCAGAATGCATGTGCTTGCATACACAAAACACACATGTTTAGCACATATAATCTTTTAATCCACCACCAAGAAGTTATTCTACTTAGAAGCAGATGTGACGGAAAGGAAGTAGATTATTTATGTCAAACCCGAGCATACATGCATAGTACGTAAATAAATAAATAAAGGAAAGAGATAAGACAAGAAAAATAAACAATAACTAATGAGGTCAAAACTATATTTTGGTATTCAAAAATTTTATGATTAAAGTGACATATTACAAAAGAACAGGAATGTATTTATAAATATGCCAAATATATAAAGAGAGATGAAACTATCGGTGGAGACATCTCTTGGCAAACGTTCTCCACTCTTCCACATGTCTCTACACACTTTCTCTCTCTCTCTCAATTATCACTTCAGTAGCACTAGAAGCTAAAATTTCTTCTAATTTTTCTCATGAATTTGATGAAATTTTGGGTTAAAATTTCTATTGGTTGGATTGTAGATCTTTTGGAGAGATAAGCACTTCTCTAGTTGTTGAAATTGATTATTAAGACCTAAAAATCATAATTTTTTTTAAAGGTTGAATGTCATGATAATATGCATCTAGTGAGGGCTTGTGTTGATTATAGCCTATTTTATCTTGTTATACTTAATTTATTGGATTGCTCGTAGAATAGTTGCTTAAGATTTGAAAATTTAATTTAAGTGTTAGCATATCTAGATGAATAGGAGTCTGCTGGGTGGACTTTTCATCAAGGAAAGAAGTAGAATTTCATGCTTAGTTGATGGAATTGTTTAAATCCACATGCTGGAATTATGGTTTAGTTGCTGAAAGAGCTTATTTTTAAATTGTTCACATTGATGCCCAAACTCGTTTTGGATGATTGAAAGATTATGGGAGACTTTTAGGAGGGTTTTAATTGATTTTAGAGTAGACTGAAGTGAGTTTTGGTTCATGGGTAAAAGAATAGAGATGGTGGTAGTAATCTCGTTTTTGTTGGATAGACTGCGCACCTTGTAGAAAAATGGTGAGTACTTCCACTAGAAAATTCGGATTTGCGCACTGTTTGAAGCGTAGGAAACTAGACCCAAAGCCCGTTTTAACGATAAATGGTAAACCACCAAATTATGCTTGAGAAAATACAGTTTTTAATCTAAATGGATTCATAAATGGTAGACCACCAAATTATGCTTTGAGAAAATACAGTTTTTAATCTAAATGGATTCATATGCATTTTTCAAGATTTGAAATCCTAAGTAAAATTAAGGGTTAATTGCACTGGAGGTCCCAAAAGTATGAAGTTTGTCTCATTTTGGTCCTTAATGTTTCAATTGCATCATTTTGGTCCCTGAAGTATTGAAAATGTTTGTATATGGTCCCTCAAGCAGATAATGTCCAGATTACTAATGATTTTTTATCATAAACTTCACATGATACTTAAATGTGGACAAAAAATAATTTGGATAACTCTTGACCAAATTTCTACTCAAATTTTGGTTAAATACCTACCTAAATTACACTGTTTTGATCATGAACTATCCAAATTTTGTTTAAAAGTTACCCATATTACACATTTTTTTGTCAAGAGCTACTCAAATTTTGTTTAAAAACTATCAAAATTATTTTTTGTCTATATTTAGCTATTACGTGACAAGTTTATGATAAAAAATCGTTAGCAATCCGGACGTTGTTGGTTTGAAGGACCATATAAAAACATATCAATATTTCAGGGACTAAAATGATGCAATTGAAATATTGGGAACCAAAATGAGACAAATCTCATACTTTGGCGACCTCTAGTGCAATTAACCCTAAAATTAATCAAAACATTGTCAATTGGATGACAATTAGAGGCCACGATCTATGGTTACAAAGTATAGAAAGAAAGTCTACTTTATGATTAATTTGGGTTCTTGTGATTTTAACAAGGATAGAAACTTGTTTTAATTAAACTCGCGTGATGGGTTCTCATGTTGTATTAATGCATGTAAAGTGTTCAAGAAAATGAATGAGCAAAAATGGGGCTTAAGTGACCAGACCTTGTTTGAGTTGAATGCGGTATGAAATAAATTGAATTGGTTTGGATCAAAGAAACAAAATATTTAAAAATTCGGGAATGAGGCATATTGGACAGCTTTGACACCCAGTAAAACGGGCATAACTTTTTGAAGAAAACTCGGATTGATGCGCTGTCAATTTTGTTGAAAACTAGACTCGAGAGACCTTTCTAATGGTACATGGTAGAAGAACATCATATTATTCCTATGTGAATTCAGTTTTTAGTTTAAAGACAGCTAAAAATAGTACACATCAATTTTTTTTAACTTATTGAAAAATAATCAGAACATGGTCTACTGGAGGTTGTTTTGAGCTTATGACCTATCGTTAGAACCTTAAGGAGTTTACTTTCTAACTCGTTTGGTTTCATATTGAGTTATTATGAAAATAAACTATAGGATTGGAGTTTATCTTGATCTAAGTCGAGTTGAATCAAAACGAACAAAACATAAAATAAAATATACTCGTATGCATACATTTGCATCCGTTGAGTTATTCGGGGTTGAAACTCGTGTACAGTTATATGATTTGTGTTAGGTCTAGAATACTATACCGATTTCACTTAGGGATCGAGCATAAAGCTAAGTGATGTATTGAATGTCACGTTGGTGGTGACAGCCAAAGTGTACTACTTCATAATAATTGGAAATACAAATATATGACATGAATTGTTGTTCACTATGTGAAATGAAGTTTTAATGATTTGGTTTGTGTTAAGTTGAGCAAAATGGATCAAATATACTTTGTTAAAAAGCTTGTGATTTATTGAAAAACTTATGATTTGATTAGTATCCACTGTGCCAGAGTTATTAAATAGCTTGACATGACTTATATGTTTATTTGGATACTGTGCAGTTGTCATGAGACAACTTAACATTGCTTAAATATTGTAGATAACTTCACATTGCTAAAATGTTGTAGATAACTTAAATGTTGTTCATAGCTTGATATTGCTTAAATGTTGTTGTTGACTCGTGACCCTGTGAAATATTTATTATGTCGATATATGATGTTGATTTGAGTTTCAAAGTGGGTTGAGAACACTTTGACTTATTTGTTGCTTCTCAGGTTGTAAACATAATTTGTTGAAATGATATTTGATCCATATTTTTTTTATATTTCTATTTCTTATGATGCTCAATACACTAAGAAAATATTTGATTTCAGCAAGCTAAAGTTTAGAGTTTAGTCCACTACAACACTTGCAGAGTCGAGATGGAAAGTCAAGAAACTGGTCGTGAACATATTATACAGGAGTGTTCGTTTTCTTGCTGAAGTATAGGATGAATTCTCTAATGTTTTGTGATAGTTTAAGTTACATCGTTGTGTACTTCGTCATACATTTGTATGGTTTATCTCTTTTGTAAGATCTTTAGTTGGTAGTATTAGTTTTAATGCATCGCTGATGCAAGTATTGTCACGTGTCAAGTTATACTTATATCTTAGGGATACCAAGTTGGTCTCTCGGGATGGGGTGTGACAGTTTCCACTAGACATTGATTTTTAAAATCTTATTATAGGAATTTTTTTTTATTGACAGGTTGTAAGCTCTAAATCCACTTTCCTGCACCTCCTCAAAATTCTCATTGCTAAACATAACAATGCAATGATGCTTCCCGAAAGTCTCAACTATATCAGTAAGACCTCATAATAAGAATAGAAGCAGACTCCTATATCTATGGTTGGGCATCTAGAAACACAATAGAGGTGATACCGACTACCAAGGCTATATGGCCAAACTATTCAAGATAATTCATCATTTATACAAAAAATCCAATGGAGCATTTACGACTCACCATAAGCAGGAGGATTTGCAATAATAGCCTGAGCCCTAAAAGGCTCACCAGTTTCCATATCAGGTTCTATGCAAGCTGGAAGAAGCGATTCAATAATAGCCTTTAGTTGTTTTCTTTGTATAGATATTTCTCCCGGTGCAGATGAAATGAAACCTTTATTCCTGGCCATATCTATAATGATAGAGAAAAACTCAATTTAGTTAGACAAACACTTAACAATGTCAATTATAATTTGAAATTTTAGAACCAAGTTGAGAATTGATGCAATTGGATCTCAAGAGAGGAAAATCTCAAATATCATATCTGAAGGATGCAACTAACAGCGAGAAGGTAATTTTAAAGAATAATGTTCAATTAGACTTCGCTCAACACATACTATTCAGGTTTTTGGTGACAAAATGGAGACATCAAACAGATGATAAAAGAAAACAGGAGGAGCAAAAAGCACTATAAACTGATGCACATTCATGAAGTCCACAGAAGAAATAGTCTTCATAAAATGCTCTAATGATAAGTTTACCACATCAAATGCATTAAATTGTGTTTCCACATAGAAATGAAAAAATTTCATGTCAAGGACCTCTTACATCCTGCCAAAACCCGAGGATCACCGCCCAAAGGATAAAAGTCTATACCATCTGACTTCACAAAACTATGGAAGTTAGCATGAGTAGCCAACCTAACATGATGACCAAACTCCTGCAGGGTAACACATAATTAGTTAGGGGAATAGCATATGATATTGACAAAAGAAACAGAATGTCAAAGCAGTAACTATTTTTTAAATACATTATCGCAGCTAATAACAGAGATACGTATTAAGTGAAGGTCCCCTGACCTTGACATAAACCCTCTAGTTCAACATTAGGTAATTCCAAAAAAAAAAACCACATTAATATAGAAGCAGAAAATTTACACAATAAATTTCAGGATATACCCATGATCAACAACAGATCAACTCCTCAATAATGAAGTAATTAACAATGTCCATGGGCCACCTGGGTTTACCTTAACAAAAAGCATCTAAAAGCATGTGCAATTAAGTAAAATCAAACCAAACGACAAAACCAAGGTAACAACCCTGTTCAAGTAAGCACATGCAAACATTACAAAATAATGTGAACTTATCCTAACTTGACCACAAAAGATATGGATAAGTTTACATATGATTTAATAATATCAGAATTCAGCTTCTTACTACTATCCCAACATTAGAAACACTTTTTGTAATCCCAGCTTTTAGCAAAGATTCTTAACTGAAGTTTGTACCTAACTACCAGTTCCATACCTCCATTAATGAGGACTAAACTAGGTGTTAGTTTTGTGGCAAAGATTCTTGACTCTGAACAAATACAATATAGCATAAATACTTCAATCTATAGACAAGGGAAAGAATCTTGAAATATGTAGACTACAACTACTTCTCATTAGACAAAATAAAATCATGCAGGAAAAAAGTACAGTAGGAAAAACGAACTTGAACAATGATAAAAGAATGCAGTAGATATATAAGCAATTAGGTGGAACAAAAAATTGTTTTAAACGTGCCTGAAGTCTCTTTGCCATAGCAAGAAAAGGCTGAACATCTCCTCTTGTTCCAACCACAAGCATTGCAATTTTCAGTCTCGGAATTGACTTGTTCAAATCAGTGGTGACGTAATCGACATTTGAAGGCGCCCTTTCAACAGAATGAAGTTCTAACAATTCTGAAGCTACTGGTGCACTCTTAGTTAGATCAACCTCGACAGTCCCATCATTTTGGATCTTTACTAGCTTCTCAATGAGTATTCTCTAATACAGAAAACACAAGGAGGAAGGATATGAAAGAAAGTAAATTTCATACATGACATAGACAGGAAATATACAAGTGCTAGTGAGATGTAAACATAAATTATGAATTTCATATGCAAGTGCATGACGTAGAGAAACTAGCTTGAGCAGGTGCATAAACGTGCTTACTCGGTAGCTAGTAAGCACGGATACGAGATACGAGTATGATACGATACAAATACAGCGATACGACAAAACTTGAAAAAATAGGATACGGGTACGGCTAAGATATATCTATAATAAAATATATTTTATATTTTACTATTATTTAACGACTTAAAAATTATAATTTTTAGTAATTATTTAACAACAGCAAGCAAAATTAACAATTTTTACCTTAAAAAAGGTGTAACATCATCCCATTATGATATATCCATAAAGTGAACATGACTAATTAAAGGAATTAGAACCAATATTTAACTAATTATTTTGTTTACAAATATTTATTTCTAAGATTATAGTGTAACTAACTTAATTTTTTATAATGTTTTGACATATAATAGTAGATAATAATTAAAAAGCACTCCTGTCTTCTAAATCAAATGGAATTTTCTTGATGTATTGTATTGTTTGTGAACTCGAAAAGAGAGGTTGAAGATTAAAATTAAAAATTATACATCTTGCTCCATGTATAGAAGTATTTGCAAAATATTCACATATTTTATTAATTATTGAATACGTATCATGCGTCTTTAATACCTATCCTTGAATATCCAACAAATATCATATCCAATACGGATACGTCAATCGTGACGAAGTATCCGTGCTTAATAGCTCGGTAGGCAGTTGAACATATCAATAGCTATTAAGTATCCAATTGAGCTAGTCATCCTTGATTATCCGTGGTTGAATGTTTTTTGGCCAACAATTGCAATAACACTAGCAAACAATGTAGATCTAATCCTAAGGATGAGTTTATGGTAGAGTTATTAGAGGTTACATGGACTAGTTGATTAATTGGTAGTCGGTACCAACCTAAAAGGAAGGTTGCTTGAATAGGACAATTCAATTTAACCGAAAAATTTTCTCACTAGGAAATTATGACAGAGGTTTTGGAAAGATAAAACTCCGCCTACAATTGAATGTTCAATAGAATATAGGTCTACAAGAAGATGGTTATGATATCCCTTAGTCATGGAGATTCACTTTGGCCATCAGAAAGCTACTTTTCAGAGTTACTCGGAATTCTCTGCTCAATAAATATTCACAGTGGGTGATGGCTCAAAGGTTCACTTTTAAAAGGGACTCCGATTCACATATCATATCTTCTGGTTTTCAATGTTGTGGCAAATCTTCCCTCACACTTTAAACTTGCGAAAGACAAGGACTTACTTTCTTTTCCTAATCAATGTCTTTCCTCTTTTAGTTTGCCTAAAAGATGTTAATGTCTTAATTTTAGTGTGGAACATTTCTAAATTATGTTCAATTTTCTCTAAGTAAAAGTTGTTCCCTTTTCTTGCTACCAAGGTTATCCGGAAGACCAAGGCTCCTCTTAAAGTCAAGGCTCTCACTAAAGATCAAAATTTCGTTCCAGTGTACAATTTTGATAAAACCGAAATATTTCGAAAATGCTTTGAAACAAATTGATAATTCTGAAACTTGGTCGAAGCAAACTGAAACACCTCGAAACAATTCGAAACACTGGGAAATGTAGGAGTTTCAATATTTGACTTGTTTTAGTTTCCATGGAAACGAAGACGTTTCGTCCGTTTTAAAACAAAATTTGGATCATTGGCTCTCACATAAAACCAATGGGATGCCACCAAAGAAGACTAAATTAGCCCAGTCCAAATATATGTGATCAATGCAGAGGTGATGGAGAAAAATCCAACCATCTTCCCATCACCAAGTTTTTGAATCTTCAACAGTGCAGTTTCAATCCCTTCTTGTGGACCCCTCTTTGGGGGGCTTATGTTAAGGGAGAAATGAGTAAATTGCTGGTGAATTTGTGCCACTTTGCTAGTAATTGGGAGATTTAGATAAAAAACCTTCGTAACTTCAGTAGTAGCCTATAAAATATAGACGTGTACCAATCACAAAGCAACACGTGGCAAGATTAAGGAGGGACCACGAGCTGACGTGGCATGATAGGCCCACCCTTGAATGGTAAAGGTTGAGGTAAAAGACCGTTGATCAAGAAAGGCATGCAATAATAGTGGAGGGTATCCAGTACCGTGAAGAAGCAAGGCACATCCTCCTCGCCACAAAAGTGGTTAAACCGGATCCTTGACCAAAAGGGACAAAAGTGGCACCGCAGAAGTCTGTGACAACCTTGGTGAGCCTATAAGTCCAACTCCACCACATAAGTGAATGGATGTAGCTGGAGTTCGGCGGAAAGCTTGGGCCCTCGAGGGGGACCCTCATGGATAACGTCTGATAATTAATGAAAATTTTATTATTCTATTGGATTAAATGAGTATTATTACACTTCTTTTAAGCATATTATTGCATTTTGAATGAGTTTTGATGTTTGATCTCATTTGAGCTTGATTGGAAGTAATCGGTAAAAAACTTACTTATTACAGTATTTTGTTTTATGGGAGATGTAGAACAGTTACTTATTGAGATATAGATTATTCAAGGTGAATCTCAAGTGTTCCAAGGTCACTCAAGATGGCATTAGAGGTTTGGAGTTAAAGAAAAGAAGTTTGGATACATTCCAAAGCTTAAACACATTTTGGAGAGAATTCAAGATGAAAGAATTTGTCACTACTTCGGTACTTTGATCATAACTTTTTATCTTGATATCCAATTGACCTAATTCTTGCAATATTGGAAAGAAGATTTCAAGGCCTACAAAAGTATATTTCATAAAAATCTTACCCGCATCCAAACGCACGTCAACTGGTTGAAACATAAAGTTTAGTGCGCCCACACACGTGTCAGTAGTCTGGATGGCTTAGAACTTGTATTTTTTTAGTTCTCCAACCCTAGTTTGGTCTGTACAACTATATATATGCCTCAAACCCTTAGGTAGAGCGGAAACATACATTGTAAACTAGATCTAGAACCTCCAGCCCTTCTTATTCCTCCCTTCTCTCTTTGTTTTCATATTTGTGGATCGCTAAATCCCTGACTAAAACTAGGGATAATTCTTTCTATAAAACTTGGTATTTATTTTTAATCTGATGTTCTGTAATACATGATTTTATTCATAAAAAATAATTGATCTCTTGTTTGTGATAAAAAAAATTTCTTTGTTAGAGATCTTAATTCATCATTCACTCTACACACGGTGAATACTTGTGATCTACAATTAAATACATAATTTTTATCCAATCAGGTTATCAGTTATAATTTAGATTTGTTTTTAATATAATCACCACTAAAACTCCCGATTAAGATCACTTCTCAACTGATTCTTAATTGAGTTCGAAAACCGAATCAAGAATAAATATTCTGTGGAATTGAAAGAGAATTATTGATGCTTTTGTATCTCTTGAATATTGTTTTACCTAAAATTTAATGTTTCCTTCAAATTCAATTCGCTCAAATTTTTCCAAAGCAATTCTTACTTTTAATTTCTTTTTCTTTCAACTTTCAACAATTCTTTGTGGTACGACCTCAAACTCTCGAGTATATTACTTTCCACAACCTGCACTTGGGTGATCAATCTTAAAGTTGTAGCAAGGCCCTTAGAGAGAACATGAAACCCATTGGATGCTCACAATGGTAAAGTCAACCAATGGTATACTATTGCTTGACTGGCCCAAAGGATCAAGAGGAGAGGTCACAACCTTGAGAGAAGAAAGTATGACTGCCCTCGAGGGAAAACTAAGTAACAGGGCTGGACTAGCATGATTGTTATCCTCGGCTTCGAACAGGATTTTGAAGGTTTAATCCGCTAGTGCAGGCACAGCCACTAGGTTGCGCTTGACTGGAATCTAGAGGGACTCCTAAGGTACAAGGGGTTAATGGTCCAAATTAACAAATGGGATGATAGGACATGTAGATTGGTGGCTAAAGAACCGAAACTATGTGGTGATCCTTGATTGGGGCACTTTGAACGAAGGCCACGAAAGGGGATCCAAATGGAAAGCAGAGCATCACAGTACATGTGCAGTGCAGATACGACTCTTTCCCGGTGATGCTCTCACGACCCTTCTACCTTGGGTGCCCTACTTTACCTCAAGGAATGTACCCCTTCCTCGGGAATCGAGCCTACATTACATCTATCTAATTAATACTTAGGACACGAGGCGCGCAATGCGCAAACCTCCATACAAAAGTAGCCAAGACAATTGCAAGTAAGCACAGTTGTCATGTACGACATTGAGTATTGTACAGAGGCAGTAGAGGTCCCTTAGGGGTGGTCTTTAGTCGTAATCATCTGATGTGTGATAAAAACTCTATTTACACCCTCCTTCACATAGGACATGAGCTTACAAGTGAGACTAAGTGACCAACAACAAAAAAGATAATCATGTGTAATGGCTAACCATAGCAGGTAAGAGTTTTGACCACAGACCACCCTAGACTCAACCTTGATATAATATTAAAGCATCCAACCCAAAACCAATTTTTAGTAGTTAAAAAGGGCTCTTAGGATATAAACCAAATTTCTCTCTGTTTGTTAGGCCCCTTAACCATTTAAACCAACCTTGAATGATGCTAATTGTTCGACGTCAGATACGAAATCTTTTAAAAGTACAAGTAATATTTCTAATTATACATGCAATAATCAAGAATGTTGGGAGTTTGAAAATTGAGGCAAAGATTGCGCTCTTCTGAAAGGTCATTAGAAAAGCTTTAATACTATTCCTCTGACAAGGCTTGATTAAGGTGGAATAGAACAGGGTGGTCATGCGTTTGAATGGCTTCTCTATGCTCCTTGACACTGCAGTCATCTTATAGGAGATCTTACATTAGTCATCTTTCTATGGGGCACAAATTAAATTAATTTCCTAGTCAGATCGTGACGGCTTAAATTTATTGGTCAACCTTGCAGATTATTAAGTGGTTTCTAAGATGACTCATTTTTACCCATTTTGAGGGGATGGGCAGTTCTGTGGATTGGATTTCTCATCATTTTATTTATGCAGCACTACACATTTGTCGTTTGTATTCTTCTCTCCAAAGGATTCTTCTTCTTCCTCCTCATATTTCCTCCTTGCACATATAGAATTTTCGAACCTCATTGAAAACAGGAAAAAAGATATTAAAGTAATAATAGGATGCTCCAATAAGTTCATTGGTCCTATGCTTGTAAAAATATTGCTCAAACAAGGAGAAAACAATGACCTCATAAACATATCAGCTATTACCTCATAAAATCATACACAAGGGGTATAATGCACAATTTCTTTGTTGCAGCACTAGGCAAGAGGTAAAGGATTGCCGACCAAATTGTTTATGTCATCCCCATGAACCAATCAGGAGACAGCATACAACACAGCACAGAGGAATAACAAAAAGCATAGAGAGAAATAATAAGGCAAACAAGATATGCATGTCTGTGTTATGTGCATGTATGTGAGTATACCATGCTTGTTTTACACAATTGCATAGTGAAGTTTATAAAACATATAAGCGAGGCAAGAGTATGACATTATTTTTAAGGCTGCATTTAATTGTAAGATTCTGACATTCACCTTCTCACGCTCTGACAGTCTATCCAATTTTAGGTCATGCCTTGGACTGTCCCTCTTCTCAGTCATTGACCGAGAAAATGCAATATCATGGCTACCAAGAAAGAGGTTTTGGCGAGTGGCCACAGGCGCAGTGATGCAGTGGCCCAAGCCTTCAAGTAAGAACAAAAAATACCATGAGATCAGAAAACATAAAACTCAAAAAACAGAAAGTAAGCAATTCGAAACCACTGGCACTATCTACATCATCCATAACTCAAGTTTGGCATTTTAGATTTCAATTTCTGACATCCAAACAAAATATGTAGTGTGCTTTCTTGACACAACTTTTGGTACAATAAGAGGCATGCAACCTTGTAAATTACAGTAAATAGACATCCCAAGCTTTAGTGAACTTTACAGAGAATTTGGTGACTGCCATCCAGCACAGGCAGAAAGCTGGCCTCTAATACGGTAAAATAAGTGCAAAATATAAAGCAGTTATGCTAGCACAATGGGAGAGAGGGGGGGGGGAGGAGGATGACAATGATGCACAATACCAAAGAGTAACATAAACCCTACTGTGGTTGCTCTTGTAAAATAAATAGGCTACAGAAAATATTATTTTCCGCCCAGAAGAAGAAGAAGGAAAAGAATGATGGGGAAATGTATAACTGATTATAATTTTATGTTTTCATAGTAGAAGAGGTTAAGTGTTAAAGGGGAGAGAGAGAGAGAGAGAGAAAAGGTTTCAATTTTCCTTTTTCTTTCCTTTTCACGAGCCCCTGGTTTCAAAGTATGACCACTTTTTTTCTTAATTTAAACTCAATGATGGAAAAGCGCCCACAAGATAAAATTTCAAGTTTCCAACAAAATATTCAGCATGGAATGAGATATTGTTATCAGACAATATATAGATCATATCCATCGTAAAAAAAAGACCATTAATGCCTTCAGAAATACTGTTCACGGTCCGAAACTTGCTTAACAACTCCCTTAAGAATCAAATCCTAATCAAAAAATAAAGTTTTGAAGCTCCCTACCTCAGCTGATCATGTCCATTATAAAAAACATGGGTAAAGCTCACAGAAAAAATCAATGTCAAACTTTTTTACCATAAACCAAGTTTAGTATTGTTTAAAACAACGAGTCGCCTAAAACACATATTGTGCATCAAAGTTAAGATGATATTGCTTACTGCTTGGTTCATATTAAATACTCTCCCTCTTCTTCTTTTTTTGAGATCCAACGAAAAGCAACTTGAAAGTTCAAAGACATTTGAATGCACCTATTTAAATTCCACTCTTCTATGTGAGGACCTTCCAACCTCAGTATATGGGGGGTCTGTATGGAAACAGGGCAATCAAAAATCGTAGTTTCCTTCGCACCGACAATGTTTAGTGATAAATGACTAAAGACAAAGTAAGTACAAACAATATTGCTTTAATTTGTCCCTGAAATTGATAAATACCAAGGGGAAACACAATGTTCTTTTAATCTAGCATTTTTCTTTAGATCCTTTTACCCAATTTGGAATCAATTTGCAATCACAACATACCTATGATTGCATCACGCAATCAATTGGGTTCTTGACTATATGTGCAAGTTAGCCATAAAGAAAATTGCTAATGTAATCGGCACGCCTATCTAAATTGGATATAAAAAACAATGTGCTTATTAACAAACAAACAAACGAGACCCTCGGAAATCCTTGGAGAACAAAGTGCAATTGCCTGGTCACCATTCCCTTCCTGTGAACCCGATACAATTGCCACGGAATTAGTCCTGCCTGGTCATCTTTCCTGCCACTTAGGCCTAGCAATTTTAGATACAACCCGCAAACCCGACATGAAATTGACCTGGAATTAAGTGTTTGGATTGAGTTTGTACGGGTTCAGGATGTAAATGGATGGACCCGCACCCACTAAATAGGTAAACATGAAACCAGCTAATCACAACCCTCACCCACTAAACACGACTTTTACACAACAAGAACCCGGGTATACCAAAAATACAAATGGGCTGGGTATGAATCAAGCAAATATTGACACTACACGACCCATTGACAGCACTACATAGCAGCCAGATGCTAGTGAATGTAGAATTCAATCATAATTAATTCACCAACCAGTATCCTTTGTTTTCTCTTTGTTGAATCTCATTTTGGAAATGCCAACACTAATTATATGTGCTATCTACAGCAGTCATAAGAAAAGAGTATACGAGGAATTTCCCTAAAGAAGATGTTTCTTAACTCTTAAGTATCTCGAATCTCAAACGCATGTTAACAGCCTACGGATTCCTACGATAAGATTAATGCTGTGTGAAACACTGGAAGTAGTTGTCTTTTTGACACAGTAATGTTTCAGCTTGATTTTGCAAAAATAAGAACTTTCTACGATAACTTATTTAAGTAACTAACTGCTGAGTCTTAAAATAGCAGATCTTCAAAATGGCATTCCAAGATTGACTCAAAGCCTTGGAGTTGAATCCTAAACTCACTCAAATGATGCAAACCTTAAAAAGGTCAAGGACTCTTCTATACATTTTGTCATGGAACTTAACAAACTGTAATAATTTGGTAGTGAGGCAACATACTGTAGAGTCAAGTGAACAAGTATTTGAGGGATGGATCTCAATACATAAAAATGCAATTTTCTTTATGCAAGCTTAATTCTTTTATCTTAGAAGTTAGAAACATAGTAACAACAACACAAGGAAAAAAAAGTCAAAGTTGTCGAGCACTAACCCCTTTTCATCCGAGGTGACAAACTGGCACTCAACTCTTTCGACTGAGATCTCTCTACAACTGATAAGGTCTGTAATGAATTCGTTCTCCTGCAGTTTGCTTCAGGAGTAGAACCTACATCCAACTGCTCATCTGAAGACTCATTTTCAGCAATTGATGATGAACTAGTCTTCTGATCATCAGTGCCATCCAAAAAATGAGCATCAGTCGGTTCATTTATGGACTCACCGGCCATTTTCAATGAATTTGTCCTTTGATCCTCTGTCCAGTTTAAAGCACCAGCTTTGGCTTCCTCAACCATGGCCTCATTTTCCATATGCAATGGTGGATTAACCCCAACAGACTCAGCAAAACCCTTCGGTTCCTCTTGCCTTACTTCGCCTTCCGCTTCTACGTCATTCAACGAACTAGCAAACCCGTAGGTGTCCATTTCATCTGCTGAGCTCCAAAGCAATCAAAACAACCAGAGCCAGAACTCCAAAACCCTTCAATAACACTGCTTAATGTCTCAATTCCTAAACCCACCAAAAACACAAGCTGAACAAGCAAAAAAGAAAAAAGAAAAACCCAAATTCAATCAAACTGCAAAACTCAGAACTTCAAAACCCTTCAGGAAAAAATTCTCAATATTTCCTTGGACCAAGAAAAAGCCAGAAACAACTGAAACAAAAACACACCCAGAAATCGAAAACCCCTCAAAAACAGTTTTCTAGTATCAAAACTTCTCGAATTTGCCCAAAAAGGGGGGGGGGAGGACAAGTGATAATAATGGTTGATCAATGTCAAATCCCGTAACAGAATTCCAAATTCAAGCTGTATTTACACATACACCGACAAGAACACCACACCTACCAGTCAAATTCACGCGTGGAACGTTTGGTTTGGTCAACTTTCAAACAACAAAATCTCGTTCATAAAATTCAAGAAAGATTCATGCCTTACACACCACATAATCTGAAACCAAAAGATAGATGTATACACTTCAAGTTTACTTATCACCCTTCACAACTCACTAACTACAAAAAAAAAAACTTCTACGGAATAATATACAACTAAATCTTCAACTAGCAATCATTATACATTACAAAAATTGCAAGTTAGTAGAAAAAATAATTTAAGTCCATCGAATAAGTAGAAGAATCAAGAGGAGTGAAGTAAAACCCCTGATTAAACCTTTGGAGATTTGTATGGTTTGAAGTAAGGACTGCAGATGCAGGTTTGAAGAAGCTGCTTCAGACTTTGTTGGGTTGCAAAGGAATAAGTGAATTAAGCGATTAATAAACCTTGAAAAGGTTAGAATAATACGAGGAAGTAAATTATGGATTTTAGTCTTTGATATTTTAATTTTATCATTTTAGTTTTTAAAATATTAAATATATTTTTATGTGTTCTCTCAAGTAAAGAACGCATAAATTTTTAACAATTTTTTATTAAAAATTTATCACGTAATATATAAATATAAATAAAAAATAATTTAAATAATTCCTGACTAAATTTTTACCTAAATTTTGATCAAAAAATTATATAAATTATAACGTTTTAATCATGAGTTATTTAAATTTTGGCCAAAAGCTATCCACATTATATTTTTTTGGTCAAGCGCTACACAAATTTTGGTTGAGAGCTATCTAAATTTTTTTTGCCCATATTTAGATATACCGTGACAAGTTTATTATAAAAAATCGTTAACAATTTAGATGTTGCATGCTTGAGGACCACATTGAAATATATTCAATACTTTAGGGACTAAAATGATACAATTGAAATATTAGACACTAAAATGAGACAATTTTTATACTTTGAGGACCTACAGTGCAATTAATCTAAAAAATTAAAGATGAATTATAAAATTTGAGTTTATTCTTTGATTATGCTTCAATCTATCTATGTATATATCTAAAACAATCAAGTGGAATGGAGGAAAAAATATTTAATGTAACGATGATATCACATCATTATTTTTATTTGATATCACTATCCAATAAAAAACATAATAAATGAGCAGATGGATTCCAAATATTCAAATATTCAAGTAACCTTCTTGTCATGTTGTGCCAAGGTGGGTTCGTCTTACTTATTTATATATTTATTATTGAATAGTGATACCACATATCTAATGATCTAGTGTCACCGTTATACCCAATATTTTATGCAAAAGGGAGAGCTTGAGAAACTTTCCCTCCTCATTTTCTAATTTTATTAAATTCAAAAATTAAGGTTTGTTCCAATTGGACGCTGGCATTTGTCATCGGTAATTGATTTTTTTTTTTTTTTTTTTTTGTGGCAAACCTCAAGCAACACTTTTATTTAAACAAAGAAAAATTACAACCTAATGATAGGGGACATAACGGACTTTACCTCATGAACTAATACAATTTCGCGGATGAGAAAAAACAAAGAAATAACACAAAAGCAATGAAAAGCCTGCAACAAGATTTTCAACCAAAATGATAAAAGGAAAGCGAGGCCCTCCTTCATGGAATCGTGTCATCCACCAAAACCCTCCTATTCATGTGTTCATCGGATAGTCTCCTCCCTTCAGAACTCTTTCTTAGGAGTAAATATTGGGTATAATCATTTAATAAGAAAAGAACAAAAAGGATAAAATAATGCTAACTTCATATTATGAAAGTGATTATGTATGACATAGTTGGATGGTTATGAGTTTTAGTGAGACTCATTTGCTTATTTGTTTACATATTTGTATCATATTTTTTCCTTTCGTCGATCCTCTCCCCCCCCTCCTTAAAAACCACCCAAAATCCATTCCCTAGCAAACCCTTACGCTTCTCCCCTCGCCTTATTGGACACTCAAACCCTTTCTCTTCATATTTCGAACAACTTGAAATCTTGCTTATTTGACCAACTAAAATTCAGAATCAGTCATATAAAGTTTGAGTTCCAAAAAATTAGAAAGAAGAGTAGCAGTCGGATGAAATCAAAAAGAAAATCAAAAGTGGAGATAAATATTTGAAACTTTGTTTCTTCTTTTGGGTTGGAAACTTGAATTCCGTTCCTTTGAAGAAATTGGTCTGCTAGAAATAAGAATAGCGCCCTCAATGTCATCTGTTACCTTTTGTTTCCTTGCTTTTATGCGAACTTCTCATTACTCTTCTATAGAGCATGACACGGCAAAGCAAACCTCTTTGTTGTTCAAATAAAGCAATTGGTTAGGAAAAAAAGCCCAAGCAAGCAATACCCCACCTATCACGGCGCTCCACCCCTATTCCCTACAGAAAAAAGAACTGATTTTCTCTCTTTATCCTAATGGAGTTGTTGAGAACCCATCGTCAACATTAAATAATACAACTGCCAACCACATCTTTTTTCAAACTTGAGGTCTACGGAAGAGAAAGATGAGTCGTCTCATCGAGTCTCCCAACAATGGACTCACTATCTCAGTCAAGCTCTTTTATTACATTCAGAGTATGTCTAATCGTCTTATCTGTTAACAGGCTGGTATTATTTTCATCAATCGGTTGACGCCAGAATGAATTTGGGTAAAACTCATGCTTGAATTAAATTTGGATCATGCTATTGTAATCTCGTTTTCCCATATGTGTACACTAGAGGAGCCAGAAAAGGGACCTGGGGGCATTGGCCCACCTTGAATTTTTTTAAAAACATATGACCTATATATATGTATTTCAATTAATTCTTTGGTATATCTAAATATCCCAACCTTAGCATTTTCTTATGCTATCAATTAGTATGACCCATAGTTAAATTGACTGTATATCTCACACATATTTCAAGCACGTTACAAACATATTTAAATAAATTGTTGACAAGTTAAACTCATTTTACAATTTTTTAAGATATAAAGATTGAGAAGATTGTCTAATCAAATAAGTGACGAATAATTGATCATGATAGCTTGATTATATACTAAAACTATAAAGTAATAGCTTGATCATGATAGCTTGATTTTATATTTGCTTCATTGATAATGAAACTATAAAGTAATACTTTCAAAGTATGAAAGTTCATTGAGGTTAAATTGTGAATACTTGCCTTGGACAAAATTATTGGCTTAGCCTTAAGGGGGATGTGTGTGTGTGTGTGTGAGAGAGAGAGAGAGAGAGAGAGAGAGAGAAAGGAAGACGACGAGGAGGAATAGAGAATTTTATGGAGGAATTTTATTGGAAAGAAGGATTAAAGTTATTTGTAAATTTTGGGAAGATTTACAATTTTTTTTTATCTGGGATGATTTATGATTATGAAAGTATTAAATGTTAATGTTACTCAAGTGATTGCGGGTATGTATGAAATGTTAAATGCCGATTGGGGAATAACCCACTTCATTAGGAAATAAGCTTGTTATTTACCCCAAAAATATTTTTGTGTGCGTATTGGGGGAGGGAGTTTTGTTGCTATAACATTATAATGTCAAGTGATGGTAGGACATGTATGAAATGCTAAATAGCTATTGGGGAATAACCCATTTCATTAGGAAATAAGCTTGTTATTTACCCAAAAAAAAATGTATGGTTTTTTTTTGGGGGCGGGTGGGGGTGGGTCGGAGCTGTGTGTGTATATATATGAGTGTGTACTACTTATAATTTTTTTCATGTTAAAAAAGAAAACTAGAGCTAGAACATCAACAGGCTTTTCCCGGGCTCTAATTTGCATGAGTTACAAAATGCAGAAATGAGAGTGAGATTCTAAACTGGTTCCCATCTTCTTGATATGGTGAAAGAAGCTTATTGCTGACTCAATGTCCATGTCAATGTTGAGCTTCACTTGTCAGTTCCATCTCACATCGGAATGAGACTTTGATGGATGTAAACATGATTTGGACCACTATCCCTAAGATTATGCTTTTGGATTAGTATGTACTATTCTTTGGCAAATGTCATGTCATGTTCTTATTGTTCAGCTTCTCGCATGTTACTTGTCAAACACTACAAAACCATACAGCACTGTGTCTTTTGTTACTGCCTTGAGTCCTCATGATTTATCTATTTCATTATAAGAGCCAAATTCCCACGAATAATCTCAAATCAGACTTACCAACACAAACAAAGACATTATCTCAATTCGGTCCGTGGCACATGAGACATCTCATGTGTTATGAACTAAAATCACAAGTAAAATAATAACACAACGAAAAAAAAATAGAATACAAAGATTTACGTGATTCGGTTCAACAAACAAGTTTACGCCCATGAAAGAAAACACAACGGCAAGATTTCACTATCAAAAATTAGAGATTACAAAGTTCTTAAAACAAAAGGCAACAAGAGAATATTTTTGGTCTACCACTATTACAAAATTAATAGTGCCCAAAACTCCTTGCTCGAAGAAGACACAAAATAGAGCAAAACCCTCGATGTCGTCGAAATGTCGTCCAAGGCTAAATTCCTACTGCAAATCTCCAAAACAAATTTTCAATGTGAAGTATCCTTCTCATATTCAAACTCTTAATTAATAAAGAATTCTTCACATGTTAGTCAATCAAAATTTTTCCAAGCAGTGTTATATTAGCATTTTTAAAAACGTTAGTCTTCCATGTGAAGAAGACAACCAAGAGTTTGTGTTCAATACAAACTCACATCAAACTCCATCTAAGACTTGGAATACAAGTCATACATTAACAAATCTCTACCTTAACTTGTATTCCACCAATCCATCCAATCAAAGAGAACTTGACCGCGATTTTCGTCAAATACCCCAAAGGGTACAACTCAAATAGAGCAAACACCAATCAAGTCAAAGCAATGCGTGAACCTGAGCACTGATACCAAATTAGCAAATATATCTGTTGGGTTCTTCGCTGTAGCAACATTTTTCACTATGACAATACCTTGAGTCATAACCTCACGAAAGAAGTGATACCTAACATCAATGTGCTTAGTCCTTTCATAATACATCTGATTTTTGGTCAAATGTATTGCACTTTGACTATCACAAAACACAGTAGTTACCTTCTCTTCCAAGTCCAAATCACAGACTAAATCTCTTAATCAAATTGCTTCTTTAACTACCTTTAATCGATACTATAATATTTTTTGTCTCTATGATAGATAAAACAACTGTAGACTGTAAGATCGCCCTCCAACTTACAGTGCACACAAATAGAGTAAAAACATAACTTGTCAAATATCTCCTCTTATCTAGATCACCCGCATAATCTGAATCATCAAAATCAACAACTCTAGAATCGATGCCATTTCTTCTACCAAATGCTAAGCCAACATTTATAATGCCTCTCAAATAACGAAGTATCCATTTTACAGTCTGCCAATGAACCTTCTCAGGATTAGCCATGTAACGGCTAACTATACTAACTGTTTGTGAAATATCTGGACGAGTGCAAACCATAGCATACATGATACTCCCAATTGCACTAGAATAAAGAACACGAGACATAAACTGCTCTTCATTCTCACTATGTGGTGATAAAGTTGCTGAAAACCTAAAATGAGCAGCAAGTGGAGCACTCATGAACTTTGAATTCTGCATCTCAAACTGTTCAATAACTTTCTCAATATATATATATATATATCT
>CM042184.1:45113325-45134144 GCA_023539305.1 Ilex asprella | reverse complement strand
AGTAATAAATATATAAAAGAACCATCTGACAACTGTTTGTGATACACACAACTATCGTAATGACACACAAATATATAAAAGAACCATGATCTACCATAAAGGTGTCAAAATTTTTGTACTGCTGTCTTGGAGACTGTTTCAAACCATATAATGATTTATTCAACAAGCAAACACAATATTCTTTACCTTGAACAATAAATCTCTTTGGTTGATGCATGTAGATAATTTCCTCTAGTTCACATGTAGAAAAACTGTTTTTACATTAAGTTGTTCAAGCTCAAGATTGAGTGAAACAACTATGATAAGCAATACACGAATAGAACTATGTTTCACCACTGGTGAAAAAATTTCATTGAAGTCTACACCCTTTCTTTGACTGTAGCCATTTGCAACCAATCGTGTGTTGTACCTTGCAGATTCAACCCCTAGAATTCATTCCTTTTTCTTGAAGATCCATTTGCTACCAACAGTCTTCATGCCCTTAGGCAACTTTATTAATTCTCAAGTCTGGTTCTTATGAAGAAATTCAATTTCCTCAACCATAGAAACAACCCAATGTGCAGACTTATTACTTGTGATAGCTTTTGAATATGTAAAAACACCAAACACCTCTACTACAGTCAGTGCATAAGCCACCAAGTCTTCATACCCATATTTCGGAGGGGATCTAATTTGTCTCCTCTCCCTGCCTGTTGCAATACTATACTCTTGTTGCTCCTATGAATCATCACCTGAACTAGAATAAGACAAATCTAAAATAGATTGAATTGGAGTACTTTTTGTGAAGCTTCTACCTATAGCTCCACCTCCTTGCTATAACATTGTTCTTTCCTTATAGAAACTATAAACTCCTTTCTCGAATGAAACATGAAAGATTCATCAAATACAACATCTCTACTGATTATAAACTTAGGTGATTTAGGATCAGAACACCACAATCGATATCCTTTCACACCATTAGCATAACCAATAAATATGCACTTCTTAGCTCTAGGCTCAAGTTTATCATAATTTACATGACAATAAGTAGTGTATCCAAATATTTTTAAATCAGAATAATCAACAGGAGTACCAGACCATATCTTTTGTGGAGTCTTCAACTCAATAGCAGTGGATGGAGAACAATTAACTAAATAGCAAGCAATACTAATATCCTCAATCCAAAAATCTTTATACAATCCTGCATTAGAGAGTATACAATGTGCCCTCTTTAAAAGAGTTATGTTCATCATCTCGGCAATACCATTTTGTTGTGATGTAGATTGGACAATACAATGTCTGACAATGCATTTATCTATACATAACTCATTAAATTTACCTCTGCAAAATTCCAACCCATTATCTATTCTGAGACACTTGACTTTCTTGCCTGTATATTTCTCAATCAAAGTATTCAATCGCTTGAAAGTCCCAAAAACATCACTCTTGAGTTTCAAAAAAAATACCAAAAAGAAAAAGAGCATCACCCTTAGATGGAACTTGAAAAGGACCCCAAAAGTCTAAATTAATATAATCAATTGTACATTTAGTCCTGTGAATAGTTGTACTGAATTTAACTCTGCACTGTTTCCCAAAGACACAATGCCTACAAAAATCAAGTTTCTCAATTTCTTGTTTGCAAAGCAAACCCTGTTTACACAAGACTTCCATGCCCCTGTCGCTCATGTGACTCAAACGCATATGTCATAACTGGGTAATATCTGAACCTGGAATTTTTTAAGATGACACACTAGTTGCACCAATTACAGTATTACCCTGAAGAACATAGAGGTCATTAATCTTTTTACCTTTCATCACAACCAGGGAACTTCTGCAGACTTTCACAACTACACCTTCAGCAGAAAACCTGCAGATAATGGAATCTAAAGCAACCAAGAAAATCAAATTCTTTTTTAATTTTGGAATATGTCGTACATCTGTCAAAGTCCTCACGATCCCTTCATGTGTCTTAATTCAGATAGTACTTATTCCAACAGTCTTGCAAGCAATATTATTTTTCATCAAGACTAAACCATCATTGATTGACTCATAGGTAGTAAACCAATCCCTATTAGGGCACATATGATAGGAACAACCCGAATCAATAATCCATTTATCATTAAAAACGTTCATCAGAGACAACAACTGTAATGACATTATTTGAACCATCATATGCATTTTCTGTGACACCAACAACTAGAGAAATCATAAGGATTTGATTTTTTTTGTCCCTTTTTATTTTTCAACTTAAAACAATCACGCTTAAAATGGACAATTTTATGATAATGAAAACATTTAATATTATTCTATTTCTTTTTAGGCTGTGATCAATATCCAGATTTTCTTTTTTCTTTATCTGAATTTCTTTCAACGGATCGACTTCTATTATTATTAGATGAATTATTATAACGACCCTTCACAAACAAACCCTCGGCCCAAGCATCACTGCCCTTATCATTCAATTTAGTATGCAACTCCTTAGAATTCAAAGAGGATTTCACATTAACTAAAGAGATTGAGTCTCTCCCATACAACATCGAATTAACAAAATTATCAAACGAATCAGACATCAAGCATAACACAATCAGGCTTTGATCTTCATGTCCAATTTTAATATCAATATTTTTCAAGTCAATAATAATTTTGTTAAATTCATCAAAATGTTCATTAATAGGCATACCTTTCTTCATCTTGAGTGTGTACAACTGTTGCTACAGATACAAACGATTAGCGAGAAACTTCTTTATATATAAACTCTCCAACTTTTTTCATAGCCCTTCGACTTTGTCTTCATCAATAAACTCGTGAAGAACTTCATCAGCTAGAGACAACTGAATTGCATTATGTGTTTTTTCTTCAATATCAACAACTTTAGTTTGGTCTGTCTCCATGGATAAAGTTCCATCAATGGCCTTTGCCAAACTCTGTTGATGAAACAATGTCTTCATATTCAAACTCTTAATTAATAAAGAAGTCTTCACATGTTGGCCAATCAAAATTTCCCCAAGTGGTGTTATATTAGTATTTTTAAAAATGTAAGTCTTCCATGTGAAGAAGACAACCAAGAGTTTGTGTTCAATACAAACTCATATCAAAACTCCATCTAAGACTTGGAATACAAGTCATACATTAACATCATGACACATACCTAATTGGCTAAAAAGGTCACAGTATTTTACCTTGAGATCCCATTTTTCATGCTCCATTAGGAACTTAAATACATCACAGTATACAAGATGTTTAATTTTATGTAATGATAGACTGACTAACACATAAAATCAGAAAGCACTCTTGACTACTGTGCTAAATCTTCCACACAAGAATTTTGAGATTTCCTTAATCACCAAAGCTCTAGTCTTATTAATTGTCACAAGGCAAAAATAAACATTTGCACTTCAAGCTCTTCTTAAGTTCCTTCAGGCTTCAGCACTTGCAAAGAAAATCTCTCTTCCCTTCTCTCCAAACAGAACTGTGTTATTGCCTTAATGTGTTCAATCTCATCACGAAGACAACCCACAAGTCTACTCATTGTGTCAAAATCTATATTCAGAATATAAGTCCCCTTAGCTGCTACATCAAGTTGTTTTCCAATTTTTCTGAGAAACCCCACTTTTGAAAAACCTAAAATTGAGCAGTTTCTTCTTCAGTGGCTTCCTTGGTAACCCGAAAATCACTGGTGCCAAGAACAGTGCAGTGAGTGTAAGTGCTGCTGGCACCATAGCAGTTACAGCTGCTGTCACACAAATCCCAGAACCCTTGTTAAAGCAGTTTATCATTTTAATCTTCGTGGCCACCTTTTTCTCTTTGCCTTTAAGTGCTGCAATACTGAGGAGTATTTTTCATTAACTACCTTGAAATCTTGTTTGTTGAGAGTAGAGAATGGGTTGCTGAGAACAATGAATGAATGCAACTCCGAAATAATAGTCAAATTGATCGGGATCAAAACAGTCATCGAATGTGTCGAGAGCTCGTTGAATGAATCTGTAGTTGGATTGAACTAGGTTGAGGCTTTTGAGTAGGTGGCTGCAGATTTTGGAGGCCTCAGCACTAATATCAAAGTAATTGAAGAGAAGGGCTTTGAGATCAGATCAACAGACTTGTTTGAAAGGATTGTAGGTTCAAGAATTACTGATAAAGTCTCTTGCCCAGGTTCAAGGAGAGAAAATCTGTGTGGGCAATAAGAAGGGGACGATGGCTCATTTACTATTAGTTGAGCTTTAGTGAAGAAATCACCATAAGATTTTGTTCTCCTTGCTTTAAGGTATTCCTCATTGACATTGAGGTTTCTACAAGCATCTCTCTTCTTTTTCCCATCCGAAACCCAAAATTAATGTTGCCACTTTTGTAAGCTATCAACATTAAAACTCCTGTCCAAGGATCAAATTGAAAAACTATAAATTAACAGTCTTGGAAAAATCAACATGAATAAATACATAGTGTAAGCAGACCTAGATTTATATTTTATGTCCATCCAGCTTGGAAGGATGAGAGAAAATTGAAGAGTGCATTCACACTCAATTACCATATAAAAGGGAAGACATAGAATAGGCCAGTAGTGGTCAATCATATAAATACATATGCAATTTGTACTCTGATGCATGAATGTGCAACGTAACATGAATATAAAATGAAAAAAAACGAGTTGTGTCCGATTTCAGACTATTTTTAAAAAAGGGGAGAAAGACCATCCAAAGTTTTTTAGCCTGGCTCCATGAAACACTCCAAATTCTTTCATTTTTCATATTATTTTGGAGACCACCATTCTCCACAAGGTATTTACCACTAACAAACTCCTCAGTAGCTTTAGTTTCCCATTAAATGAAGCAAAACAAATGAGTCAAATACAATCATAAACCCACTTTCAGTGTTAAGAAATGCCCAACTATATCACCCATAGTCACAAAGGGCGTGAATTAAAGTTTCAAAATAAAATAGTTGAGCCCAAAAAACATGCAGAAAATCTCGCAGCAAGCCTTCAACTTAAACATTTAATGCCTCACTAAAGAACCAAGCATACAGAGTAGCAGCAAAGACAACCTAAAACCTGAATAGTGTTTTTTTGATAACAACTATCTGACTAGAATGAACTATCCGATTACAATGTCGTTGAGCTGGTGTAGAGGCACGGCTGAGTAGCAAAATGATCCCAAGCAATATGCTGACTCAACAAGGTGCAGTTACTGCTTCTTTTCTTCGGCTTTCCTCAAAATAAAGAGGAAAAACACGGCACCACAAGAATATTAACTGTCATAGAAGGCATTAAAAATTATCCTTTCATCTCCTAGTATATGCATGCCATACAAGCAAAAATTTTTGGCTCTAACCATCCAAAGGCCACAGAGGAGATCAGAATTCAGAAATCAACTCAACTTTGGTATGAGGTATCCAATTATATCCGTTGCCATATTGGTTTCTGTTAATATTTATCAATGAAAGAGGAAAAATGTATTCATTAAGAATAACTAGATCTGTATTACAGACTCATAAAACAAATTATACAATAATAGCCTTATATACTAGGGTAAAACATAGTAAAGTAAATGACTAATCTACCCCTAATGCTAATAGACTAGATTACTCTAACATTCCTCCTCAAACTCATGATGTGATAGCATCAAACAGAAAGAGTTTGTCAAGGAGAAAACGAAAGCGGGCGATAGTGTGAGACTTTGTGAAGAAATCTATCAATTGCATAGTAAAAGGAAGATAGGGAAGAGCGATTGTGCCCAACTGAAAATGATGGCACACAAAGTGATAATCAATCTCTATATATTTGGTGCGCTCATGAAACACCGAATTGTGAGCAATTTGAATAGCACTAGTGTTATCACAATAAATAAGAGTAGGAGTAGTCAAGGAAATGCCAAGATCAACAAGCAACCAACGCAACTAAACTATCTCTGCTGTGGTGGATGTTATAGCATGATACTCAGCTTCAGCAGAAGATCGAGCTACAACAATTTATTTCTTGCTTTTCCAGGAAATAAGAGAATCACCAAGAAAGAAGCAAAAATCAGTGGTGGATTTGCGATCCATAGAGTCACCAGTCTAGTCCGCATCAGAGTAAGCACGGAGCTCCAGAGATGATGAAGAAGAAAATAATAAAATCTGATGTAATGTACCCCGTAGATATCGAAGAATACGAAGAACGGCAGACCAGTGAAGTGTGGTAGGAGCAACAACAAACTGACTAACCACATGAACCGCATAAGCAATATCTGGACGAGTGACAGTAAGATACACCAAGATCTCAACAATAATATGATAAAATGTAGGATCAGGCAGGAGAGAACCATCAGAATAAGTATAATGAACATTGAGCTCCAAGGGTATGTCTACTATTCGAGTATCCGATAAGCCAGTTCGTTGAATAACATCTAAGACATATTTTGACTGGGAAAGAAGATAACCCTTGGGAGAGAAAGCAACCTCAATCCCTAGGAAATATCGAAGTGGACCCAAATCTTTCATCTCAAAATAATCCTTTAACTGAGTTTTCAACAACTGAATTCCAGCATTGTCATTACTGGTAATAATCATGTCATCCATATAAAGCAATAGAAGAATGAAACCAAAAGAAGTAGATCGAAGAAAGAGAGCAGAATCATGATCACTAGCACAGAAGTCTAAGTCATATATGACTAAATTTTTTTTTTCAAACCATGCCTTTGGGGTTTGTTTAAGACCATATAAAACCTTATAAAGTTTGCACACATGACCAAGACTACTAGGCAACCAATGAGGAGGAGTCATATAGACCTCTTCGGATAAATCACCATGAATGAAAGCATTTTCACAACCATTTGAGATAAGCTCCACTGACGAACAATTGCCACACTAATGACTGTGCGAATTGTGATCATCTTAGCCACTGGAGCAAATGTCTCATCGTATCAAGCCCATACTCTTGAGCAAATTCCTTGGCCACTAATATAGCCTTGTACCTTTCTACAGAACCATCAGATTAGGTTTTGATTTTATAAACCCACTTACAACCAATGAGGCGTTTACTTCCAAGCACGAGTCTTATGTAATGCAGAAAGCTCCTCATCCATAACCTGTTGCCAAAGAGGATCAAGTATAGCCTCCTTCTAGGAAGTTGGTTCAAACATGGAATGAATAAAAGTCAGGAAAGAACAAAAATCAAAAGAGTAACAAGAGTTGGACCAACCAAACCTGTCAAGACATTTTTGAGTACGCTGAGGGTAACGGGGAGTGTGATCCACGATATCAAAATTTGATTGGGAGCCAAGAGGTGCAGATAAAGGCACAACATCTGTGGAGAAAACAGTGAGAGTCCTGCGAACATAAGTATGCATAATCGGGGGACGGATAATAGAAAAATCAAGCAAAGAGGAAGAAAAAGAAGAGGAAGGAAGATCAGTCACAGTCATATCACCAACATAGGAATCAGGAGAAATATTAGAGGAAAAAAAGATCAAGATAGATAAGATCAGATTTATGCAGAGATAAAGAATTAGATGGAATAGAGAAAAAAGAAATATGCTCCATAAAAACAACATCAGAAAAAATATAGAGTTTTTGTGTACTAGGATCATAACACCGAAATCCCTTTTGTCCCTCACCGTAACCAAGAAAAATACATAAGGCTGAATGAACCGAGAGTTTGGTACGATTAACACTAGGTAGCAGAACAAAACATGTACATTCAAACACATGTATGGAGAAATAGTCAAGTGTCTTACCACATAATTTTTTAAATGGTGAGACTCCAGAATTAAGGATTGTAGGAATGCAATTAATCAAGTGAACTGCAGTAAGGACTGTTTTTCCCCAAAAAAAAGCTAGGGACATTGGATGACAATAATAGAGAACGAGTTGTCTCAATAATATGACGATGTTTCCGTTAAGCCATTCCATTCTGAGCAGGTGTGTCGGAACAAGAAGACTGAAAAATAGTACCATCAGATTTCAACAAATCATGAAAAGCACTAAAAGAATATTCTCCACCTTGATCACAGCAGAAGCATTTGACGATAGAAGAATATTGAGTAAGCACCATAACACGAAAGGTAGTGAAAATGAAAAAGAATTCAGACCTACGAGTCATTAGATACACCCAACAATATCTGGTATGATCATTAATAAAAAAAATTTAATATCTAGAACCCCCTTTAGTACCAATAGGAGCTGGTCCCCAAATGTCAGAATGTACAAGATCAAAAGGTGCAAGAGAACAAGAATTATTTTATTAAAAAGTAATGTAGTTAATTTAGCCAACTTGTAGCCACTACAATTTGAAATATCATGACACTTTAAACTACCCAAACAACCAGTAGAAGATAAAATTTTGAATGAGAATGAGAAACATAGCCTAAATGAGAATGCCATAAATAAAAACTAGATGATTTTGTACTCAATTGAAAAGAAAATAAATTAAAAGTAGATGCAACAATGTTAGGGACATGAAGCTCGTCCAACACATATAACTCTCCATTTCTATGGTCTGTCACAATCAGCTTCTTGGACTGTGGATTCTGCACAACACAACCAGTAGAAGAAAAGTGAACTAAAAATCTAGAATCAAACAACTGACTGACAGATATTAAATTTAAAGTAAGTTGAGGAATATAGTAGACATCAAGAAGTGTAAGCTGGGAAGACATGTAGTTCCAACACCAATGAAAGACATTGGGGTGCCATTGACTGCAAGGACAAATATAGAGGGAAGAGAAATAATAAAAATAAATAAGGAAGAATTATTGGTCATATGATGGATGACTCCTAAATCAAAGACCTAGGCAGTTGGAGAAATACCTGAAGGACTGGTAGTAAATAAACTTGTGGAGGGAGAAACTGATAGGACACCTGGTTGATGAAGAGAAAGAAACTTTTGCAACTGATCAACTATCATAGTCATGTCAGGAACTCATGGGAGTGTCTCATTCACTGGTGAAGCAGCTGTTATTGTATGACGATCTTTGGGCTTAAATGGCTGATGTACGATACCCTTGGCATTTTTGTTCACCAATTTAGGACATTAAGCCTTCCATTGACCCTTCTCAAAACAAAAACTACACTCATCTGAAGCAGCTTGACCCCGATATTTAGTCTGTGAGTGAGAAGTCCCTCTGGGTGGGATAGCCAGTACAGTCTGATTAGGTAATAGAAAAAGACCTTTTCCAGAAAGAGTCTTAAGACGAGCTTGTTCAGCCAGAAGCTCATTCACTACTGCATCAATTGTGAGAAGTGGGAGATGATGGAGAATAGAACCACGAAGTGCCTCAAAATCGTCTCTAAGGGCCATCAAAAACTGCACCAACCACTGCTCCTCCCTAAAAGTATGATACATTATATGAGTACTCAATTCAACAGGTTCAATAAGTGCTAACTGATCCCAAAATTCAGTCATAACTGAGTAGAATTCTTGTATGGTCTTGTAACCTTAACGTGCAGCTCGAATTTCATGCTCAATCTGATATCTCTTTGCAAAATTGGACTGAACAAACAATGTATCTAAATAATTCCAAATCTTCTTGGCTGTGTTAAACTTAACCAACTGCACACCAATGGTCTGATCAACTGAGATGTTAATCTAAGTGATGATTTTAGCATTGTTGAATTCCCAATTATTCTTTAAGTCAACATATTTCTCTTCCATCGAATCTGTCGGAGCTTACAAAACACCACTAACATAGCTCCACATTTTTTCCCCAACAATAAATTTTTCATAACATAAGATCAATATACATAATTTTCACCATTTAATCTGACACTAATAGCCTAAAGAGAATCAAAATGTCCACTTGCCATAATGTTAACAAAATACCCAAAATAAAGAAGCAATAAAAAGAGATTTTCAGCAAAAATTCAGCAACCCAACAGATCAATAAAAAACGACTTCCAAAATCCAACAACAGAACAACAATCACAAAACGGTCGGTGCACTGTGAAGCTAAGACGAGCAAAATCGAACAATAGAGAGACCACCGTGAACAGCCAGTCACTGGCAGTTCGATGCACTGTTCAGCCAAAGCCAAAACCAAGAAAATAGAGAATAACCAAAGCTCAGTCGGTGCACCTGGTGACAGTCGGTGCACTGTGAACAACCAAAATCAAAGCCAAGGAAAAATAGAGAACAACCAAAGCGCATAAAACAGACCACCGAACAACCTCAAACCATACCAATCTCATCCCAAATCTACTAAACTGTCTTGAATCACTCAGATGAGCATTCTATACTCTTAGTCGCACCTTTCTTGACTAATTGGAACCAAAAATTTTGGCAAAGAGTGTCAGGTATAACCAATCGGAAAATCTATACGTATTTTCCCAAAAATATTTAGAAAATAGAAACCCTTACTAGATGAACTCGAAACAAAAAGAGAAGCACACCAATGAGAAATCCATGAAGAATCGATCCTAGTGGTGGTCTTCACGGTCGGAAACTGATGACGTCATCACCAGCGATGATGACGTCAGCGACTGGTGATGGTCTTCACGGTAGTATCAAGGATCTTCTAAAACAATCAGAAAATTGTGTGGTCTTCAATATACATGATTTAGACTTCAATCATGTTTTATTATTTGGGTTTAAGGATCATAACATGCTCTGATACCATGTTAATATTTATCAATGAAAGAGGAAAAATGTATTCATTAAAAATAACTAGATTATTACAGACTCATAAAACAAATTACACAACAATAGCCTTATATACTAGGGTAAAACATAGTAACATATATGATTAATCTACCCCTAATGCTAATATACTAGATTACTCTAACAGTTTCCACCTTTCATTAAAAGAAAACGACAAGCAAGATTGTTACAATTATTAGATCCAACTGATGTGGGTGGACTTGGTAGTTAAACTTAGCACCTGTAGTAACAGTTTCAGTTTGCCAAGAACTCAGACAGGAAATTGTTATTCGGAGATTTACATTTTCAGATATATCCTTTGTTCCATTAGTCCAGGGACATGTATTTCATAGAAGTTTCTGTAAGACAATGCACACTGAATGCACAAGTTCCAGAATGCATAATTCCCTCTAGCAATATTTATTGCAAAGCTCTATGAATCCCAAAAATCAACTGCTCATCATTCAGTAACATTTTCCTTCTGCAAGGAAAAATAAACCTGCCCTGGCCTTGTGCTGGTAAGGTAAAATGCTCTTACCTAGAGTTCTTTGGGCTCACATGAAGAAAAATAATTAACTTTAAACTAGAGAGGGTAAATTTAAGTGTTGCGGTTCTCCGAGAACCATCCAACTAGGATTGCGACTGACCACTCAAACTGACGTAGACCTACTAAAGACAATGTAAAGACCCAATAACAGCCAAGATCCAAACAGAACACATAACATAACCAGGAATAACATAATGTTCAACACCGAAACAAAATAAAAACTTCTAAGAGTAGTGTGGGTCATGATCATTATGAGAAACAAGAATTCCCAAACTCAACTATGAAACTAAAACAGAAATCAAAGTACATAATATTCGCCAACATGAATCAGTAATTACTATCTATTTGACAAAAATGCATCCTTGAAAGATACACACCGTATCAAAATCAACAAGAATACCAATTTGTACCAATCAAAGATATTATTGACGAAGAGTCAGACAACAATTAGTTATCCATCATACACGATTGAACACAAACCAGTAAACAAAGATTTCAAAGCTAAATAACAAAGCACGTCAACAGTTCCACTAATAGTCTCAACCGAAATATACATATCAATTAAAAATTAAAAGCAGTGCAAAGGGCTACAAACAATAAATTACCTTAGTACCAGGGGGCTGCCTGACGAAGCTCTTCTTCGGGAATGACGACGGGCCATTTCTCATCGGCTTCGCTAAACATTTGCTCGGTCTCGAGAAGCTGACCCTTTTCGAGAATAATGTCGCGGATGGTCTGTGCGGCGGTGGATGTGGCATCGAACACCTCTTCTACGCCTTTGACGAAGGTCACAGTGATCTGTGGCGGGTGGTCATCTGTTCGGCGCTTGACGAGTAGTTGACATGCTGGGTTCGATTCCTTGGCTTTCCGGGCGTTACACTGGGTCAAGAACTCCATACACGCCACTGTGCATGGGTCTAAGGCAATGAATTCGATTCTCACTTTCGACAAGAACTTCAACATTTTCCTCTCCCCTCTTCTCTATCGTCGAAATTCGGGTTGAGCCGAGAACATTCAATAAACCCAAAACAAGGAATAAGAAAATGAACAAAAAATACACCTAAATTCAACCTCCAAACAACCAAAAACTCCAATTTTTTAGCAAAACACTACCTCAAATTGGAAACCACAAATATATCAAAATGTTCTGTCACTCGCATACATCAAATGCCAAAGTGCAAGCCATACTGGAAAGCCATTATAAAATAATAACCCACTGAACTGATTGAATGCAATTCCCAGAATAAAATTGATCTGGGTCGACCAATTAATTCCTAAAAGTATTATCGATTCAAAAAAAAAAATCTAGACATACAAATCACAAACCCTAGACACGAAAGCCATAAAATCCACTCACTCAGGTCAACATTTTCGTTGGAAGAAACCAGTTAATGAGACAAGATTGTCAGGTGTTCACTTCGACACCAAGCTGCACTTGCAGTAAAAGAAGAGATGAGGTGAAAGAATGGAAGATTGGAGTAGCCATGTCAATGGATGATCCAGATTAATATTTTTTTATCATTTTAAGTTGGATAATATAAAAGATATTAGTAATTATCTGTAATTAAGGATACGGTGAAACAAAAAATAATTTGTAACCTAAAATAAATCATCAGTTCAAATAGCTTTTAAAACTAAAATTAAGCAAGTCTCTAAAATTTTGATATATATTCAAAATTATCAATATATATCCAACCAGCAAAACAACTAACATTCCATACCCAAAACCATCAATAAACATTAATACTAGGGGTGCAACTTAGGTTAGGCAACCCGATTTCAACTTGAGTCCAACTCGAAAAAATTAGGGCTTAGGCAAGAGTTTTTAATACTTAGGTTGGGCTTGGGTCAAAAAACTTCAACCCGAATTCAATTTAGTCAGGCCTAGTGTTGACCCCTCAAACCCGCAGGTTGAACCCGAATATTAAAATTGGACTCAACCCGATTTAATAATCGGGTTCAACCCGAATTACTATTATATAAATACAATTTTATAATTTATTCTAAGGTTAATTTGATTCTCAACTCAGTCTGCGCAGTGTTTGTGACTGTGTCCTGTATGATTGTGGTTGCATTGAGATCTTAATATTATGATTTTTATATTAAAAACTTGATTGAAGTTGTTGATTGTTAAATTATTTGAATATTATGTAATATATGTATCATGTTTAGAACATTGACCCGAAATAAACCTATAAAATAACCCAAAATCATTAACTCGAATTCAACCCGAGCCCACCTGAATTAAGCTCGGACAGTGCTTGAGTTGAGTTTATTAACCCGAAGTAGGGTTAGAGTTAGGGTTGAAGATTATATATCTAGGGTTGGGTTAGGGTTGACTGTCTAATTCGCCCAACGCGCCCAAGTTGCACGCCTAATTAATACACACCCAACCACCAAAACAATCATCATTACATATCCAAAATCCTTATAAGCATATGTAATTAGTTGAATGTATAAAAGATGGAACAAACAAAACTCACACATGCACAAAGAGAGAAACAATTTTCATCAACTTCATCTTCTTTATAGCTAACATCAAGTATGCTTTCATGTATACCTAAAAATGATTGAAATATAAAAATTATTGTTAGTTAGAATCAATATAATTATTGATATCAAATCCATTACCCTGAATTATCCCACAAAAATTAATGAACACACAAATTTGTATGTTGAGGGGCGAGGGAAGGATTTAGATTGATATAGGTAAGAATTTAGAGAGATGGTAGAAAATTATCAACTTATTTGGAAAAAAATATGGAGGAGTGTAGACAATTTATACTGTAAAGACATAACAATCAAATAAACGAGCTTCAATCGAATTTGACTTGATGTAGAAGAGAAAGAGTACATATTATTTCTCTATAGCATTTAAACTAACGGTTCAACTACCTAAGGATTTCAATCATAATTCTTTATTAGTCGTAGTGTAATGGTGCGAGTGTTTGAATGAGTGTAGTTGGGTGTGTAATCTGTTTGTATTGTATTGTCATTGTGCAATATCTTATTCTAGCTGTGTGAGTTTGTGTGTATGTGTATGTTGTGTGCTTGTATGAGAAGTAGAGAAAGCGAGTAAAAAAGGGGATTAACTATACAATTGGTTGATCAATGGAGGGTTAGTTGTCATTGGAGGTGGATAGGTCCGTCCTAGATTGCGGGTCGTTTGATTTTTGTCAGAGATAATGTCATCATTATCAATTCACTAAACCTTCTCTTCATCACTCTCTTAAATATCATCGTATCAATAAAAACGCACTTTGCCTGAATATGCAACCACCTAAATTATTCACATAAACAATCAAATTAACACAATATATATTTGTAGAAATAGTAAAGTTATTTTGATCCAGTGATATAAGAGTAAAGTTACTTGATTATGCCGACCCCATCCCACAAAGGTCCATTGTATATATTCTATTGATCTTTTTGGCAAATTTACTCCAATCATACAAAGATTGAACCTCATTGTAAAACTAAATGTTGAAACGTTGGAAAGATCATATAATCAAGAGAAACAAATTTATTTAAACTATACAATTTACTTGTTATAACAATCTTATAATATAACTTCAAGGTAAACAATATTTGTAGTGCAATTCGACTCATTTTCAGGGAGGACATTAATACGATCCAAAGATGTGCATCTAGATAGTGCCACATAAAGTTGTCCATGACTAAAAATAGGTGTCTGTAAATCAACCCCACCGAACTTGACAGATTGTCTTTGAGCTTTATTGATTGTCATAGCATAAGTTAGCCGGATAGGAAACCGACGTCTTATTATTTGAAATGACAAGTTTAAAGATGTTGGTGTCAATTATATTCTTGGAATGAAGCCTAAATTGCCAATTTTATCTCCATTTAATATCTGAGTTTCAGTTACCCGTGAGGCGCAACTAACAACCACCAATCACGTGTCATTACAAAGTCCATCTTTTGGTGCAATGTTCCTCAACAATATTATTGGGCATCCAACTTTCAACTCCAATTTAAAAGGTGGCAATCCTGAAGGATTCAGTGAGTTTAAGCACTCATTAGGATATTGATTCCTAATGATACGATCAAGTTCATCACTTTTAGACATTATATCTGCAGCTAAAGAAGTAATTGTCTATCTCGGAGAAATATTCAGTGTTGTAGCATTTATGTCATTGACGTCGTCATTGTAAGCAGACAAAATGGTGCGTTCAGTAAGAAAGTTCGAAGGCACTATACCAGTCATATCCAATCGTTGATAGATTCTAAATATCAATTTATTTAGATTGTGACACCTGTGTATTGTAGATGGGAGTTGCACGACTTCTTGTGGATTGTTCCTAATCTAAAAAATGAAAGTATAATCAATCAAAAAATAAAATATTAAATCAAAGTATCATGTCATGAAATTCAAGGTAAAATGGAATATTACTCCCATCAAGAATTTAGCAAAATTAACATTTCTAACATCTGTGCGAGTTAATCGCATGTTCAAAACCAGAGTCAAAACATGTATATCTTTCCATAGGAAAGACCATTTCAATGATGCACCTACAAATTGCTCACAGACTCCTATTGGTATAACGGACAAGATTTGTCGAAAGTCTCCATCTAGGACAATAGTGATACCCCCAAAACTCCTTTTATTATTTCTATTATCTTGAAGTGTGCGATCGACTGTCTCAACACAATGTCAATATTGCATAGGAACTTCATCCCATATTATCAATTTTATTTCGCTAAACAACTCGGCGTGCATCAATTATTTAGTAAATCCACAAATCGAATTTTCAAGTGTTTATAAATGAATACAAAATGTCGAATTTCCTGTCCTAGCACGTCTGCTAAAAAAAAAATAGTTTCTTTATTTTCACATACTAACAATGTGATTGCATTATAAGTAATAAGTTGTGCATCATTAAGGGCTTCAACATTAATTTGTGCACTAGTATGTTGTGTTTCATTCTGGAGTTGTTGGTGCTCAAATAGTAATCGATTGCCAACTATTGCATTTTGATTTCCAATTGGTTGGGACATGAGTGGGAAGTCAGATAAACTCTTCCCTAACTTGTGGAGTAATTGATTCGTCAAATATAAACCATAATCTTCTATTTGATCATTAATTGGATTCAAAACACCAAACATAGTACGAATTCCGTGTGCTAAATTTTCACATATATGCATTGAGAATTGAGTCCATAGTGCAAGTGGATGCTATGGAGAGCATTCTGTGAGAATAATAGCAAATAGTCTCCTTAATTGGTATCCTGTTCTCATAATTGAAGCCTCTTGCAGACATTATATTCATTCTTTATCATCTTCAAGAAGTCCTCTTGCAAACACATGCTAACTTGAATGTATCGTGCATAACATTATTTACCGTACGTAGCTAGTCAAATGTAGTTGATCCTCTGACAATAGTTAAAAGCAAATGTAGATAAAACCGCTTGTCTAAATTAGGGCTAGCAAAATATATTCTACCAATTGAATAACTCATTTGTCTTGGAATCCATTTCTTAATGGTCTTATTCCAAACAATTTTTTTTGTGAAAATTCCCTATTTCTTTCCCCTTAGATCTGGCATTCGTCAATGAATTTGACATTTTTTCCTCATTTTATAAAAAAAAAATTATATAATGTGAGAAAACGCAAATAAAAAAATTTGGGTTTGCTATGTAAATGGAGTAAACATCATGATTACAAGATAAAAAGTACCATTAGACCAAAGATCCGTTGGTAAGTAAACATTACTAGCTTTCATTATTTGCATTAATCTGAAGCTAACAAAAATATAAAAGTTGAAACCAATTTAACATTCGAAAACACTCAAACTATTACATTCAAACTGTAACATTAAAGCTATAACAAAACTTATCAAACCTTTTTGAAAAAACACTCAAATTAACACCCAAAGTGCAAAATTGTTATAAAATTGTTTATGGACTAATCTAAAAATTGTTACCAACTTTTAGACTGAAAAATAAATAATTGACCTAAAAAAGTGAGCACTGAATGTGTCTCTGTCGATGTGTCTCCTCATTTAGTACAGCATTCATACCAAAATAGATTAAAAACTCCACTAAAAAAAATTCTATAGTGAACCAAAATGAAGTGCAAGATTAAAAACTCCACTTGAAGAGAACCTGAACTGTGATTTAATGAGAATTTTCTCTCTCTCTCTCTCTCACACACACACACACATTAAATATTAATTTAATGAGAATTTACATTACACATGTGCTCTAAGTTTCAATTGGAAAAATTTGAATTTGTCTCTATCTTATTAGTATAGATTAGAGAATGTTGAATTGGCTAGATTTTTTTGTGTGGCATGATTATTGCCTGTTGTTAAGTAGGTCTGATAATTTTATACACGACTCATGAAATTGTTATTGAATTATTAACTGTGTTTAGTTTTAATCGGGTTTGGTGGTCAATGAATTTCACCCTGGAAACCCGTTTGATAAGTTGGTCAGTTTGAATCGGGTAAATATATGCGTGATACAAATTTGACTATATCCAACTATGAGTTAATCAATTTTAATTTGACTCAACATAAACCCAACAGGGTGACCCACTGTCAAGTGAATAACCAAATAACAAAAGAGATGGGTTTAGAAATCTGCAACATGAGTTGATTCTGAGAAATTTGTCTTAGGATCAACTGCTTCTTCTTGAGCTGGGCAATTTATCAAACACATCTAGGCTGGAGCTATCTTATGGCTTTCATTTGGATATGCAAAATAAAAATTGCACATGTATTACTGCCTTATTTTTATAAGGCAGATAACTATGACTACAACATTGTAAGACGGGATACATGGGGAAGGATTGTTGAAAGAATTGCTACTTACCAACCTTGGATTTGGACAATTGGAAATCAAGAGATCGATTTGTTTCTTAGTAAGCATTATGCACCGCTTTATTTGTTTCTTACACATTATTTCTGATTTTCTGAATGAGATGCCTACAACATTACTTTTGCTTGGTGGAGGTTCATAATTCATATAGAGTGAGGTCTAGCACATTTATGACTTCTTCGATTGAACCTTCAAAACAATTTAACATTTAATTTGTTAAATTTATTTGAAAAAAAAATACCCACGTGAACACTCAAATTAGAACCAAAATCATCAAATCAATTTATGTGTTTGTGGGTTCAATATATGCTGGTGTGTGTGGATTTGACTGTTGTGTCTACTGTGTGTATGTGTCTTTCACTGTGTTCGTGAGAGAGAGAGAGAGAGAGAGAGAGAGAGAGAGAGAGAGAAGTGTATATGGGCAAGAGAGGAGAAAGATGAGATATTTAATGTTGGTTTATCCATGACAGATGATGAGCTCCGTGTGTGTGAGAGAGAAATAGATGCCTGAAATAGGAGGGTCAATTGGGTTTCGTTTTTGTTATGGGGGGCATGTGTGTGTGTGGTTAAAGTGGGCGGGAGGATGCATTTGGGTGAGATAGATTGTAGGCCACTGGATATAATTAGATGGATTTTGATGAGATCTGAACAATGTATTTAAATTTTAATTAAATTTTAGTCGTTGTTATGCATTTTTAAATTGGTGGAGTTGATTTCAATTGGAAATATTTGAATGTCTCTATCTTATTAGTATATATACTTTTATTTGATTCGTTCTGAAGTATTTATAAATTTTTATATAAATATTAAAAAAATTAAGTGATTATTTAAATAAATTTAGTTTAAAATTAAGTATAATTTATTAAAATTTAGTTAATTAAGTTATTTAAATTAGATCAAAATTTTGAATCAATTTCTGAATTGTTAACGAATTCGGATATAGACCAAAAAAATAAAATTTATAGGATTACCAGATTTGACTCAAACTTGGATCAATCAGAATTGATTCAAACTTGGATCAATCAGAATTGATCCAAATCTGATCCATTTGACATGCCTAGATTGGGAACTGTTAGACAAAATATGGGAGAGTATTGCTATTACCTGAGATTTCATTTCCAACATTGACTCAAATTTCTACTTAAGGAAAATATTATTTGGACTTCAAGTATTCACTTAATTTATTGATTTGATCAATCAGAACCATTGAATAAATAATGAGTTCTACTAAATACGAGACTCACAGTTAAATCAATAATAGTGATTAATCAAATCAGCATTTTAAGTTCATGTAGCATTGCTTTTTACTTAAATTTGAATCAACATTTAAGTAAAAAACTTAGATTTGATACATAAGATTTTAATAGATAAACTTAAATTTAAAGGAAGACAAACTCAAATTTAAAGATGAGTAAAATATGGTCATTGGATCTTTAAAAGATAATAAATCTTACCATTGGTAATTTAAGTAAATGTTTGAATCTCTCTTAATTTGTGTAAAATTTTGAGTTTTCTTCAATTTAGTAAGAATTTGGGTATATGATTGAAAAAGTTTTTAAAAATTTTAAAAACGACTTTTTTTTCTTCTTAAAACTCCTTTCCACCAGCTTTATATGTTCCCTTTTTTTTATTTCCCGAAATTAAGGACCTGTTTGGTTTGCATCTCAAAAAATAGTATTCGAATATATTTTTTGAGAAGAATTTTAAGAAAGTGTTTTTGAAAATTTTAGATTGTAAAATCTGTTTGGTTATATATTTTTTAAAATAGTTTTAAATAACAAAAAATTGTAAAATCTGTTTGGACAATAATCCATAAAATCCACAATTCTCACATTTATCTTTCTTTCCCCTCTTTCTGTCTTCACAAAACACACACACAAACACAAACACACACACGCACACACAGAGACACACTCATATACAAACGCAAACACACACAAATCTGTGTATATACACAGATCTATGCTTAGATCTAAAACTTCAATTGTTGTGATAGAGAGATAGAGAGAGAAAGATGAAGATTTGAGCCCACAGACAGAATAGAGAAGACTTCAGAGATCTCTGTGTATGTGTGTGAAGCATTGTTGCACAGAGAAAGGCGTCGGAGATCTGAAGCTTCATTGCACATCGATCTTTGCATAGAGAGAGAGAGAGAGAGAGAGAGAGAGAAGAGATGGAGAAAACATAAGTGGAGGGCTTTTATACTTCAAAGGAAAAAATATATTTTGCTGTTAAGAAAGTTTGATGGGTGGATCTCATTAAAGAGGAGGAGGTGTTTCCCTTGTTTTCTATTTTGGCTTGAAAACTCTGAAAAACATCATTTATATGTTCTCTATTTTTTGTTCTAATTTTTCACTTTTTTTGAAAATTTGTTTTTAGAAAATGCTACCCAAACATCTCACAAGATTTTTATGTTTTGAGAACAAAAAATTCGTTTTGAGACACAAACCAAACAACACCTGACTTTCTTTTGAAAACAAAATTGGTTTCAAAAAATGAAAATAATTATTGCACGGGATTGATCCTGCAATCGTTTCGAGAGAGCGATCGGGCAAATGGTGAACCCTGAAACAATCACAAGGTTAGGAAAAGGGAGCCAGGCGTCCGCCCGGCTTATCCCATCCGAAGCTTAAGTCAGCAAGGGAAGAAGGATCTAGCTCAATTCATTCAGTTTGAGGGTTCAATTTTGCGTACCTTTGTTCATTTTTCTGAAAGGTATTTATACCTGGGCTTGAAATGATTGCTCTGACACAGAAGTCCTCCCAGTAGTTAATGCTCTCCAGACTTGTCCAAGCGTAATGATTGATTTCCCACTTGCATTCCCATCTCATCAATGCTCGGCGCCGCGGAC
>CM042184.1:45066039-45100930 GCA_023539305.1 Ilex asprella | reverse complement strand
GCTGTACTCGGCTCCGCGAAAATACTCATTCTCGGCTTCTTTGCTCGGCTTCGTTAATGTCCTCGGCCTCATGCCTCGGCTCTCCATTACTTGCCCCTGTCCACGTATCGTCCTGGGGGCTGCTGAATCTATCATGAGTCCCTTCAATTATCGTGATTAAATTTCTGATTTTCTCAAAATCTGAAAATTAAAAAAAAACGAAAATATAAACTTTACCAAAGGAAAACATCCACCTTTAACTAGTTCCATATTTTTCTCTCACCCAATGCCTTCCGTAGCCCTCTACAGCTCTACCAACAAATAAAGACACAAACTCCTCTTTCTCTCTCGTTAAGATTTTGATCGGCTTAGATGGGAATTTTAGTACATCTTTAATTCAAGAAAGATTCATGCTTTCCACTCCACATAATCTGAAACCAATTAAAGATAGATAACACTTCACAGCTCACTGATTACGAAAAAAATAACTACAAAAAGAAACTTTTACAGAATAATATACAACTAGATTATCAACTACCAGTCATTACAAATTAGAAAAATCGTAAGAAAATAGAATAAAGAATTTATGGTCAATGGAATAAGTAGAAGAATCAAGAGGAGTGAAGTAAAACCACAGATTAAACCTTTTGGAAATTTGTATGGTTTGAAGTAAGGACAGTAAATGCAAGTTGAAGAAGCTGCTTAGTCTTTGCTGCTTAGTCGTGGAGGAACAAGTGAATAAGTGATTAAGAAACATTGAAAAGTTTAGAGTAATATGGCTACGAGGAAGTAAATTATGGATTTTAAAAGTAGGGTTTTGGTTTTGGGAGGAACATGAGATTAAGAAACCTGGAAAAAACTTATAGTAAACAGAGAAAGGGCAAGTGAAAAACGAACAAAAGAAAAAAAAGGGATTGTATCGAAAAAAAAAAGAAAAAATTAATCATAATACTGACCTTGAAATTTGAATTTATTCTTTGATCATTTTGCAATATTTAAAATGTAAAAACAAAGATGATTGATCATATATCTCATGCTATTGCACGGGATTCATCATTAGTTTTTTATAAATGAGAACAAGAGTCCAAAAAAAAAAAATTTAAGTTTGTTGGTATCAACACATTTGTTGAGATTTAAACGAGCTTTAAACCTACAGACAAATACACACAATCGAAGAACAAACCAAAAACATAAAGCAAAGAGAAAAAAATAAAGAACAAGACACACAAATTTTACGTAGTTCGGCAATTTGCCTACATCCACGAAGCTGCAGAGATTTCACTATTGAGATGGAGAGTTACAAGAGCGGTTACAATGCACTCACAAACCCTAATTACCAAAACAACGGGTTTTTATATGTCTTGTGCATTGGCCCAAGCTTTCGCTCCATTGACAAAGTCTCAGAAAATTTTTCATTAAAAACCGTTCAATATTATTCCGAGTCGGGTCACCATCCAGATCAACACAAAAAACTAGGCTCCACAAAAGTTCAACAATATTAAACAAATGTATGGTCTACCCTTAAGTTGGTAGTTTGGTAAAATAAAAAGTAAAAAGTGAAACCCTCCCTCATGGAATCGCCCCATCACCCCACCAAAAATAAAAAACTACTACTTGTCGGATCTTCCCCTCCCTTCGAAACCCTTTCTTCGATCCCTAGGTTCCCCTTTATTCGCTAATTTTCATTCCTCCCCCCCAACTTCTCCTCTTGCTTTATAGTAGGTGATCTACCAAGAAGAGAATTAAAAAGAAAATGTATTGAAGAGGATATCACTCAACCTTTGTTTGAACAGTCTTTCTATTTTGAGTAGCCTTTGCTTATTTGACCAAAATAGATATATTTCAAATTTGAGCTACATAAAGTTTGAGTCCCAAAAATGTTGAAGCAGTATTTTGTTAAGTTGGGCTATATAAGGTTTGTGCTTGAGTTTAGATAAAATTCTCAGCCCTGAGTTTACGCTAATCTCGTTTCCCCGCATGTGTGTTTGTTTGGGTGTGAGGATGTGTATGTATGAGAAGAGGAGAGAGAGAGAGAGAGAGAGAAAATAAAGAGGAGAGGAATGGAGAATATTAATTATTTTATTCGAATGAATGATTAAGAGCGGAGATAGCAATAATTTATTTCAATGAGTCATTGGGAGATAGCAATAATGTAAATGCTACTTATGTTTTTCAAGGGGAGGGGGTCTTGCTGTTATAACATTACAATGACAAGTGATCATATACTTAAATAGCAATTAGAGAATAAACTAATTTATTAGGAAATAAGCTTGTTTTTTACCCAAATATTTTTTAGGTATAGAAAATTATGGTTTGTACATATCATTTTCTTCATGTTAGAAGAAAAAAAGAAAAAGAAAAACTGGAGCTATAGCATTAGCGGACCTCTAACAGGCTCCTAAAAAAAGACAGTCATGTCATGTCTTTATTATCCAGCTTCTCACGAGTCACTAGCTGACTATTTAAATCAAGTGATACTGTCTTTTCTTTGATGGCTTGAATCCTCGTGATTTATCTATCTTTATATATAATTGCCAAATCCCCACCAATAATCTCAAATTAGACTTACCAAGAAAAATAGATATAATCTCAAATCAGTTCATGGCACATGGGACATCTCATGACACATACCCAATAGGCTAAAAAGGTTATTGTAATGCACCTTGAGATCCCATGTCCCCGAAAGAATATTAGGAGAAGGGCTAGGCCAATAAATAGCCTAAGCATGTGTTCGTTGTTATACATATACATCAAAGGTCAGAAGTACAAATCAAATAAACAACCTAAGGGATAACTAAAAAACAACTATACACTTATCAAGAGATAACTACGAATCAACTATACATTTATCACGATCACTGGCATTCCTAACGGGCACTGATATAGGTTACTTAACTACCCCCGCAAACAAATAGGGAGGTCACAAACCATGAGTTTGTCTTTCAATAATAGAAATTGAGAGGAGGTCAAGCTCTTCTTAAAGATATCGACAACTTGATCTATGGTAGAAACATAACGAATGCACACATCTCTGTTAATCACTTTTTTCTCGAATAAAATGGAAGTTGACCTCTATATTTAGTGCGAGCATGATAAACCGGGTTCGCAGCTAGTGCAATTGCACTTTGATTATCACCCCAAACTGTAGGACGGAAAATAAAAGGTACACGAAGATCCTTAAGCAACATAGCCAAGGCTTGGTATTCAGCCTCCGTGCTTGACCGAGATACAACACTTTACTTCTTTGCACACCAAGATATTAGCCAAGGTCCCAAGAAAACCCCATAACCAGTAGTCGAACGTCTATCATTGGGATCCCCCGTCCAGTTGAAGTCACAATAGGCGTGAAGATTGAGCGTGCCTTTGTTAAAATATAAACCATGATCAATTGTTCCTTTAAGATAGCATGAAACACGCTTTGCGGACCTCCAATGAATACCAGTAGGTGAATGGAGATGTTGGCATAGTTGGTTTATGGAATAGGCAATTTATGGGCGTGTTAAAGTGCATTATTGAAGTGCCCCAACAAGTTGCCTGCAAGTTGTGACGTCCTCCACAGGTTCATCGTTCGCGATTGAGAGCTTCCCACCTAAAATGCTGGGAGCAGGGTAAGGTTTTGCACCAACCATCCTTGAATGATAAAGAACAACAAGAATATATTTGTTTTTTAGTAAGTGAAGTCCATGAGCATCCCTCGAGGCTTCTGATGATCCAAGCACATGGGTCCAACTCATGTTATAAGGCACGATCCAAGTTTACAGCCCAACTCCCAGAGGTCCAGCAAATCCAGTCCAACTGTTGACCCGGTCAAGCTCATTAGGAGCTCAAGGAGCTACTACATGAGCAGGGAGCATGCAAGGGTTATCCAAGATCCTCCTCATAGCCACCTTGGAGTAAAAGAGCATCTAGGAGCTTTACCTTTGCCCGTTGAAGAGAGGATAGATCACCAAGGAGACGAGAGGTCGCCAAGGAAGAGGAGAGATTGGCAAGCCATTAAGTTGCCCTCAATCCGTTATGACCGTTAGACTGACTATGCAATTACTAGCAGACGACTATAAATTATAAACTTTTCCAACACTTAGGGGGCATCGCAAAAAATCAAGATCACCTCTTTTTTCTTGTAATTCTCTACTCTCCCAACACATCGGAGTTAAAAAAATTCTTGGCGAACTCAGCCATTGAAAGTGGACGTAGATCTTGATTGACCGAACCACTATAAACCTTGTCTTCTCTCTCTACCTATTTTACTGCATTTTATATTATTAACTTGACTGTGGTGTGCAAATCAATTTGTGCATCATCAGTTTGACGCCGTTTGTGGGAATGACAAAGTTCTCATCTAAACATTTTCTTGGTTAATCTGTCACAATCACTGTCAAATCGATGAATCCCCCCGAAGACAATCCACCACGAGAGGAGGAGGTTGCTCCTCCACCTGTTAATCCCGTTCAAAATGCACAACAGATGCAATGCATGAGCTTACAGCCCAGAACCAGTAAATTCTGCAATTGATGCTTGAACAACAAGGAGGAGTGCAGCCTGGACCTCAAGCTAGGGGATCTCCATTCCCTAGCCATCAAGGGGTTCCCCACTTTGACGCTCACCCTTGGGTGCCCCTATGAGGGACCTCCTCCAGTGCTTGCTCCTGCTCCCCATGGTGGAGACCCTCTTTTTCAAGAGCATGAGGGTGAAAACCAAAGCATGGAACATGTGAGTCATTTCCGTGGCGATTCTAGAGGACCTTCTCCCAATCAGTGGGACGAAAAAATTAAGCAGGTACAAAATCAATTGGGTGACATCTTCAATGCTATGAAAGAACAGGGACTTGAGACAGTGGACTACCTTGTTAGTCAAACTGACACACCCTTCAAACCTGATGTGGCAAATTACTCACTCCCTAAAAAATTCAAGATGCCATCCGTCGAGACCTTTGACGGTATGAAAGATCCACTAGACCACCTTGAAACTTTTAAGACCCTGATGCAAGTGCACAACGTCCCTGACGAAATTATTTGCAGGGCGTTTCCAACCACCTTGAAGTGATCCGCTCAGTAGTGGTTCTCCAAGATCACACCTGCCTCTATTGGCTGATTTGTTCAGCTGAGTAAGTCATTCATGTCGCACTTTATTGGTGGACGCTACCACCAGAAGCCTGTCACTCACCTGCTTAGTGTAAAAAAAAAATCAAGATGAAAGTCTGAGAAGCTACCTCACTCATTTTAACGAGGAGGTCCTTCAAGTTAATTAAGAAGCCCGATGAAATTGTAAGTCTAACCACCTTCTTGGGAGACCTTCAGTCATCAAGCTTTCTTTTCTCCGTGATGAAACGTCAATCTAAGAGCATGCCAGAGCTGCTAGCCAAGGCCCAAAAATACATAAATGTTGAGGACATTACAAGGATTAGACGAGGTGAGTCCTCGAGAACTTGGGAGAAAAGAAAAGATAGAGAAAGGGACAACAAGAAGGAGAGTAGCAACAAGCACAATAGGACAGAAAGGGTACCTGCTAAAGACCGGCTCGGTCCTACTTTCCAAAGAGATAGACAAGCCTTTACTCCCCTCAACGCCTCTGTTGGACACATCCTATTGCAGATCTAGGATGACCTCACAGTAAAGTGGCTAGGGAAAATGAAGTCTCCCCCAAACCGCAGGAACACGAATAGGTATTGTCGCTTTTATCACGACCACGACCATGACACCGATGATTGTTATAACCTCAAAAGGAAATTGAGGAACGCATTTAGCAGGGAAATTCACATCTTCTCCGGAGGGCTTGCAAGAGGAGGAGAGTCTCTCTGCTATGAAGGCGCATGCTAGGAAAGCTAGGCACCCTGACAAATTACGCCCATCTAAGGCACCGAAGCATGGCAACAGTGAGGTCATATCTTTCTTAGATAAGGATTTTGAAGGAATTCAGCACCCCCATGACAACCCTCTGATGCTCACCATGACCGTCGCTAACTTCCAGGTGCGAAGGATTCTTGTGGACAGTGGAAGCTCAGCGTACATTTTGTTCGTTAAGGCTTATGACAAACTCAACTTGGGCAGAGAAAGATTGCAGCCCATCAGGTCGCCCCTTATTGAGTTCTCAAAACATAAGGTATATCCACTAGGGTCCATCACCTTACCTGTCACTACTGGAGTAACACCCTAAAGCTCCACTGTCATGGTCAATTTCCTGGTGATAACTGCCCTTCAGCATACAACATCATTCTAGAACGACTTGCTCTCAACACTCTAAGAATAGTGTCCCTACCTACCATCTCATCCTCTATTTTTCAACCTCGAAAGGAGTCAGAGACGTTCGAGGAGACCAAGTAGCTGCAAAGGAGTGCTACATCTCCTCCATGAAGACAAGAAAATCGCAAGAAGCTTTACAGGTGGAGGTCCTCGACCCAAGGGATGACACCACCATAGAAAGAGGAGAACCAGTTGAGGAGTTCACCCTAGTGGTTTTAAATGAGGAGCATCCAGACAGAAGAGTGTACATTGGCTTTTCCTTTTTTGAGGACTTGGTCCACCGGCTAATAAAGTTCCTGAGGCTCAATATGGACATTTTTGCATAGTCACATGTAAACCTCGAGGGCATTGACCTTGAGGTCGCCATCCACCGCCCCAATGTTGACCCTCAGTATAAGCTTGTTCGCCAAAAGTTGAGGGGTGCCTCCACTGAAAGAGCCAAGCAATGGAAAAAGAGGTAGAAAAGTTGATAGTGAACGGGGCAGCCAGAGAATTAGCCTATCCTGAGTGGCTCTCAAATGTGTTGATGGTGACTAAAGCTAATGAGAAGTGGCGAAGACATCATTTATCTTGAGTGGCTCTCAAATGTGTTTGGGTATAACCAGATCAGCATGCACCCCCCAAATCAGGAGAAGACATCAGTTATCACTCCAAACGGGACCTATTGCTACACGGTCATGCCCTTTGGGTTGAAGAACGCAAGAGCAACTTACCAACGATTGGTGAACAATGATGTTCTAGATACAAATCGGAACAACAATAGAAGTGTACGTAGACGACATGTTGGTAAAAAGTTTCACAGCAATAGACCACATTGATTACCTCTAAGAAACCTTCAACGTTCTTAGGTCATGCCGCATGAAGTTGAATCTTGAAAAATGTGCCTTTGGTATAGGCTCAAGAAAGTTCCTTGGCTTTATGGTCAACGAGAGGGGAATTGAGGCAAATTCTGAAAATGTCAAGATCATCCTAGATATGAAATCGCCTTCCCCGACCAAGGAGCTCCAGCGCGCCTCAATGGGAGAGTTACAGCTCTCAACAGGTTTGTCTCCAAGTCTCCAGATAAATGTTTACCTTTCTTCAAGATTCTCTGAAAGGTGTTCGAGTGGGGACCTAAGGCAGAAGGAGTCTTTTAAAAGCTCAAAGCCAACTTGGCTACACCTCCTCTCCTTTCACATGCCACCCCAGGGGAGAAATTATATCTATACCTTTTTGTCTTCATGTCAGCGGTAAGCTCCACCCTCATAAGGAACCACGATAGAGTGCAAAAGCCCATCTATTATGTGAGTAAAGCGTACTGAGGAGCAGAAATAAGATATTCGAGACTAGAGAAGTTAGCACTCGCTTTCATCTCAACAGCTAGGCGCCTGTAACATTACTTTTAGAGTCATATTGTTGTTGTGGTCACAGACCAACCTCTGAATAGAATTTTTAAAAAATCGGATGTATTTGGGAGACTCCTAAAATGGGCAGTAGAACTAGGCGAGTTCAATATTCAGTACCACCCAAGAGTCGCCATCAAAGCGTAAGCCTTGACAGATTTCAATGCTGAGCTTACACCCACAAAGGAGGACCATGAGCATTCCACACTCTAAACATCAAGCCCACACACTCAAGGCAATCAAACGCTGGACGAGGACATCCAGACGCCTAGGAAGTACACACTGACATCTAAAACAGGCGTCCAAGACAGAACAGGTGCCCAGACGTCTAAGACAGGCGGCCAGGCCTCCCCTGGCGTCCATACCGATGCTCAGACTCTTTTTGGTAGCCTGCTTAGAGCCCTAGACCCCGTGGACCCCAGCCTTGTGCCTTGCCTAGCGCCTAACCTACCTTGCCTACCACCTTGGATCCCACAATGCTTTCCAGTCCCTCCTCCTAGCCCCTTTGGAACCTTTATATGGATGGCTACTTGACCAGTGAAGGTGATGGAGCAGGCCTCATCCTAATCAGTCCCGATGGCACTTCCATAAAGTATATTGTAAAGCTCCACTTCATTGCCTCTAACAATGAGGCAAAATATGAAGTCCTCATCTCTGGCCTAAGGTTGGGATTTGAAATAGAAACCAAGAACTTTATCGCTTATAACGATTTCCAACTGATAGTCAACCAAGTGACGGGGGAGTTCGAAGTGAAAGGAGCCAGAATGCAGGAGTACCTTGCTATGACAAGAGCCTTTATCGCAAAGTTCCAATACTTTCAAATCATCTGCATCCTAAGAGAGGATAACATTGCTGCCAATGTACTAGCCAGGCTCGCTCGTCCTCAAAAGCCCCACTGGGACCAACATTCATGGGTCACCAATTCGAACCAAGCAAATTAGACGTGAAAGCCACGAGAGTCAATTGTGCAGCTGTCGAGTCAAATTGGATGACCCCAATAAGATCTTACCTCCAGGATGGCATGTTGCCAGATGACCCCCTTGAGGCCAAGAAGCTCAAGGTGAGAGCCTCCAAGTTCACCATCTTACAAGACACTCTGTACAAGAGAGGATACTTCTTACCATTATTCAGGTCTCTCTCACCTAAAGAAGCTGACTATGCCCTTCGGGAGATTCATGAAGGGATTTGTGGGAATCATTTCGGAGGGCACTCCCTCGCTCACAAGGCGCTGAGACAAGGCTACTTCAAGCCTAGTATGATGAGGGATGCCTAGGAATTTGTCAAGAAGTGCGACTAATGTCAGCGCTTTGCCGTTGTGCCTAGACAACCACCCAAAGGAACTCATAGTCATTACAAGTCTGTGGCCCTTCTCCAAATGAGGCATCGACATCCTAGGCCCCCTACCTCTAAGTAGGGGACAATGCAAATTTGTAGTGATAGCAGTTGATTACATTACCAAATAGGTGGAGGCCAAACCCTTAGCAAAAATAACAGATATAAAGGTAAAAGATTTTATCTGGAAGAGCCTTGTCTGCCGTTTTGGGATAACTCTTGCCATTGTTAGCGACAATGCCAAATAGTTCCACAACAAGCTCCTAAACTCATTTTGTGCCGACCTACAGATAAAGCAGCCTTATTCCAACCCAACGCACCCGCAGGCAAATGGACAAGCAAAAATCACAGTGAGAACAATGCTATGCAACCTAAAGACAAGGCTTGAAAAGGCGAAGGATCTTTGGGTTGACGAGCTCTCAAGCGTATTATGGGCCTATTGGACCACACTAAGAACTCCAACTGAAGAAACCCCTTTCTCCCTCGCCTTTGGAATTGAGGCAGTCATCCCTGTGGAGATCGGGATACATTTTTAAAGGTCTAGCAGCACGACCCCGCCACCAATGAAGAAGGACTCCGCATCAATCTCGACTTGGTAGAGGAGGCAAGGGAGATGGTTGTGGTCCGCAACGCAGAGTACAAGTGTCGCATAACGAAGTACTACAACTCAAGGGTGAAGTCTCGTTCCTTACAACCAGGAGACTAGGTCCTAAAAAAAGTGATCCTCTCCACAAAGGATTCGCGAGAAGGAAAGTTGAGACCAAACTAAAAGGGATCTTACCTTGTAATAGAAGTGGTGAGGTCAGACACCTACAAGATATAGAGTTCTGAGGGGAAGGTTTTGCCCCATCCATGGAATGCTGATCACTTGAAGAGGTACTATCAGTGACACTTTGAGAGAGAATAGAAAAGTTGGGGACTTGATTTTATTTTTTACTTTTTTGTGTTACATAAGTAGTGAAATGAATAAAATTTCAAGATTAATTCAAAAAAGATGCTTGCATTTTTATTCAACTTTTCAAAGGACCATCAGTGGCAAAAACCACTTTTACAAAAAGTAGGACTACAAATGCAACAAAATGCTTTCTTTTCCCAAAAAAAAATAAAAATAAAAAGTCCCTAGAAATATACCTACTCTCATGGTCTTCATCCTCCTCCTCGTCATCACCCTTGACATCATCAGAACCTCCATCACTCTCATCAGGTTCCTCAGTTGGCAAGAAGCCTGAGACATCAACATTGAAAAAAAAAAATATTCCCCGAAGCTCCTCATAACCATCAATGAAAGCATCTGAATGCCATTCTTCAGGTCCGTCTCAGCCCGGGAAGCTCTTTCTTGAGCAGCTTTCACCTCTACCTCTGCGGTAGCCTCTCTAAGCATGACCCATTCACGGGTCCTTGCAAGTTCAACCTTACTGAGCGTGGTCCTATCACAGACCACAACAAGGTCAGCCTCATAGAGCGTGGCCCTCTCACAGACCTTCACAAGCTCAGCCTGAAGCTTGACCACTCTTCTCCCATGGGTCGCCGAAAGCTCAGCATCCTTGAGCGTGACCCTCTTACGGGCCTTTATAAACTCAGCCTCGAGCGTGGCCACTCTCCCATGGGTCACCAAAAGCTTAGACTCAAGGCTAGACATCCTCTCACGGGTTGCCACAAGATCAGCATCAGAAGTCCTTCCAGTAGCTTCAACTCGGTGATCTTCCTTGGAGTAGCAAGAAGCTCATTTTGCACCACTTCATGATCGTGTTTTAGCTTGTGATAAATGATAGTCCTTAAAAACATACACATAGCTGCAGTAAAGGCCTAAGAAAAAAAAAAAGGCAAAAGAATGTCACAAATTTATGGAAGGAAGGGAAAAAAGGGAGATAACAAACCCTTACTTGAGCCTAGCTTTTCGGGTAAGAGTTCAGGATTCCCTTAGTGCCCAAGGAACTAATCTCATTCACATCATTGGAGAGCAAAAACTTTCGAGCCGATCCCTGATGACCCGCACATTACCCAACATGGAGTTAATTTGAGAAAGTGCCCCAGTAGAAGTCCCCACAAGAGGAGTGGACGGATGAGGGACAGAAGGTGTGACTAACAAGCGAAACTCTAAGCGGGATTCTAGAGCAGGGGGTGCAGCTGAGGAAGTCTCCAAATGAGGAGGCATCTTCGGATGGGTCAATTAATATGAGGGTGTCTGAGGGCGTCCGCGGCCCTATTGGAAAGGTCTCTTGAGAGATGTCGCCCGTCGCCACCTTAGAAGTCTTCATCACCTTGGAAGGAGGAGGACTCCTACCGGAGAGGCGAGTCTTGATTTTCTCTCTATCTATTTCTGCATGGAGAATAAAGTATTACATAGATGAAAACACCAAGCAAGAGAGGAAGGTACAAAGGAACCAACCCACTCCTTTCCTCTTCAAAGAGGAGCCACCGGACTTCGGGATATCATCACCATCTTTGGACATAAGTACTCCAAATTCTTTTTCGGGATAGGCTCTCACTGCCTCGAACTTCCACTTTTGGTCCCTCGTAGAGCACTAGAAAATCTGCAAGAGGAATGATTAGTTAAAAAAAAATAAAGGAGAGAAAGCAAGTATAGGGCATACCAAGTTTCTTTGGACCACCCCATCTTCTCGGTACCAAAGCCTTGTTAATCTTTGCAGCCAATTCTCCACCGACAAAGAAAAAACGTGATTTCCAACTATGGCAGTTGGACCACAATCCGGTGATCAGTTTGTCTCTTGTGGTAAAGTAATACCAATCCCAATTGGGGGCAGGGATCTCGCACAAGGTATAAGCTCCATGAAACTACTTCAAAGAAACATCCTCATGAGGCATTATCCTCCACAGCACCAGAAAGCATAGCAAAACCCTTCAACCATTTGGTGACAATCACCCCTGGGTGAGGGAAAGGTATTCGAGAATGCTACAAATAGAATGAGACATGGGGAATCTAAGCCCAACATCCAGCGTCTCCTCATAGATGACAATGTCCCTAGAAGAATCGTCATGGGCTGGCTAGCCCATTTCAGCTCAGCGGCATAACACAATCGGGGGAATGTGATAAACAGAAACAATCCTTACGATCTCATCATCAGTATTAAGTATACTAGAGATAGTACTTACCTTGGAACTGTCATCGTCAACAGCCACCTTGCTTTAGTGTTTTTTCTTGTGAGGACGGAGGCTTTGAGAAGCTGAGGAACCCAAGGCAACCCCAGGCTCGCCTAAGAAACCCGAGGAAGCCCCTTGCTTGCCCAATCGCCAAAATGCCTCAAACTAGTGCACAAACAGGTGCCCCTTTGCTCACCCAGGCAGTCCGCACGCCCAGGGAGCTCGCCCAGGTTGTCTGCACACCCAGGGAGATTGCCCAGGCTATTTGCACGCCCAGGCAGTCTGCAAGCGTAGTCCCTGCTCTTTTCAGTCTCTGCTCGCCCAAAACAGCTGCCTAGACTCCTCCAATCTCACCAAGTGGACTGCTCACCCATTGAGGATTGCTCGCCCATCTTTGCCCTGGCTAGAAGGCACAGTACCTTGGCATGCCTCTGACGCCTTGCCCCCAATGAGCCTACAAAGCCTCCGTCTTCCATCCTCGCGCAATCGGCTCACTCCTTTGAGATCGCTGCGGTTTGGGCGCCCAAAGTTGAGCTCGCCTAATCCTCAACAACGTCCTGAACTTCAATGTGCACACTGGCAACACTCACCTCCTCCCTCACTTCATCTGAACAGACAACAAGAGGTCGTGAAGCCCCCATTGCGTGTCATCCGCCTACATCACTTCTCTTAAGACATCATTAACGTCTTCAAGCTCTCCATTGAGATTTCAGACCTCTGAAAATCCTCTCCACTATCCACCATTGTTAAAAAATGCTCAACTCAAAAGTCTAACCTATGGGTTCTTGAAGGATTTGAAGAAAAAGTTCTCCTCTTTCCCTAAGATAGAATGAAATGGGCAAGAATAAAGAAGAAAGCTACTATTTATAACCTAGGGTTTTTAAAGAAGCAAAATGGCCCAATTCAAAAATCAAGGGCTCTTTGAGAATGGGAAAAAGGAAGGGAAATGAGGAGTTTATTTAATCGAGTGCTGCAGACAAAAGGCTGGGGAGGAAATCGCAAAATAAATAAATAAATAAATAAATAAAAGGGCAATTTTGACCGTAACTCCAAACGGGGCTTATTATATGTCAAAATCGAAGCTCTCGACGAGCCAAGAAAAACTCATTTATGTTGGTAATGAGCTTTTCAAAAAATGTCCAAAAAATGCCTAGAAACAACTGTTTTGGCCTCTTGAAGTTTTTTTTTTTTAAAAAAAAACTACTCGCCCAAGAGGCCGATTGCTCACCCAAGACACTATGTGCTCACCCAAAAGCTGTCTACTCACCCAAAATGGCGTGCCTAGCTCTCTGCTCGAAATTTTGACCGTAAGTTCTGCTCCATTAATTGAAATCAGGCTTATAATATATCAAATCGAAGCTCTCGACGAGACCTACAAGATATATAGCCTTTGGTTATGATTGATGCTGTTAAAAACTAAAAAAATTCCTAGAAGCACATATTTTGGCCTCCCAAAGTTTTTCGGTTATGTCCGTTAGCTGAAAATTCAAACTTAAATTGAATGCCCTCCTTTTCAAATTTCGTTAGACGTAAGGCATTGGGGGACAAATGATTAGCCAAGCCTAAGGGTCCAACTCATGTTATAAGGCACGGTCCAAGTTTACAGCCCAACTCCCAGAGGTCCAGCAAATTCAGTCAAACTGTTGACCCGGTCAAGCTCATTAGAAGCTCAAAGAGCTACTACATGAGCAGGGAGCATGCAAGGGTCGTCCAAGATCCTCCTCTTAGCCACCTTGGAGTAAAGGAACATCCAGGAGCTTTACCTTTGCCCATTGAAGATAGGAGAGGTCACCAAGAAGACGAGAGGCCGCCAAGAAAGAGGAGAGGTTGTCAAGCTATTAAGTTGCCCCCAATCTGTTATGACCGTCAAACTGGCTATACAATTACTAGCAGACGACTATAAATTATAAACTCCCCTAACACTTGGGGAGCATCATACAAAATCAAGCTCATCTCTTCTCTCTTGTAATTCTCTACTCTCCCAACACATCGAAGTTAATAAAATTCTCAGTGAACTCAACCATTGACAATTGACGTAGGTCTTGATTGACCGAACTACTATAAACCTTGTCTTCTCTCTCTACCTATTTTACTGCATTTTATATTATTAACTTGACTGTGGTGTGCAAACCAATTTGTGCACCATCAGCTTTAATCCCCAAGAAATACGCAAGGTCACCAAGAACCTTTAATGTAAACTCTTGTTTAATCTGTGTACCAAGAGTTTGTATAAAGTTGGAGCATGACCCAATAATGAGAAAATCGTCAACATATAAAAACACAAAGACAAGAACTTCGCCAAGATGAAAGGTAAATAGTGAACTGTCAACAGGTGATCTTGTAAATCCAAGATCAAGCAAGCTGGTTGACAGTCGAAGAAACCATGCATTAGGTTTCTGTTTAAGACCATATAGGGCTTTCTTAAGGTGACAAACATACTCAGGGAACTTAGGATCAATAAAACCACAATGTTGCTCAATAAACATCTCCTCTTCAAGCTTTCTATGTAAGAAAGCATTGGAAATGTCATACTCCAAAACTAGCCAACCAAAAAATACAGAAAGGGCTAACACAACTCGAACTGTAGCAGGCTTTATCACTGGACTAAATGTCTCAGTAAAATCAACATCATCCTCCTGTTGGAACCCCTTAGCTACTAGTCTTGCCTTATAACAATTGATGCTGCCATCCGCCTTCTGTTTGATTTTGTAAACCCATTTAGTTTGAATAATATTATGATCAGCAAACCGTGGTATAAGATCCCATGTATCATTTGCAACTAGCGCATCGAATTCATGCTACATAACCTGCTGCCATTCCTCTAATAAAATAGCTTGAGAGAAACTGATTGGTTCAACAAGATTAAGCATACTGGTATATGCACGCATGGGATGATTAGAAGCATAAAATAGCTAAAAGTTTGGGACAAAAAGAACCAATTCTTGATCGAGTTACCATATGATGTTGGGGAGGATCAGATATCTAATGAGATGGAGATATAGTGGTACTCTGTAAATGGTGGTTTGTGTCTAGTGATGGTGACAAAATAGGACTTGGTGAATGGTTTATGTCCAGTGATGGTGACAAAGCAGGGCTCGGTGAGGATTGTATGAAAGTGCAAGGGCTTAGTGAGGATTGTATTGAAGACAATGGTTGACTATTCGAAGGAGGATCAGGTAAAGTCTCGAGCAATAGTTGAGAGTAAAAAGCATTAAGATCAAAAGACATACTTGTTGTGGGAACATTCAAGGACACAAGAGAACTAAAAGAGACCCAAACCCCTGTTGGAAACGTGTGTTCATCGAATGCGACATTGAGAGAGATGTCTTTTGAGACACGTGATCAAAACAACGATACCCATAATGCTGCGGAGAATAACAAAGGAATATTCACTGTTTGCTACGGATAGCTAACTTATGCTTTGTGTAGGGTCTTCACAACTGATAATAAGCACAACCAAACGTTCTTAAGAAAGAATAATCTGGTGTTTGAGAAAATAATTTAAAATAAGGAGATATGTGATCTGAAACTGGCATGGGAGTGCGATTTATAAGATAAATTGCATTTATAAAGGCATTGACCCAAAACTTTGTAGGTAAATGTGATTGAGCTAACAATGAGAGCCCAATTTCCATGATATGTCGATGTTTCTTTTCAGCTAAACCATTTTTCTGAGAGGTATATGGACACGAAAGACGTTGATATATACCACATTTACGAAGAAAGTCTTGGAATTGATACTCGCCACCATTATCACGTTGAAGTTGTTTGATTGTTGTAGAAAAAACGATTCTCAACCAAGGATTTAAATTGCCCAAAACATAAGAAAATGTTAGATTTATTTCTAATAGGATATAACCATGTAAATCAAGAGTAGTCATCTATAAAAAGAACTTTTGGTGACTTGCAAGGAGGGATGACCCAATCTTGCGTGCCACATATCAAGAGTAGTGCGTACACCTACGAGAGCAACACTAGAGTGAAACCAGTTGATAGTCTGCCAATCAAATTGAATAAGGTAAAACCCACCTTCACTTCGACATGTTAGCAACGTTCGTCCTGTGACATTGTCCTTGACAAAGAAGTTAGAACCACTAAGTACAAAATAGCAATCGTTTTCTACATATAAATGCTTAATAGAGAAAAGATTAGCTGAGGCTTGTGGACAATGTAGGACACGTTTTAAGTGAAGAGTTGACCTAGGTGCATGCAATGTGAGTTTACCAGTATGTTTAATCTGTAAACTATTACCATTACCCACAACTACTTTGTCATCTCCTTGTTATGGCTCGGTCAGGTGAAGGTTGGCCATATCGGTAGTCACATGCTGATTTGCACCGCTGTCAACATACCTAGTGTTATCACAATGAAGGGAATTGGCATGTGCAACCATAGCTGCCAATTGCTGCGGTTGATGTCGACCTTGGTAGTTGTAATCATAGAGGTGGAAACAATCCAATGCCATGTGATTCTTCTGGTTGCAAATTTGACATGATATGGATTGAAATATGGATCACTTGCCCAAGCAGGAACACGTCCAGTGTTGTTAGAAGTGACATTGCCATTAGATTGAGCAGGTTTTTGAGCCAGAGTCGAAGCAAGATTAGGACGTTGTTGCTGCCAACTTTTGTTGTTGTTCTTCAAATTCCTTCCTCCAAATTTGTTCGCAATGATAGCAAAATTATTGTGATCAGTTTGCACGCTTTGCTGCTGATTTTCCAGGAGTGCCTCAAAAGCAAACAATTTAGATTGAAAATCAGTCAAAGATAAAGATTTCTCACGTTGTGCAAAGTAACAGTTGGAGATGAAAGGAGTGTAGGCAGCATTGAGTTCACCAAGGATGTGCGAGATCAAATCTTCTTAATTAACTGGCTTCCCTACTGCAGCCAGTTGATCCGCAAGAGTCTTCGCACTTTTAATGAAATTAGAACAAGTCTTGCCTCCTTGATGCAAACACTGCAACTGACACTTTAATTGATTGACATTATAGAGGTTGAAGAACTACCAAAGCGGTTTGCTAGTGCAAGCCATGCTTGTCGAGCAGTCTTGAAGCCATAGACCATAGAAAGAACATTCTCTGAGATAGTAGACTTCATCCAAACTAGAACAAACTGGTTTTTACGACTCCATAGGGTAAAATCGGGATTAGTTTCACTAGTTTCCACGAAACCCAGAAGATCGTGAATGCTAAGAGCACCTTCAACTTGAGATGACCAATTCAGATAGGATGCAGGTCCCTCAAGCTTCACCGAAACAAACTGTACGAGGTTGTTTGGTAGAACAAAGCCAGTAGTGGAAGACGACATAACGTCTGACAGGATCGGGCATGAGCCAATTAAGCTCTGATACATGAAAGAATATTAGGAGAAGGGCTAGGCCAATATATAGCCTAAGCACATATTCGTTGTTATCTATATACATCAAAGGTCAGAAGTACAAATCAAATAAGAATAATGTTATATTGATCAAATTTTGGGATTAAATTTGGAGCTCAAATGACATGAGAGTTGAGTTGAGCTTCTTCGTTTGGTGTCATATTATTTGAGTTCTAATAAAAACTTCAAATAATATGATGTCACGTCATTTGGGCTATAAATTTGATCCCAAAATTTGGTCAGTATAACATTATTGATCAAATAAACAACTGAAGGGATAACTAAAAAACAACTATACACTTATCAAGAGATAACTACGAATCAACTATACATTTCAAATAATGCTGCACTGATCAAAATTTAGGATCAAATTTTGAGTCCAAATAACATGACAGCTAACTTGGACTTTTTTATTTGGTGTCATGTCATTTGGGTCCCTATAAAAATTCTAAATAATATGCTGTCATGTCATTTGAGCTCTAAATTTAGTCCTAAAATTTGATCAATGTAACATTACTCATACATTTATCATGATCAGTGACATTCCCATCGAGAACTAATATAGGTTTCTTAATAGTCTCATGCTCCATTAGCAACTCATATAAATCATACAAGACGTGCATGATGTTTAATTAATCATACGTAATGTTATACTAAATAAAACATACGATCAAATAAGAGAATCAAATAACGTGGCAATATTTATATGGGGGCATTTTTGGTCACATATTTACTTGTTTAAAATTCAATTTTTTTTTTTGCGTGACTATTAATGATTAGTTCGAACATCAAGAGTTGTCCAATCAAATAAGGGATCAGACTGGTCTTAGAAACATAAAACTAAAGCAAACTCTCATAGTTTGGAAAGATAATCTAAATCCATAATTCAGCGAAAATAATCATATTTACAGTATGATTGTAATGTACAAGGCTCCCTCCTGACTACAGTGGTAAATCTTCTACACAAGATGTTGAGATTTCCTTAATCACCAAAGCTCTAGTCTTGTTAATTGTCATAAGGCACAAATACACATGCTCTTCAAGCTCTTCTACTTGTTTCCTGAGCCCAAAATCACTCTTCTTCAGCTCCTTCAATACCTGCAGAGAGAATTTATCTTCACTTCTCTCCAAACAGAACTGTACCATTGCCTTATTGTGTTCAATCTCATCATGAAGGCGAGACACAAGTCTGCTCATTGTGTCAAAATCCCTATTCAAAATATAAGTGCCCTTAGCTGCTACATCAAGTTGTTTTCCAATTTTCCTCAGAAACCCACTTCTGAAAAACCTAAAATTGAGTAGTTTCTTCTTTAATGGCCTTACCGGTAACACGAAAATCGCAGGTCCCAAGAGAAGTGCGGTGAATGTATGTGCTGCTAGGATCACAGCAATTATAGCAACCAAACCACAAGCTGCTGTCACACAAATCCCAGAACCCTTGTTAAAGCAGTTTATCATTTTAATCTTCCTGGCAACTTTTTTTCTCTTTGATTTTAGGTGCTGCAAAACTGAGCAGTGCTTGTCATGAACTTGTTTGAAATCTTGTTTGTTAAGATTGGAAAACGGGTTGTTGAGAATAATGAACGAATGTAGCTCGGAAATAATAAAGTCAAATTGCTTGGGATCAGAACAGTCATCAATGGTGCCAAGAACTTGTTGAATGAACTTGTAGTTGGATTGAACTTGGTTGATGCTTTTGAGTAGGTGGCTGCAGATATTGGAGGCCTCAGCACTAATTTCAAAGTAATTGAAGAGAAGGGCTTTGAGATCAGACTTCTTTGAAAGGACTGCAGATTCAAGGATTGCTGCTATAGTCTCTTGTCCAGGTTCAAGGAGAATCTCTGAGAATCTGTGATTACAGTGAGATGGAGATGACGGCTCGTTTACTAGGAATTGAGCTTTGGTGAAGAAATCAACATAAGATTTTGTTCTTACTGCCCTAAGATATTCATCATTGACATTGAGGTTTTTACAACCCTCTCCCTTCTTCTTCCCATCTGAAACCAAAAATTAATGTTGTTCATTTTTACAAATTATAAATATTGAAACGCCATGCTATCAAAAAAAATCAACACTAAACGCCTAGCCTGTTGATGAAGAACTATAAATTAACAGATTTGGGAAAAGCTAATAGAAAGGTAGACCTATATATCATGTTCATCTTACTTGATATGTAGACACCATGTAAAAACGAGGAAGGAAGGAGGAAGGGAAGGGAAGGGGGAGAGAGAGAAGAAACTTGAAGAAATTGTACAACCATCATGAGGACTTAGGTATATACTTTGAGTTTTATTGAAAGCGAAAATTGAGAATAACAAACCTTGGGTGATCTTTGAAACTCTAATTCTTGCCCACATCTTGAGTTTGTAAGGAAGAACAAGGTTGATGGTTTTAGATTATAAGGAACAACTTTCACGGAAAGAACTGAATTGATGGAGAGTTACTGACACCCAACCTAAGTAAGGCTTGTTTTTTGTGAAACCTTGCAACGAAAATGACAGGCTTTTATAAGCAACCTTAACTTGGAAAGTTGTCTGTTAGGTCATCAATGAATCTTATGAAGCCACTAAAAAGGTGTTTTAAGGATTGTCTTTCACGCTTTTTCTGTTTTGATAAAACTAGTTTCATTTCATTTCATCTCTCCCTCTCTCTGAGAGACTTCTCCAATATGTTTGCTTGTTTCAAGGCTAAATTGCTGAAGAGGTCGCTGTTCTTTGGGACCTTTATTGTATCTGTTAGCCTCCTTTATCTGTCATCTTCATTTTGCATCATTTGATTAAAAGTCATAAAGCTTTGGCAAAGTTTCACTTAAAAAATAATATTCTTTCAATTATTCATTTGCGCCCCTAAAACCATGCATGCAAAATAACATTTTAGGGACCGCAAATATATATATATATATATATTACCGCGATAATAAAAACTTTTTACCATAATTTTTAGTGGGTACTTTTTATGTATACTATTGGATCACGATCTAATGGTCGCCAATTTGTCAAGACTTATTTAATTTAGTTCTTAATTAAAATAGGGAATGTCTATAACTTATTAATTATAAGAGAGAATTACACTTAGACTCCTTAGGTTTTTCATTTAATCACTCAAACTCCCTAATATTTGAAATATTACATACAGACCCCTAAGGTTTGTATGCACGTAATACTTAGACACCTATCGTTAAATGTTTGTTAATAAATTACATCTAGATCCCCTAAAATTTATAAGTGTATAATATATAGACCACTCAAGTTTAAAATATTATACTTAGGAGAAAAATACTCTAATTAAATATAGAATTTTAAATATTTTAAATTTTGTAACCAAAATTCATGTTCTATTATATCATTTTTTGAAATATAATTAAAAATACAAACTCAATTTTTTCTTAAAAAATTATAATTAGTATATAATTATACTATTTGTTGGAATAAAACTAAAAAAATCAAACTAGATGTCAAAATCATTCATAATAGAAAAGGAATTTTACCAAAATTCTTGTTATATTATGTCATTTATTGAAATAAAATCAAAAATAAAAATTTAATTTTTTCTTAAAAAATTATAATTAATATACAATTATACTATTTATTGGAATAAAACTATAAAAATCAAATAAGGGGTCAAACTATAATAAACACAACATATTCTAGCTTTAATTGGGATAATTTGGTTGTTTAAACGACTAAATTAAATTCTAGTAGATAGTATAATAGTATACCAATGATAATTTCTTAAAAATATAGATTTTTATTTTTTATTTTATTTCAATAAATATTATAATATAACATAAATTTTGGTTGAAAATTTTAAAATATTTAATATTCTATATTTGTTTGGTGTATGTTGGTCTAAATATAATATTTTAAATTTGAGAGATCTAAGTATTACACCCGAATAAACTTTAACGGGTCTGGATGTAATTTACTAACGAATATACTAACGGCAGTGGTCTAAGTGTTACACCCGTATAAATCTCAGAGGGTTTGTGTGTAATATTTTAAATGTTACAGAGTCTAAATAATTAATTTATAAACTTCAAAGAGACTGAATATAATTTTGCCTAATTATAATTTAGTCCTATAAGAATAGCCTATTTAGTTTTGAAAAACTTAATATTTTAACATTAAGCAATAAATATTTTGGCCATTTTTACATATGTCTGATGAGTTGACTTGGATTCAATTGGGGTAAGTTGGGTGGGTTTTACTTATTCTTTGCCTAAATTCAATTTATCCTCTTATTATTTGCCCAAATTATGTTGACTTTGTCCTCTTTATCTTTATCTCTTCATATTTTAATCAACCTAATTTATACTAGAAGATTAAAACGTTAATGCATCTAAGTGACAAAGTTAGATTAAAATTCCCACTCCAGTTCAAAATTAAAAAAAAAAACTTGTTCCTCAGTAGTAGATCCGCTGCACTGCTACAAACTTTGGTGCCTCAATGGGAGATAGACATGAGGGGAGGGTTTGAGTATAAGCGTTGTGGTAGACCGGAGATAGGCATGGGAGGAGATGGGTTTGAAGAAGTATTTTTAGTTTTCTTTTAATTCAAACGAGTACAATAAATTATATGGGTAATATAGATATAAGATAAAAATCGTTTGGGTCATTAGATTCAATCCGTTCAATACTAGTTAATAATAAAAAAAATTATTAACCATAAAAGTTTTTCTTATAGGACTAGATTAGAATTAATAAATCATAGATATTTTCTATTTAATTAAGAATTAAATTAGATAGATTTTGACAATTAATTTTAAGCATTTTTATTTGATGATCATTAAATCGTGATCCCATGAATCCTTTTAGGAATCACCGAAACGGATTAATGATGATGTGTATAGATTTTCCTCCACCCTTCATCACTCTTGGACCTGTACCTAATCTCTTGGGATGTGAAAGGTATAGTTAACTAGCATCTTAGATTGTAATAATATATTTTTTTATTTCCTTGAGTATTTCTTCTGTAAATAAAATCCTTAAGAACTGTTAGGTATTTTTGAACCACAATATATATCCATCTTTTTTTATTAAATATTAGTTTTATTTGCCAAAACATAATTAATCTGATCGTTTTAGTTTATTTTTCATTTTCTAGTTCTCAACATCACCCTCTTACCTCTGTTATCAACCTAACCTAATCTCGGGCGTCATCTTTGCGAGCAAAAATTCAATGTAACGGTGATAACATATCAACATTATTACATAGTATATAATAAAACATTAAATGAATAAAGTGGATCTCACTTGAGTAATTATTGGCTTATATGGAAGAATCGTGGATAATTATTGACTTATATGGAATGATAGTGGATAATTATTGACTTATATAGAGGAGTAGTTATTAATTTGTGTGAGATTTATTTTTTTTATTTGTTTACATATTATTAGTTGGTAATATCACATAAACCTCAAGAGTTAGCTCAAATGGTTATATGAATGAATTGTAAATTTAGACTTTTTGAGTTCGAATTTCGACAACTTCTTGAGGCTTGACCATGAGAGATTTATCTCTTATGAATACTCTAATATCGACGTAGATGATTTGTTTTTGATCGAATCAGAGAGGAGATTATTTGCATTGTGCATAAATTGACCCAAATACCATTCCTTATGAATTCCATACACCATAGTCTCAGCGTAGATAATTTACTTTTGATCGAATTGGAGAGAAGATTAATTAAAATACGCGTAAGTTAATCCGAATGTTTGAGAATGACATTACATGACAATTTTAACGTGATGTCACTAATGTATTAAATATTTATGTCATTGCCTCATTTAATGATCATATGAATTTCTCTTTTTCTAGACGCAAGAAGTGAAAGCCATAAGTTCGAGTGAAGTTAGACTCCACAAGTTTAGAATTCGTTAGGAAAGATTAAAGACATGCAATTATGAGGACTTTTGAAGTCATAGTGATAGCTATGGCCACGGAATAAGAATTAGAGATGCTGATGCTAATTATTTGCAATCGATTAGATTGAGAGATCAATCTCCTCTAATATATATATAGTTTTATTTTTTTTATAGATCACTCCCTATATTTAATAATTAATTAAAAAATAAATAAAAATATGTTATAGGAGATCTTATTTCATAAGAGACTATATTAGTGTGTCTGGTTTGAAAGAAAGTGGGTGAATAAAAAATAAAAATGAATATAGATCACCCACTATATTTAATAACCGGAGATAAATCGTGCATGAAAACACTAGAGTTAGAGTTGTTAGTTGAACGAGTGTGAACCGAGTTCGAGTCAAGCTTGAAAAATTTGTTTCTTAATCGAGTTTAAAAAAATGTTCAAATTTGACTCGTTTTAAAGAGAAGACGAGCATGAACGAGCCAAAAATAAGTCAAGTTTGTCTAATTTAAGCCAAACTTGTAGGTTTTGTTTTCTAAACGACAGTAAAAACTTGTTTAAGTTTGGACTTATTTAGAAAATGAACCGAGCTTGAACGAGTCAAACTCAAACCAAACTTAAATAATTCAATTTGATTAACAATCCTACTTAGAGTAAAGATGAGAGAGAGAGTGAGTGAAAAGTAAGGAAATGAAGGTAAAATTCATTGTGATTGGATTTAAAATATATTGGTGGTTGTTAAGAAAATCTATTTGAGACCAAAGTCATCATATTTTATGTTTTAGATTAGCTCACCAACAATATTCGTTTGATTGTAAGAAGAAAATGAGACGGACAGAAAATGGGGGGTGGAAAAGCAATCCACACAGCCCACCAATTTGAATTACTCCGAAAGTCGGCGGAAAGCTGAAATGAAAAATGGACCACAAAGTGTAAAGCTGTTGAATTCACCATTTAAACCTCCAAGTGGCAACTTGCTGAACAATAAAACAAAGGAAAAAAAAATAAAGGTGTGACCCACTAATTTTGTCTCTCTGTCTTGGCAGCCAAACCAAAAAACTGGGACTTATCGAAAAAAAAAAAACCACCCAAAAAACTGCTGTCAATGTAGAATAAGAACTTGTACTATATAAGAGCATTTATAGTGTTGTATAAATAATAATTTTGTTTTATTTTAGTTTTCATACTGTTACTCTAAAATTTGTTGTGATTGATAGAATGTTTTGTTGGACCAAAACAGTTTTTTGGTCGATTTTGAGTCAAAATTAAAGTAGGATCCAATTGTTATTTCGAATAAATTTTCGTAGGTTCATATTCTATTCCGTGAGAAGTACAATGTAGTATATTCACTTGCTCAAATCGAATAAGAAATGAATGACAAAATAGGCTCCAAAATGACCCTCTTGAAAAAGTGGAAATAAAGGAAGTGAAATATGGGATGTGACACCAATCTCACATTGGTTGAAGAAGAAGTCCAACATGGGCATATATAGTCCAAGTTTGCTCAATGGGTTGGGCCCCAAGGGGTACCATAGTTTTGTGAGCTGAGCGAGCGCTTACATGCCGTTGATTCGACCACACGCGCGCGCGCCGCCCGCCTTGCCACGACCCGGCTCGGGTGTGGGCTATCTTTTTAGAGAAAATTCATTAATTTCGTAACCCGAAATTAATTTGGTGGTATCCGTGGGTTGTGTCTGTTCATGAAGAACAGTTATTTAAAGGTGTCTACTAGCTGTTAAAGGTTGTGTCCTTAGTATTTTTGGGTTGTGTATTTTAGTATGGTGACTGTCCGGAAAGTCACCTAAGTGTGTATAAATACCCAGATTCATTTATCATTCTAAAACGAGAAATACAGTCATACACTAAATTCGGTCAGGCATTAAGGCATACATTGCAGTCTACATTTTCGTATTAAATCTGTGTGTTTAGAGAGTACACAACACATTTTGGTTCGCTGGACGGGGAGATTGAAGTGTTATTTTTGCCCGTGTAAAGATCATTGTATCCTGGGAGGCAGACGCTCGTGATTCCATAAGCATCGTGTGTGGGGGTGAAATCTGTCTTAAGGACATAGTGTCAAACACTAGCCTTGATTTAATTGAAGTTCAATTACAGTTCCTGGTCTGCAAACGGGTCAGTGTTTATTTATTTAGACAGTATAGTTACGTGTAACTGTGTGCTGTAACTTTTTCGCAAAAGCTTGTCACTGTATCTCTTTTGTGTAACTCTTTCGTTAAAGTAGTTTCTGTGTAACTGTTTTGCATCTTATTGTTACTGTTCTGTTTTACTTTAAGTTACATAATATCAGAAATATCTACAAGTGATTTTACTATTTTGGAACACTGCCTCCAACATGTTTTAATTGACAAACCGTTTTTGGGTGATTACTTGTGGATGAGTTCAAATGTTTTATTTTAAGATTTTCTTGAATAAATTCGTAAAGCGATGAATACACAAAAGAATGAATCAAAAAAAATAGACCCTTTTATTAATTCAATCAAATGAGTTTTAGTTCCAGAGAGACTGAATTAACAGTCTTTGATTAAAGCACTAACTATTTTTTAAAATTAACTTAAGCACTACTCCTAAATACCTTAATCGTGGGTCTTATGGGGGGTTTGAATTGTCTTTTAACTTCATTTTTTTCCTCCTTTTATAGCCTCTTCCTTTGACGATTTTCCTTTATCGATGGTTGATTGGTTTTGTAATTCCCAGGCTGTTATTCATTATTTCAAACCAAAGTTGTGGCTGATCATTTTCAGCATTTTCTTCAGATCTTGAGACGTGGCAACCTCTTAATGACTCTAGACTTGCCCACAACACATGCATCGAATGTTTTTAAATTTTATATTTTAAGTCCAAACAATACCCCCTTATTTAATGAGTTTTACTCTAATTAACTCAAATAAATGAATAGTCAATACCATTACCTTCTTTCAACTAGTGTTTAAAAGCTTTTTGCAATTAAACTATTCATTGGACTTCCCTCGTTTGCTTTTTCTTCTTGCGTTCAAAATCTCTAGCGTTTTTTTTTCTCTTACTGACCTTTAATCGTTCTCAAGAAGCAAAATCTTTCATCTTCAATTGCCTATGAGATTCCTTTCTCACCAAGATTCTCTTCTGAGATTAAGCAAACTACAAATGATTCCGTAGATCAACGGGTTTTGATCTCTACCCCCTAATTCAAGTGGGATTTTTGCTCTTGGTCCCTATTTCAAATCTTACGTCTGGGAGGGATTTTTCAATTACTACCCTGTTCATGAGGGTGAAACCCTAATGCTGAACCAATCCCAACTTTTGTTGAACTTATGGAATCAAGGAACCAACCCACTCTGCTCATTGATCAATCTTGACTAGCAGTAGATTGATTGGGCTAACAAGATGAAAACTCACTATGCCTTTCAATGGTGAAAATTGAGCATTTTTGGAATTATTAAGCTTTCCACCCATGACTTGCACATGAACCAATGGTTGGTTGGTTCTACTACATGCTTATGGTCTCAGTCATGCAATGCCATGTTTCTTCGCATATGCATGATGTCATCAATGATTTTGGATGTCATCTTTTTAACTGAGCTTCCATCGATAGGTATAGAGGTGAATGCCTATCTTTCTACTGATTCTAGTCGCGATTTCGTTAATATCCCTTATAGCATAAGGAATCATGATCTCATCAACCATTTCTTAGCTTCTCAATTATGGTTTCCTCTCTAGGAGACTTTTTCATTCTTCTGAACAAATCTTCTAATGCACCACACCCATTTATCCTTTATATGGCACCCAAGTCATTGACATAGGCAGCCAACCAACGTCCTAAACTTCTCTGTCTCTGCATTCTAGATGTTCTTTCTTTTATCCAAATTGGGATATCCTTCCACCATCCCAAAACCTTTCAAAGGTCTTGTTAATTTCTTTTCTGGTGGTTATGTAACACCCCCACCCTGCCCACTACACGCGAGTACGGCAGGGCTCCACACTCAGTCCAGGCGAGAGTCGACTGTGATACCATTTTGTAACACCCCACCCTCCACATGACATAATATTGTCCGCTTTGGGCCCACTGGCCCTCACGATTTTGTTCCTCTCAATACCCCTAGGAAAATGCCTTATGTCATGTAAGGTGAGGGGCTTACTTATAAACCCAGCAACTTTCCCCTCCCTAACCGATGTGGGATACCAGGATCTCACAATCCACCCCCTCAAGGCTGCACGTCCCCGTGCAGCACAGACATACTTACCAGTAACCTCCCGCCCACACGCGAGCACGGTAGGGCCCCACATTAGATTTAGGCGAGAGTCGGCTCTGATACCATTTTATAACACCCCCACCCTCCACATGACATAATATTGTCTGCTTTGGGGCCACTGGCCCTCACGGTTTTGTTTCTCCCAATACCCCTGGGAAAAGGCCTTATGTCATGTAAGGTAAGAGACTTACTTATAAACCCAACAACTTTCCTCTCTCTAACCGATGTGGGATACCAGAATCTCATAGGTTACCTGCCATCTTTTTCAGACCTTTCACAGGTCTTACTGGCATTCTTCTACAGAATCCCTTTCTTCTGGTTTGGACAACAAGAACTCGAACCTAGCTAAATCATTGCAAAACTGGTGTAGGCTCTAATCAAGGCCCCTATCTAACTGTCATGTTTCACTACGTGGATCCAAGGAAGTCAGATCCATGTAATAGAAGTGGGTCTCTACATTGTGTGCATCTGCAGTAAAAGGACTAGGATCTGCCTAATGCGCTTCCATTTCTTTTCTACCTTCATTATCACTTTCTGATAGGAAGATCAAAGCTTGATGTAAGGATGATGAAACACCACCATTTGCATGTATCAAATTTTTTCCAAGAAGAGCATTGAAGTTTGATGATGAATTCACCACAAAGAATGGTGTTGTGGTGTCTATATTACCCACTTAAATTTGCACAAGCAAAATTTCTCAAGCAGAAGATGATCCTCCTACAAAATTACCGACTCTGTAATGTTAGTGTGAAGCAAGTCCTTCACACCTTTGTTCAAGACTCTTAGTATCCTAGAAGGCAGAATGTTCATCACTACTCCATTATCAATCAATATTTTGTTAACTGGATGACCATCGATGTGGGCTTAAGCGTACAATGGTCTTAGATGCTTAAATAATTCCTTCCTGAGAGGGTGTGATAATACCCTATCTGCCTCCCAGTCTCCTTGTTCTATGCTTATAGACCATCCATCAAGTCTAAACTGCTTCACAAATTCTGCATACAGAATTAGTGCTATCTTCCACATCTTTTGCCAATTGACTTGATTGTCATGGCTTAGTATTGAATGACTCAAACAAAGCTAATATCATGTTACATGTGCATCATCCCTAAGGAAGGAATCTATATCTTCAAAGTTCATCATCTCTTCATCAGAGAGCATGTACTTGTCTTCTTTTATTTTCTCATTTCCTTTTTGTTGATGAACCCGCAGACACTTTTTTTGTATCTCCTTCAGACAGATCTAGTATCTGTTTGAACTCAGCAATCTTTTGGTCTACAATACTTTGCTTAATCTAGACTTCTTTGATCTTTTTCTATTGTTCCCTTGTCGAAGTGGGATTTTTTACTTCCCATCGATGGATTAAGAGTTGAGTAAGCCTCTAAAGGAGTGGGATTTTTCCTACTCATCTAGGTTGTAGAATTCATATGTTCTCTCCTTTTTTGAGTATTGTTGAGCATTTGCTACCATTGTAGCAATAATTACTCTTAACCATCCCACCATTCCTAATAGTAGGAACGAATTGAGTAAAGGATGACTGATTTTCCTAACGTGCCTTGCTCTATTTTCTTTCTGGTTGTCCAATCCATTGTTAAGGACGATGACACTAGAATTGATAACTCGTAGGAGTTTAAAGATTAGTTAAAGATTTCTTCTAAAACCTTCTCATTAAACCCCGAAGAGCAGTGTCTCTGTTGTTTTGTACACCTATAGAGAGAGACTCCAACAGTATTGATGCTCAATTCAACTATATGCTTCACTCATGTTGCAGGAATCTCTAGACACAGAAGTACGAGTTAATCCTCCTAAAAAAAATTTTCGGTGTTAAACTTGGTGCCATTTATCATCGTGGACTTTAGGGGGATTCACTATTCTTGATCCAGCTTTCGTGATAACCTTAAATCTCGCTTTCCTCTTCTAAGACTGTTGTTCTTGGTGGTCTTCCCTTTTGATCCTCTGTCAAAATTTTCTTTGGCAATCGATGGTCCAACAAAATGGTCCATTCCTTGTGTTTTTTCTCTTCTTTCTTGGTGTTGGTGCTTAGTAACCCTTGTATCCTTCCTAATTTCAGGGAGATAATGGGGACCAGACTGGTATCTTTCTTTAATTAGAAAGATAATTGGGTCTACACTATCAAATATTTTCTCATAGCTATTGTAGATTTGCATATTCCCTTCACCTCTGGTTCTAAATTGGAGTCCTTTATCACTGAACTCTCTCACTATTTCATCCAATGGGTTGCATATGGTTTGACTATCTCTTTAGCACATTTGAAGCACATGACCAATGACTCTTCCTCTTTGGGACCAAGCCTGTTATGGACTGAAATCCTCATCTTGGTAACAATCCTTTCATTGTCAGCCACAGAATTAACAGCCTTCTTGTTTTCCTACATAGTAACAGAAACCACATTAACATTTACTTCCTTAGAAAAATTATATTTGTCTATTTTCATGGTTTCTTCCTCTTTTGTGACATATTTAAGCATTCGTTTGTGTATTAAGTCTTGCACTTGATTTCTAAAGGTAATTCAATTTTTAGTTGAGTGCCTAAATGAGCTATGCAATTTATAGTATTCTTTTCATTTCCTTCTCTTTTCTAGTGGGATACTATGTCCCTGAGACAAGACTATGAATTTTTGGTTGATCATGTCATCAAAGAAAGTATTAGTCATTGATAGGTCAAATGAATATTACCTAGAGGTCTAAGGTGCATCTTTTTTAAATGGATGACTAGATGGCATGTCGACAGGATCTTCAATCCTTTTCAGGGTATCACACATGATTGGTGATTTCCTAATGACTTGTGTCACATCTATTTCAACCTCTCTATCGAAGTCTTGGAAATAAATTCCAAATGAATTGTTTTTCCTTTACTGCTTTTCTCTAAGAAACATTTTATATCTAGTAGCCCTGGTTAAGAGTTCAAACATGTCCCTAAACTCCATTCCTTTGAATTTCTTTCTTAATTTGAAGTCTAAATCATTTTGGACCAATTTTATCAATTCGACTTCATGCAAGTAAACATGACACTTATTTTTAGCCTTTTTAAACCTATTGATGTATTGTTCTGTAGACTCATTTGGTTTGTGTCTTAATCTAGACAAATCTGTCATCGACACTTCTGGATCATTCCTAAAAAACTGAGCATGAAACTAAACTTCCATCTCTTGCCATGTTTGAATTGTATTAGCAAGTAAGTTAATCAACCAAGCAAAAGCAGTTCTAGTAAGTGATTTTGGGAATAATTTCATTTTCAAGTTTCCATTATGTTCAACTTCTCTACACTGGAAAGTAAATTTTTCCATGTGGTCTATTGTGGATTGAATTTCTTCACCAAAGAAGAGATAGAATTCTAGGATTTTATAACCCCTTGGAACTTTTCGTAATCAACCCATAGAGAGTATGGTTTTCTGAACACAAACCTCTCAATTTTCTTTAGGCTAAGACCATATAAATCTTGAATCATTTCCACCAATTGGTTTCTATTGAAAACCATATTCTAGAGGCCATTGATGTGTTCACCCTGATCAAAGGGTTGCGCCCTTATTCTTGGGTTGAATTCATCTATAGGTTTCAATGGAGGCATGGCAAACCTTTCATGAGTCCTACTAGGAATTTCAGGGACTATCTTTGGTCCATTTCTCTCCCTAGGATTTCTTGCTGAGAAAAAAGTTGGAAACGACTTCCATAGGTTCTCCATTGAACATCATGTTAAAGTGATTTTGGTGTGGGATACCTGTTCTTTCATTAGCAACTATTGGTGGTAGTCTTTGATTTTTTGCATGGCATACCACAAGACTGGTATTACCTTCATCCACCATTTGATTTGTAGTCACAGTGTTTGATTTTTGATTGAATGGTCCTGACAGTGGTGTTGGGACATTCAATAGTTCATGCATGACATTAACTAATTCTTGACTAATGCCAGAGATGGGAATGTGCAATATATGTTTTAAGTTCTACACAAATTCCTGCATTTGTACACTTTCTTAGCCATTGGACTGACCATTCATTGGATTCGTAGACTCCACATGATGGGTAATTGAACTTGCTTCACGATTGCCATCAACTGGCGTCATTTCCATAGTTTCATTAGTCACAAACATAATCTAGTCTTAAATCTATTGCGATAGACAGAATGCATCAACCGACAGACAGTTTTGAGACAATTGCTTGTGGATGGGTTCAAATGTCTTATTTTAGGACTTTCTTAGATGAATTCTTAAAGTGATGAACACACAGAATAATAAATCAATAAAAATAGACTCTTTTATTAATCTAATCGAATGAGTTTCAGTTACAAATAGATTGAATTAACAACCTTTGATTACAACATTAACCACTTCTTAAAACTAACTTTAACACTACTCCTAAATACCCTAACTTCGTCTTGCGGGGGGGTTGAATTGTCTTTTAACTTCTTTCTTTTCTTCCTTTTATAGCCACTTCCTTCGACAATTTTCCTTTATCGACGTTTGATTGACTTTGAAACTCCCAGACTATTATTTCTTCTTTCAAATTAAAGTTGTGACTGATCATTTTCCACCTTTCTTCAGATCTTGACATGTGACAACCTTTTAATGACTATAAACTTGCCAACAACACAAGCATCGAATGTTTTTATAATTTTGTATTTTAAGTCTAAACACATACCAATCAAAATAATCCAAAATTCTTTTCTCCAATTTTTTCATATTTCTTACCAAACAAAAATAAAGGGAAAAAAACCTTTGCTTCCTAGAAGGATGAAAATCCATCCAATTTACTTTTTCATCTCTCCAACCAACATATGGAATTTACAGGGGCACGTCAATGTGAAAGTCTTAATGGGTCTATAAAATGATTCTTTTGAGCACTGTTATGCTGTCCACATTAAAATTTAAAATTTTCTTCCAAAATGCATGTGCATCACATATATGATTTTGTGGGTCTTCATTTTATGTGTGATGTAATTCATTTGGGATGAAAATTTTAAGTTTTAATTTGGACAACCAATTAGATATTGTTGGCCTTTTTATTTGTTGAGATTGAAGAGTTTCCACATCATTTGAGTCACCATTGTTATCCAAAATTTTTGGTGATACTAACGTGATTGATTTCTAAATGTAGGCGAGAGTTTTTTACTTCGAAAAGAGCAATGCTGTTGAGATTAGGGCGGATAGTCGAACGAGTTCGAACCGAACTTAAAAAACTTGTTTTCTTAATTGAGCCTAAAAAGTTATTCAAGTTCTCCTCGTTTAGAAAGAGAGCTAAGTCTGAATGAGTCGAGCTCAAGTATTTACACATAAACGAGTTGAGCATGTCGAGTTCGAACTGAGTTTGTCATACTCGTTTTCCAAAAGAGTCTAAAAAATTATTCAAGTTTGGCGTGTTTAATAAATAAGTCAAGTTTGAACGAACCAAAAACAAGCTAAACCCTAGTCGAGTTCGAGTAACTCGGTTTGATTAACAGTCATAATTGAGACATTATTTTGGGACTTAATGATTGTGATTATTGGATTGTCCGTGGTTCACAGCATTGAATGGACTTCACTATCAATCCAATCATGTTAATGCATTAAAGTCTCTAAATTATGTTCCAATAGCATTTGTCCTTCAGAAATTAATATTATCTCTATTTTTTCTATTATTTGAGAAAGCAAATAACTAAAATCTGCATATATATAATTTTGAACTTTTTTATATTGAAAAGAAATTGAAATATGTCCTCCGACCCCCAAAATCTAAAAAGTATTTAGTTTTCGAAAAAGAGAATTGATTTTTTTTTGGGGGGGGTGATCCTATGGTAGGTAACTTAAATTTAGATTTAAGAGCGATAATTGAATGACAATCTTACACTTACTAAAGTTTTAAAAAGATTAATTTCTAGACATAGAAGCCGCCATATATCATATAGATGAATGCGTATAATGTCATCTTGCCTGCAATTCCTTGAAAGTGGTGTGTGAGAGAATTGAAACAGTTTACGCCACTAATGCATTTTATGTGCAACAAAGGACGACCAAGCATGAAAGGAGGAAATTGAAGTAGTAGAGCATGAGCATGCATATAGATAGATAGATAAATACAAGGTAGGCCTCCTTAATTGGTTGAGAAGTTGTCCTAACGGCTGGGGAGCTTCACCAAGGCAGGTTGGCAGGCAATCTGTAAAGCTAAACATTCTCCTTAACAGCTTCTATCTTTTTCTCTCACCCCCCACGTCTTCCATAGCCCCCCTTACCAACAAATAAAGACATGCATCTCTCTCTCTCTCTCTCTGTAGAAGAAGGGGACGTTAAAATACAGGTGGAGTGCTGATATATGGACAAATGGACAAATAAGAGAGCCAATGAATTCGAGAGAGAGAGAGAGAGGTAAATGCGTGGAGGGTTCAATTTGTGATGAGCAGCCAGCCCAGAGGCCAGATCAAGAGTTGATGTATATCCAATTTGTTGTATCAAAAAAGAGTATATCCAATTTGTTGTGCTTATTGGACCACATGTTTATTTTATGATGCTATTAATATTAAGCTAATCCATTAGGTTTGTTGACATTTGGCCATCGACATGCATCTCTCTCCCCCCTTCCTATATATATGTGGGTAATTATCATTTGCATCTTTTTTAGATAGACATATCTTAAATGAGATCCCATATATTATCTGAAACATCACTGATACCTTCTGTCATATTAATGACGTTAACTAGAATGCAATTTTACTAAATTATTCATGATATATTTTATACAAAACTTCATCTACATCCCCATATAAATAGTCATATGTATATCTCCAATGAAACCACTTCTATTTTAAAAATTTTTTAAGTATTAAAATTTAGGCCGATTACAATTCTATTCGAGCTAATTAAAATTTGAGTCAATTAAAAATTATATTTTAATTCATTTATGTATTAAAAATGAATTTAATTGATTCAAATTGAATTTTAATTGACCCAAATTTTGATACATAAAAAATAAATTTTAATCATCTTGAATTAAATTTTAATATTAAAAAAATAAAAATTTTAACCAACTCTATCTAATTTTAATCAGTGCTATCAGCTCAAGTTGAGCTCTCAACTCGAATTTTAATACGTAAAAAATGAATTTTAATATGCTCAAATTTTAATACATAAAAAAAATTAATTAGCTTGAATCAAATTTCAATATTTAAAAAAATAAATTTTAATTGGTTCATATTTTAATCAAATTTGATGTAGAAAGATTGTTTGAAATTTATATAAGAGCATTTTTGGTATTTTAGATGAATTTTTCTAGTTGCAGGATCCAACAACCAAACGATTTCGATTATAGTGGTTTACGATTTTTCATACGATCCGGATCTATTTTTTACTTTCGTGGAATCATGGGATCGTACGAGTCGAAT
>CM042184.1:45007511-45061039 GCA_023539305.1 Ilex asprella | reverse complement strand
AAAAAAAAAAGTGGACTTAAGTCATTACATATAATTTTAAAAATGGACTTAGCTCCTTATAAGTTTCCTTGCAAGACTTATCTCCAAATAAGTACATCTAGAGGGACTTACTTCCAATTTTCACTAAAATATAAAATATAATTAGCCCAATCTACTTTCTTGGTAAACCGATGCTACTTACTCCCATATTCTGAAAGCCATAAAGTAAAATAATAGCTCAACCAATACATTCACCTCCAATTAAACATTAAAATTATTCCATTGGCCGACAAGAGATGTAAACTCCCACATTTATATAACGTAATTATGTTTTGAAATGCTAATATATGTATGAACTATACAGATTATAAGAGTAGAAATAAAAATGTTATTTAAGGTAATAGGGTATGTTATAGAAGTTTGGAAGTATTCTGGAGTGAAATCATATTTTAGATAAAATTTGGGTAGAAAGAATTTTGGAGATTTCCTAATATTTGAATCATAACATTTTATCCTGATGTCCGTTTGAACTGAAATTTTTACAATAGACACTAGACATCCAAGGCTACAAAAGTGTACTTCACAAAAAAAATTCAAATCGACCTCTAAATGGGTCAAAACTTCCCTGGAAGTTTCAGCAGAAACTGGGATGAGGTTCGAACGACAGTGAGTCCCAGTACTTTGGTGTCTTCAAAACTTTTGATGGAAAATAAAAGTACTGGGAGCATGCAACGTTCGAATTAATGTAAAACAGTAATTTTTACTATTGACGTTCGAACGTGACTTATGAATCTGGATTTCAGAATCGCGCATAGCAGACCATTTCTCCAATTATAGATACATAAGTACACATTCATTAGCCTCATTTCAACACTTCTAACACTAGAAATTCTTAGAGAGAAATAAAGAATGGGGAAAATACAAGATCAAGAGGGATTTGCATATTGAAGTGGATCTCAAGTTCTTCACACAAAATTAAGGAAGAAGGTAGGGGTTTCCTCCCACTCTTGTCCATTGAGGCTAGGGAATAAATATATTTCTGTTTTGACTCTCAATCCTATATATATGCTATGAAATTATTATTTCGTGATCTTTTGCAAATATTATCATGTTTTGAAAGAAGCTATGGTGGAATAGCCATGAAACCTTTTTTTCTTGTCTTGAAAACCCTAGTTTTCAAGAGAGATGAATTTTTCTCTCAATATTCCTTAATTTTTTTTATTTTAAAACTCTAGTACTTTGTATTGAACTATAAAATGATATTTTTGATGATCTCTTGCATATTTTCTTAAATTTTTCTATTAGAATAATATATATGAAATTTGGAATTTTTGGATTTGCTTGTGATTTGAGGAAATGGATTTGTATTGTATCTCTTGTGAATGTTTGGATGACCATAGGTGGTCGTTGACCGGATATCGTAGAGTGGGTTAGATGTTTTTTTTACTCCGTATGGATTTGAAGGTTCATTATCACTCGTAGTGAGGTTGTTGTTTTGCAAAGACCAAACCACTATTCGCTCACATGGTATCGAGGCTGAGGATTAATATACTATTCTTGGGTTGGATTCGTCACTGTCAATGCATTGGTATACGCCCTTCCTAAAGTTGTGTATCCTTGCAATGATTGAATTTGTGTGTGTGGACCAAGATATTCTCGATGTGTTTATTCATGCAATGTCATACTTCATATCTAAGATACATTGGGATACATATACAAGTTGTGGCTTGGTATACAGTTTTGGAAAATGATACATTGTGGGTTATTGCTTATTGTTGTGGAAATAGTTTATTACAAGAACTTGTTGGAAATGGTTTATGGTTGGAAATGACTTATTGTTGGAATGGTTTATTGTTGGGAATTGGTTTTACTTCTTCATTTCATATATTGCTACTGTGCAAACTTGAGATCGGTTGACCTATCACTATTTTATTTCAAAAGTTATATATGATATTTGTAAAATGAGACCGACTTGTTTTATATGTTTTCTAAACCTTGTTCAAGTTTGGGAGGATTTTCCTACAGAGCTTAGTGCTCACCCCTACAAACAATATTTTTTTTCAGATTTTGGATTAGAAGAAAAGCTCAAAGTTGATGAGCAGGTGCTTTGGGAAGTTCAAGTTGATGAGCATGTGGATCCGGAGGGCGATGTCTAGAATTGTTTTTTTTATGTCTAAACTAGGAGGTTCATTTTGAGAGAATGTTCATGTTAATATGTTTGTTTGTATTTTGCTGCGAGATAATTGTTTGGCATATTCTTTTGGGCGTAATTGTCATAGTTTGAGCATATTCTTTTAGATGTAATGGTCATGGTTTGGCCTATTCTTTTGGATATTAGGTGTAGATATTATGTACGATGAATGCAATTTTTTTTTATTTATGAATTTTTTTAGTTGCTCTCATGATGTGATTGATTTTAGACAGTAATGTCGTCTAAAATAAATTTTGGCACGTTACAAGAGATGTCAATGATGAAACATTAAAGTCATAGAAATCATATTTTCGATGAGAAATGATTGTCATAATTTTTTCTCTATTAGATTTCTATTAATTGATAGTTAATTTTTTATTTTGTAAAAAATAGGCTGCATTTATGGTGCAATAAGATGAGCCTAATATTATTAAATGATCTATTTTGATGGGTTAATTTATCGCTTTTTAATTATTGTGATTGAGACCATTAAATATAGGTCTTAATCTAATTGTAACACATAATGGGAGAGCCCATTAAATTTCATTAGCTTTGAAAATGGAGAGGAAGACTTTGTCGTTTTGGGGAAAAAATCAAGAGATCGAGTATCATGGCTTATATAGATATGTTCTAAACCTTGATAATTTAGGTGTTCTAAATTTCATATACAAATTATTAAGATTTCTTACATGTGATATCAGAGCTTATCATATATAAATGGATAATTCAATTTATTTTATTATTTTTTTATTTGTATAATTAGGGATCTCAAAATATTTTTGTAACGGTGGCGACATCTAATTTCTCACACAATCACGTCAATTGTTTGAAAACATAGTGGCTTGAATTCTTTTATGAATTGAATTCTTTTAGGATGTGTTTGGCAATTCATGGATAGACTGGAATTGAAATCCCAAACCAGTCTAGTGAAATCCCAATGAGCCGATTTTTTAAAGGGATAAATGGAAATTATGTTATCCAATCCCAAGTTTGGATAGTGCATAATGATGTACTTGAGATATGGACAAACTAAAATTTTTTGTTAAACATTTAATACATTTAACATTAATTGACTATTTTACCCTTGAATCATATCCAATTCTATCTCCTTTTTGGCTTGAGAATTGTTGGTTACCACTTTATTTATTTATTTATTTTACTTTTTTATCATTGTTGGTTACTAATTTAATATTGTGGAAAATATAAAAATACTTATGTATTCACCAAGGGCATGTTTGGTATTTTTTTGGGATAAGTTTGGATTGGTTTGTCCAAACCTGGGTTTGATTTAAAAATGAGATTCAACTTTCAATGTTATCCATGCTAATGTTTGATATGTGCAGAGATATATGATTATTATGATAATATATTAGTATATAAATGACTATTTTACCCCTTAACCAATTTGTATATATATGGAGTATATATGATATATAGGGGCATAAATGTCATTTGTATGTTAAACTCCTTAACCCTCATATGAAACCCACCCCCTTTGGGTTTCATGAAATCTAAGTATGTGAGTTTCATATCAGGATTCAAATCCTATCCCTACTTCATGGTTGTCAAACATGGGTTTAAAGGGTTTATACCCTAACCCATGTTCCCAAACCCCTATACCAAACAACCCCCAAATGCATGTTATTACACGTTTATTTTATAATACACTCACAAATTTATTTCAACCGCCAAAGATATTAAAAAATTTAGGACCAAAAATTCCTGAACATACGAAAAACAACGTCACAACCCAAATTCACATGAACCATTGTAATTAACAGTTTTTTTTTATAAAAATTAAAGACAAAAAAAAATTTCCAATCACAAAAAAAAAAATACAAAAAGCCAATACAATTCTAAAACCATATACAAACCTCCTTCAAAACATGTAAAAAAGAACAGAACTTGTGTTACAAAGAAGAAATATATACAACATACATATAGTCAAGTTGTGCTATCCTTTATCATAAAAAATTGAGTACATCTTTTTAGTCTAGCAACTGGCAGAATTCTTTACATGCACCATGAAATTTGCCTCTTTAACAAATTTTCAATGACCTACACCATATTGTTTAAGTAATCACAAACCATCCAAATAGCCCTCTGAACTCAGCCTTCATGTTCTAACATATACCATAGTTAAAAGTGTCATCCAAACAACCATTGTCTTAAACAAAAACATTACACAAATTTAAGAAAGCCCGATTTATATTTCAAACAGTACACGTCCTTATTATTGGTTGCCTTAACCTATCCGTACAAAATACAAACAACATGTCCTAAATACTATGGTGAAGCCATATCCACACAGAAGCCGTACATCCTACATTATCGCAAGCTTTACATTGTAATTACCCAATTGGCTTGAGGCATGTAACAAAATATTATACACACACCAGTACATACGTATAAACATTTTAAATGGGAAACCTTGACATAAAGATTGTTTATGCATTCAATCATCGATGACTGTAACATCGACGTGCCTTGGAGAATTAACCGACGGTGATGAACCAACACTATCCAATTCATGATTGCTTGAAGAAGCATCATTTTGTTTAAAAATAACACTAAAATTTTTTATGTTTAAGCACGGTTCAAGGCAATACTGTCCAGCGAAATCATCGTCCTACATGTGTAAATTTGAAGAAAATCATTACTTTAATGCATATCTAACATAGTTGAATGTTAAAAAAATGTACGCACAAACTGTGTTAAAATCCAAAATCACTTACTTCCAAGAAATTATTTGCACCAATTATGTGTAGGTTGTGCACCACACATTTTTTTAAAGAGTCACATTCAAACAAGCCACTATCAACCATTTTAAAAATTGTTAGGTATTGTCGCTCCCAATAGAATATAATCCTTATAAGCTAAGTAAAGGACAAACTGAATTTTGACATTCGGCGTTTCAAGATGGCTAACATACTGTCAATCATTTTTGTGTTGTACTTCCCAAAAGACGGAAGCTTCTCTTTCTGTTTTTGTAATCGATAAATGTGTCAATGAAGACATCTATTTCATCCTCACTAATTTGTGGTATCTTCATTACACACTACAATAATAACAATCATTCATGAGAACAATATAACTTTGATTTATGATTCATGCAAGATTAATGAAAATTAACTGCTACTATTGACATTAGTATCTATCAACCAACAGGCAATAATATGTAAATTGGCGAATAATATCATATTGAAGTTACATCAAAACTATACATAGGTAGCACATCACATCCAAAACTTTGGTTACTTACAAGCAATGGCCCAATGTTTTCAGTCTTCATCATCGTACGACAGTCATTAATTTAATAACATAAAGTCAACCAACTCTACTCATAACCGAGTACACAATATGGATGACTAATATGCCCAAGATGAACATTACAACAGTTAGCATGCACCAAATGATATCACGCTTGTATCCGCTTTCTTCAAGTGCAACAACTGGTTGTTCATTATTGTCAATAGGATGATCTTCATTACGATTTTCCAAATGTGCAACTGCATGGACCTCGATCTCATTATCTACACCTCGTCTAGGTTCTCCTATATCTCTCGAATTGTAAATGGAAAAAGAAGTTACCGCATCATTGTACAAATAACACGATTTTTACAGTGTACATGGATACTTATTCACATGTGCATGACACTCAACCAGGGTACAATGTTGCTTCCTATACATATCTAATTGCACAATAATACCATTTACGTTACTACTACTATTAATTGCTACTACTTTTGCTTCGTCTAGGTTCTCCTATATCTCTCGCATTGTAAATGGAAAAAGAAGTTACCGCATCATTGTACGAATAACACGATTTGTCCAGTGTACCTGGTACTTATTCACATGTGCATGACACTCAACCAGGGTACAACGTTGCTTCCTATTCATATCTAATTGCACAGTAATACCATTTACGTTACTACTACTATTAATTGCTACTACTTCTGCTTTAGTAACAAATGACATGTACATACACTACATAATAAGCGACAGTATGTAAATTGGCCGTTGTAATGCATATACTGCATGAGATAATACCTTCCAAGAAACAATACATGAGAAAAGTACATAAAAATACAAACAATGTTCCTAATACAAGTATTGTCAAATGGTACACAAAATGCTAAGTTCGCCCAAAACTTTGGGGTCTTAGCGCAAAAAAAATGATTTGTCATGAACGTACCACATGACATGTACATCCTTCATATGTAGCTACGACTTACATGTAAGTGCATATATTTACATAACAACAACATTTGTAAATACTACCTAATATTCACATTGAACATCAATGTTGGGTTGTGTTCCACAATAAACCACCAACCCATATTGGTCGCTCATAATCGGGTCAACTGAAGAAGATGTCCACATTTACGAGGTCCGAAAAAATCAATTTTAGCGTAGAATGACGATCACCCATGGAAATTCCATTTATCTTCTCAAGCTCAACGTTTACATTCCTACGAGCATCAACGACATCATGTATATAGCCAACTCGATGTTCTATCAAGTCCAACTACTTACGACTCTCTTTGACATATTCACCAAACACACGTCAGATGTCGCCCAAACTTTTTGTTGTTGATTCGGAAGTACTACCACTCACCTTCCTTTTCATCTTCATACTAGTGGATGGTGTTCCAACACTGGGCTCATTAGCAACAGTTTGGCCACAAACAAGTGTTGCACTATGTGAAGCAGGTATGTCACGACCTACCTGTTCTTCCCCAGCCATGTTTTTCTGTCTCCCGCATTAAGGCCTCAACCTCAGCATCTCCTACCATCACTTCCAAATCCACTGCAAATTCACCTGTAGCCCGATCCTTCCCAAAGATGATCCCCCAATCATTGAAATAAGGTCATGACTTATCGCGCATGCTTTTTGCATTTCTATCCTTCTACAACAATAAACGTAATTAGTCAAAGTTAAAGAAATATACATTATGTGTTCCATAACTAGAAAAATGAGCATATTGTATATACGTCTACACTGTACCTTCATATAATCTTGCCACATATCGTCACCATCTACCAAAATTCTATTATCTGTACTATTGAATCCAAACCCCAAAGTAGCCATCATTGTGAAAAGTGAGTTATAATTTTTCTTTCACGTCTTTAGCTTAAATTCAATATGAGGTGATGCATGCAACGCACACCCTGGAATTGCAGCTTTCAAACTACTCTCTAGTGCTTGGAGATATCCTAGACTAAAAGTGTCGTTCTGGCACTTCCACCCATTCACACATAAATCCTTCAATGCTACAATAAGTTGATTTTCCTCTGCAGTTTTCCACGTCCTACATGCACCCCTCTCACTTTGGGTACTTGCACATGTCTCGGACATTTTCTATAATCATTGTCAATATTCAAAATAAAAAAAAATGTAACTATAGTACTAATTCTTTTGGGCCACATATATGTTAACAAAGTCAAGTTCAAATAAAATATGGAGACATTAATTTATAAAGCAACACACTTTATACACATAATACAAGTACATAAAACATAACCATGTGCATACAGTTAGATAACATGAAACATTTTATATTGCAAGTTTCAATACCACGCTATTCTCAAACTATTGGTTGTCCCCGATTACTTATCCACTAATTGTACATATCCAATGTCATTTGATTGTGAAACAAAGACCATTCGGTAGATGTTTCAACACTATCTATGACATCATTCACCGCTTCAACATCAACAGACATATCTTCGGGCAAGTTTTCCTCATAGGGGTCAACACTCATTTCATTCATAATTATGTTATCCAACAAACAACATGCAGGTATGATGCGATTATGCGTGCGCACAGGGTAATAGCATGGTGCCCTAAGAATTGTCATCGTTTATTTAGTAGTGCAAAACATCATTCAATGCATGTCCTTGATGTAGAATGTCTGAGGTTAAACAATTCTTCAGCATTTCGTGATGCGGCTGCACCAACCCTAAACTCTTAAATATGATAACGTTGACCCTTAATAGTGCTAAAAATCTCTCCCCATTTGTATAACCGACATCAACTAAATAGTACGTTCTTGTGTGGTATAAGAAGCTTTACATTACAACTACCTAACAACCAACTAAAACCTATGCATAGAAGTGTACGAATCTTCGTCAAAATATCGTAAAATATGACTTACAACGTGCAACCTTCAACCCATTTGTCCTAGTAATAACATCACGCAAAATCCTAGAATCGGCAACTGACCCTTCTCGTCAAGGTAGCATATAAATGAATTTCATGTCTGGAGAACAAACACCTAACACATTTGTCGCTATTCCACATCTACTTGTTTTATATCTAGCTAGGTAGACTATAGGGACTCAGGCAGGAACATGAGTTCCATCTAATGTACCCACACAATTCTACAACGAAAAACAATAAAATTATTATCCCAGTACTAGGGGCAATATATTCTTAGTAACGAAAATGAAAAATATAAAAAATATACAATATTGAGTATTTTATCAGGCAACGCTTACCTTAAACCACTTCCACTTAAAGTTATTATTGTTGTCTAGAACTGGTTCTGGTGATTTAACAAAATCCGACTCAACCTCAACACTGCAGTTAGAACCTTGTTGAAATGACGACTAACGGTTTCTCCCGATTGAAAGAAATTGAACTTAACTGGCCTATTATGCTAAAATACTTAGAAACATGGCTACCATCTCCTCATTTGTGACATTCCTAGTTGAAGTTAGTCCACCAACATCATGGACCAAATTACATAATACAAGAAATGTGTGTCTATCCACCCTCATTTGGCTAATACAAGTTATTTCACACTTGCCAATGAGACGGTGTAAGTGTTCACTTTGTAACCGACTCCTATGTAAAGGTCGTGGGACTTCAGCTTTCATAGAATTGTTGTCCATTTCCCATATCATCACTATTAGCGATACTATAAGATTTAAAAAAAATGATCATCTCTCTTATATTCCTATTCAAAATGGTAAGTAAAATACATAGTTCATCGCTAGTGTTGTCCATGTTTACCTAATTCATAAAAAATAAAATAAAACAATACAAAATAGTTATCATCGATCTAGTGTGAACGTAAATGTTGTAATTCAAGTACCAATACACACCACATTGTACAAATTAAAATGGGATCTTAACATTGCATATTATATCAATGTAATTGACCATCTCATGCTAAAGGTGGGGTTTGGTAAACAATATCACATTCCTCCATAACAAAAATCAAATACTTTCTACCAAACAAATACATTTGATTCCTCCATAACATAAATCAAATACTTTCTACCAAATACATTGTATGTAAAACAAATTATGCAAATTGGCATATTGACACCATGATTGACGGAAATCTAGGAAAGTACCTCAGTGATGGAGTGGACTTCGATTTGGCAATTAGAAATACCTACAAAAGTGAAAAAAATATTTGTGATTAGATCCTTGAAATAATAACAGTAACACATAACCCAAAAGTAAACAAGAGTGTTATATGTATATTTTAAGTTATGGTCTTTGTTTGTGAACTTAATCTACTGACTTACTCAATAAAATGCCATTGAATTGACAGTGAGTTTCAACACTAGTGGAAATCTCCTGCCAATCAAATTTTCTAGTTTTGATGAATTTAAACTAAGGGAATTAATTGAAATAGAAATTAAAGTTTAAAGACTTGATTGTTTTAATTTATAGTTCGGGGACCAAATAGAAATCAAGTGTAAACTTTGACCCTTACATTAATTGGGGCTATGCAAAATATTCAATAACCCGAAAAATCAACCCTGAACCGACCCTTTCAAACAGAAAATAGGTGGATAATATTTATTCTAGGTAGGTTTCAAAAGTAAAAAAAATCAACCAATAAAATCGGCTCGATTTAGGATTCCTTCAAGTCCAAAACCGAAATAACTGACCCGCCCGAAGAATATTTAATAATAATATAAAATATATATATATATACACACGGTCTGGATTTGTCTTTTAAAAAAAATAAAAAATATATATAAAAGCAAATTAACCCTACTTCCACTTCTTAGTCTTTCTTCTCTTTCGCCACTTCTCTCTTCTCTCTCTCACAAACGAGCAGATCTAATATGAAGACTCAAAGTCTGAAGATCTGAAGGCTCAAGGTTGTATATTTCAGCCCTATCGATCTCTTCTCTCTCTCACAAACGAGCAGATCTGAGATCTAAAGACTCAAAGTCTGAAGATCTGAAGACTCAAGGTTGTATATCTCAGCCCTATCGAGCAGATCTCGACCCTTTTTTCTTTGACTAGTAATTTTTTTTTTCATTATCTCTGATTATTCATCTCTCTGAATACATTTTTTTTTGGTCTTGAAACTCAGTGCTCTAAAGCAATGAGTTTTTCATTTTGTTGAAACTCGGTGAGTTTTTTGGGGGATTAATTGTACTAAAGGTCCCCCAAATATGGATTTTATTTTATTTTGGTCTCCAATGACTCAATTGTATTATTTTGGTCCCTAAAGTATTTAATATGTTTTTATGTGATCTTTCAAGTAGACAACGTCCAGATTGTTAACGATTGTGTATCATAAACATGTCACAAAATAGCTAAATATAGACAAAAAATAATTTTGATAACTCTTAAACCAAATTTGAGTAGCTCTTGAAAAAAAAAATATAATATGGATAGTTTTTAACAAAAATTTTGGATAGCTCACATTCAAAATTGTATAATTTAAGTAGCTATTTAAGAAAAATTTGAGTAAAAAATTGGTCAAAAGTTATCTAAATAATTTTTTGTCCATATTTAAGTATCACGTGACAAGTTTATGATAAAAAATCATTAGCAATCTGAACATTATCTGCTTAAAGAACCATATAGAAACATATTCAATACTTCAGGGATCAAAATGATGCAATTTAAACATTCGGGACAAAAATGAGATAAATTTCATATTTTGGGGACATCCAATGCAATTAACCCTTTTTTTGGTCTTGAAAGGTTTTCAATATCTGTGACAATGAGGTTGGCTGGGTGCAGATGTTTTTTGCTTTGGAAATTTTGGTTGGTTTTTAAAAAAAGATTTCACTTTTTGGTTTTATCTTATACTGGTTATAGGCTTGCAGCTTGGTTGTTGAGCGTTTTGGCCTTGCATTTCTAGTTTCGGTGAGTCTTGAAACCATGTGGTTGTTGAGCATTTTTTTATTTTTGGTCTTGAAACTCAGTTTCAGTGAGCATTTTGGCTTTATACTAATTTTTTTTTTTTTTGGTCTTGATACTCACTCAGTGAGTTTTTTCCCTTTCTAGTTTAAAGTTGAAACTCTACCATCAATTTTTTTTTTCATTTTTTGGTCTTGAAACTCAGTCACTGCCATATTTTTTTTTCATTTTTTTCCTTGCTCTAATTTCTTATACACATTTTTTGAATACATTTTTTTTTGTCTTGAAACTCATTGCTTCACTCTATCTCTCTGCAATGTTCGAGTTAAAACTCATTTTTCTTATAATAAATAATTAGACATTCGTGACTATTGGTTGAATCTGACCATAAATTATTCTTTCTATTTTTTTAGATATCAGACCATAAATTATTTATGTATGTTCTCTTTTTGTGTTTATCTAATTTGTGTTCTTTTGTATTCATTGAATCTTGATTTTTTATATAGCTAAGCTTGCATGATTAATTTGTTCAATTTATTTTTTTATGCAGATGGAGGGGAATATTTTGGTTGATGCTACACAAGTGATTGATGACCCCATGAAGACTAATGAGGATGAGAAATCTGAAAATAAAAAACCAGGGAAGTCAAAAGAGTGTAGAATCATTTCAAACTGCTAGAGAAGAAAAAAGGCCAAGTTCGCAGGACAGAGTGCAAATACTGTAACAAGGTTTGTCAATGTGATTCTAAGAAGCATGGTACGTCATCCCTTACATTTCATGTGAACCACAATTGCACAAAATTTCCTGGTAGAAATGTGAATAAAAGTCAACAATTGTTAAGTTTTGAGAAAAAACTAGAGGGAGATTTTGGTCTTAGCAATGTCGTGATTCATAAGTTTAATCAAGAAACATCTAGACTGACACTTGCAGAAATGATTATTATGGATGACTTGTCTTTTCGAGCTGTGGAAGCCCATGGCTTTAAAAGGTTTTGTAGGACACTAGAGCCAATGTTTCAAGTTCCGTCTCGCACGACTGTTGCTAGAGACTGCATCAAACTTTATCAAAATGAAAGGGATAAGTTACAGAAAATTCTTGGGTCCTCAATTAATAGATTTAGTTTCACAACTGATAGATGGACTTTTATTCAAAACCTTAACTATATGTGTCTTACTGCTCACTTTATTGATGACAATTGAAAATTAAATAAAAGAATTATAAATTTTGCTTAATTCCTAATCATAGAGAGGACACAATTGGGAAACAATTGGAGGCTTGTTTACTTGCATGGGGTATTGATCGAATTTGTACAATCACAGTTGATAATGCATCCTCAAATGATGTTGCTATAGATTATTTAAGAAGACACATGAAGGGTAATATATTAGGAGGTGAGTTCCTTTACATGAGGTGTTGTGCACATATCTTAAACCTTGTCATGAGTGAGAGATTAAAATAACATAATGATTAAATCATAAGGGTGTGAAATGCTGTGAGGTATGTGAGGTCATCTCCTGCAAGGATGGAAAAATTTAAAAGATGTGTGGACAAAGAAAGAATTGATTGTAAGACTTTGGAGTGCCTTAATGTTTCAACTAGATGGAACTCCACTTATCTAATGCTTGAGGCTGCACAGAAATATCAAAAGGCCTTTGAAAGATTAGAGGATGATGATAGTTAATATGTCTCTTACTTTAGTGAAGTGTGACGACCCATATAAAAATAATTGCTAACATGTTAAATTAGGTTGTCAATTATAATTCTATATAATTGAGGTTTATTTTTTAAAAAATAAATATATAAATAAATAATAAATTTTTAGGAACAAATAGACCTCAAATATAGACTCTTCGCGTGAAGATGAGTCAAATGACTATAATTTAGGTCAAGTTTCATAATAAATATAATGAATATATATATTTATATATATACATATATATAAAGTACATGCACATTTGAGCAAAAAAAAAGTTCAAGAAGCAAGAAAAAAAAGATATGATCAAAGCAATGGACAGTTGCCCATTGTCTTCCTTGGAGGCCAAGTAAATCTTGGCTATAAATAGCCAAGTCTAGGCCAAGTAACAGGCACGACAAAAAGGAGAAAAAGAGAGGAAGAGAGAGAGAGAGAGGAGAGAGAAGGAAGAAAGAAAGAAAGGGAGAAAGAGAGAGAGAGAATAGAATAAAAGGAAAATTTTATGAGATCTTGGGGTCAAAAATTAAGCAGTAATTTTATTTCAGATCACTATCAAATTGGAGTATATTGTTCATGGTACTTGAAATTTCACATTTATAGAAGTCATTGGTGGATTTGAGGTATAGGATAGTGTACAATATGCTCATGCCTTTTAAATATATTTGTAAAGAGTGTCCTTTTATTATTTGAAATTTGTATTCCTATTGATTATTCCGATTGATATGAAATTTTGTCAATGTTATCGGTTGAGCTCCTGTATGTGTACGTTGAGCTAAATACTTTGGGGTTGATTGGTACATGTACTTGGAGGCATGATTAGTAAAATGTGATTATGGCCCTGCGGTGTACATGTACGAAGTGTACTTGGGGCATGATTGGTAAAATGTGATTATGGCCCTGCGGGGTGTGAATGTGATTACAGCCTGAGGGGTGTAATGGGTCGATATGAGTATGGATTTTAAATGTCCAACTGTCATTTGTCATGTTACCAAAAGGACTCATGTAAGAGGCTATGTTTGATAGATGTTAAGTTATGTGATTTATCGAATTGGATTCTTGATTCTTTTATCTAGATTGTCTATCGATTAAATTATTCGGTATTTGATCACTTATATTCTTTTCTCGCTGAGCATATTATTTCCTGTCATATTGTATACTCCCCACCTTTAATATTTTTCAGGATTATCTCAGAGAAAATGACCAGAGTTGAATGTTGATATAATTTTTAATTTTGTATATTGAGGAGATTATTTTTTTTATTTAGAGATCAAAATTGTGATTATAAATTTATTGAGGCAATTAAAGTCCTGGCCCTGTACTCGATGATTTATTTGTGATTTATTATTGATCCATCGATTTAACCAAGTGACGCATCTGGGAAAACCGAGGTGTTACATGAAGGGACATTAGGGTCTCCTCGATCTTTAGATTGGGAAAATGTGAGGGTTCTTGTGAAATTTCTAAAGATTTTCTATGATTCTACTTTGCGAATTTCTAGGTCCTTGTATGTCACATGCAATTTACTTTTTCAAGTGCTTTGAATTGCTCAAACTAGTTTGTCCAAACTATGTGAGAATCGTGATCCCTTTTTGAGTGTCATGGCAATGAGTATGAAGAAGAAGTATGATAAATATAGGGGAAACATTGAAAAGATGAATTTATTGATATTTGTTGTTGTTTTACTGGATCCATGATGTAAGTTGGGTGCATTATCATTTTGGTTCAAACAAAACTTTGATGCAAACAGTAATGAGGCAGAGGAAATGTTGGGCAAAGTAAAAAATGTGTTTTAGCGGTTGTATGATGAGTATGAATTAGTTTTGGAAATTCTAGTGAGGTACAGTCGCGAAATGCCTCTAATCCTCCTTTATGTGACCCTGGTTCTTCAAGTGTGAGTGTTGTAGATACTAGTCAGGCCTTTTGGCATATATATGCTCAGTTTGAATCAAGTAGTGCTCAATTGGATACTAAATCTAAAGTTTACCAGTATTTAAGTGATGGTTATGAAGCAAAAAATCCAAAATTTGACATTTTTAACTGGGGGAAACTGAATTCAACTAAGTATCTCATCCTTTCTCATGTTGCAAAAGATTTTTTAGCTATTCCAATATTCATAGTTGCTTCTAAGTCTACGTTTAGTACAGGAGGGCGTGTACTAGATCCATTTCGAAATTCATTATCCCTCAAAATAGTCGAGACAATTGTTTATGCACAAAATTGGTTAAACGATCTAAATCCCTTTGATGACTGAGATTACATGGATTACATGAAAATCATTGAACTTGACTCAGGTAATATATAATATATTGTCTTATTTTTTCAACTTGTTTTTATTTTTTATTAGAGAATGTTAGTTCTCTAAATATAATTGTATCTTTTTTATGTTTTATCTTAGAACTGGATGTGAGTGCAACTCATGCGACTGTTATTGATGATTGTATTTTGGCTATTGCTTTTGACAAAAAAAAACATTTTTGGTATGTTTTTAATGTGATTTTGTATGTCCTTTATGCTCTTAATCTTAAGTATTTTGTTAAGAATCATGGCGTTGTTTATACATCTGTGTTTGCACTACTTTCCTTGCATGTTATATGACTGTTCAACCTAACTGACTGTTGATAGTCCTAATTTTTTGGATGGTGAACCAAATTTTTGGAATGGTGCACTTCAGATTTTTCAAGCATGCTGACTGCTGACTTTTTTATTTAGACTACTGATTTTTGGCAGTGTAAATGGTTTATCTCTTTTGATTGTTGTGGTTATATAATTATTTTTGAAGTAAACTTGCTTAGTTGCTGTAGCTTACACTTTATTTTCATGGTACAATATTTTGATTGAATTTGGGCCTCAAATGATGAGTTTTAGGTTGGGCTCTTATTTGATTGAGTTACAGGTTGTAAAATCTGATTGAGTTTGGGCTCTTATTTGGCCTCAAGTAATGAGTTATTGGTTGGGCTCAAATGATGAGTTTAGGCTCTTATTTGATTGAGTTACAGGTTGTAAAATAATTCATGGTACAGTAAAACAAAATACCAAATTGGTTTGGGACTCAAATAATATATAGCATATGAAATGGTCTTAGACTTGAAAATGATTTTTGGATGGAATTTAAGTTTATAAATCTGCTGAGCAAATTAATTGGGTTTTGGTCAAACGGATTTTAAGGCTACTATATAATTTTAGTTTGGGCTTAAATTTTAAGCCCACCCATTAGCCGACCCGGTAACCGACCGACATTTATCGTCAATTTTCGGTTCGGTTATTTCGTAATTCGGTTCGGCTCAGTTAATGATTTCTACTTCTGACTATTATTGGTGTAAATCTCCACATATTTGTAGTAATATATGATAAAGGTGTATAGTAATTTAATATATGTAATGGTGTAGAAATAAACCTCATAGGTTATAACCGTAGGAAATGTTAATATTGTAAATATTAGTTAAAAACTTAGTTTTAACTCGTGAATATATAAAATAGTTTGTAATCGAACTTATGTCAACTAGGTTTAATGTACAAATGTATGTTGTATAAGTTTGGGTTGGTTTTGGAAGAGTTTGTAGATGATTGGAAATGAAAAACAGAGGAAATAGGCAAAACTGGGCAAACTGTTCCGGAACTGTGCTCCGGAATTGAACCGTTCAGTTTCGAAACTATTTGGTCATGTGAGTTTACCGTTCTGGAATTGTGCTCCGAAACTGCCGAAAGAAATCTAACAGTTTAAAAGTCGCGATCTTAACCCGATTTTCGCCCTATAAATACATTAGGATGTCTCTTTTAACCTTGCTTTAGCACCTCTAACCCTAGGAAACATAAAAGAGGAAGAAAGGAAGAGAAAAATACAAGATTTGAGGGGATTTGCACCTTGGAATAAATCAAAACCTAGTTTTTCAATAACACAAGGTAGGGGTTTCTTCCTATTCTCTTTCATTGAGGCTAGGGTTAGTATATATACATGTTTTGACTCTTATTAGTGTGTATTTGCTATGAATTCTTTGTTTCTTAGTTCTCTTGCGATTATTAACATGTTTTACCCAAAGTTAAGGTTGATACCAATTCTTCTTGCTTCAAAAACTTAGATTTCAAGATGGATGGATTTTTTCCTTGATTTCTTATTAGTTCTTGATTTTAAAACTCTAGTGTTTGATATTGTACAACAAAATAATACTAATGATGATCTCTTGTATATTTTCTTTGATTATTCTACCGTATGACACATGTGAAAATTAGGAATTTTGGTAATAATGTGAAATTGTTGGTTATTTAAAAATATTTTGGTTTTCTCACTTGTATGGTTGTTATGATGGACTTGGATTGGCATCGAGAGATATCTTAGAATGTTAGATGTTAGTCTATCCCAATGGGGGTGAGATAGTTTTGTAACACTTGTAGTGAGTTGTCATTTGATAATACAACCACTATCGTTCACTGGAGTTCGAACTAGGGTATACCTTTCCTGGGAAGGGACTCATCACTGCCATTGGTATGGTAGACGTCTTTTTTCAAAGTGTTTGTGATTTGATTATGATGGGTGGATTAGGTATAGTCATTGGGTAGATTCATGAGAAACAATCAACGTACACGACAATGGGGATTAACGAATGTCAGTTGTGGGTTATTGTTCATTGTACCACAAACGGTTTCTACAAAAGTTTTGGGAAGTATGAGATTCCAAAAGAACTTGTTATAAATCGTTTATGGTGGAATGAATTATGTTTGGAAATAGTTGTTAACTGTATATTGATTTAACTTATTAATTAAATTACTGATGTACCTTAAACTTGAGATCTGTATAAATGTCTCAGTTTTTATTTCAAAACTTTATATATTAATTGTGAAATGAGACCAAACTGTTTTATATGATTTCTAAACCTTGTCTGAGTCTGAGAGGAGTTTTCTATAGAGCTTAGTGCTCACTCCCTACAAATAATAAATTTCAGGCTTGTGCCTAGAGAAGGAGCTCGAAACTGACAAGCCGGGACATTGAGAAGCTCCGATAACGGGAGACACAAATCCCGAGGTGGATGCTTAGGATATACACTTTCTTTTGTTCTAAGCTAGACTATTCATTTTAAACCTTGTAAAGTCTAGTTTTCTTTTGTTAGTTTCGTTGTACTACATTAGTTAATTTTTGGAATGTAAAGACTTAGACGTTGTCTATTTTTTTGGGATAATGTTGTAGACATTATATATATGATGAATGGAATTTACTTATTGATGGATTATTTTACTGTTCTCATGATGTAAATAGTTTTAGAATGTAATGTTGTTCAGGGTGGTATTTGGGGCGTTACAATTGGGTCAGCTGGCGGAAGTGGCTACTTCCGACCCTAATAGTCGGTTGAACACCCCTAACATTAATCATAAATCATAGGCAATGCCTTATTTTTTTGGTGAAATAGCCATCTAATCAACTGAATAACTATTTTCAATCCCCGTTTCATAACTATTTTCAAATTAAAGTTTGTATAGCATTACTGCATTAGTAGGGAAAATTAATAAAGAGGTAAATTGGATCCACCTAACTTACCGCCATTCACTAGAGGGTAAGTGATAGGAATAATGCTATATGCTGACATGTATACATAAAAATTTTGGGACTACAAACACCTTATTTTGGGATTTTGTATAAACTTTAGTTAAGTTATGATTCATATGGTTCGAAATTCCACATAAAAAATGAGACACTATCGGATTTCTCACGTGCCTAGCTACCATGAGTCTTAACACTAAGAAACAAACCACAGGTGTTCATTGCCACTGGGTACCAAAAAGAAAGAAAAAAAAAGCAACCCCTTGCATGTGGGTCACTTTAGATTTGGGTGAGAGTTATATGTAGATACTTTCGCTCTACATTTTAATTGCTCAAGTCACGATAAAGAAACATTATCTTCATTTCAAGATTCATCTCATTTCTTGAGATAACACTATCAAACGACTTTCAATAGAGCCATCATCCAATTTCAGGGTTTTATTTTGGGAAATGAAATCTAGTGCAATCACCATAAAAGTTGCACCAAGTAACTTACTGCTTAATCAACTAAAAATTTAACTTGCACTTCAATTGTATTTTTGAATAATCTGTAATTGGAAGGAGTACTAGGATTATCCAACAGAAGGTAATCTTTCTCTATTCACACACAAATCGTAATCCTAACAACTGGCATTAAGCTTAGGTTATCTCGAATACCAGATTGATCTCATGAAGACTGGATTGGTTTGTCCAAGATGTAGCTCAATCAGTCCAAACTAACTCAGTTATCTGAACAAGACGGAGATGTAGATCTTCACAAAGGAGACTTCAATACTGAACAAAACAAAACCAAACGTCCAGTTCTGTATGCAACAACTTGTACCATCTTAAACCAAAAGCCTTATTATAAATAAAATGCCTCATTGACTCACACTAGACATATTTATAAGAACCAAACTCGGTTGGCATTGCCAAATATTCACAAAGAAATACCAATGAGCTGTTCTGAAAGGCTAACTCTAATCCTACCTGACTTCGTTTATTGCCACATGAGTGGTAAGACGCAGCACCTGAAGTTCCCACCATTTATAAATGTATTAAAATAGTTTTTCATAACCAAACCACTTGACAAACTCGAAAAAGCAAAGGATGCCAATATGCAGAGGAACTCAACCGACCACCAACACCTAATTGAATGTGCAAGGTAGGTAGAGAAAATGCATTACATCCACATCTGAGGAAGATTACCATGAAGGAAGAGAAGAAGAGAGAGAGAGAGAGAGACAGACAGACAGACCAATGAAGACAGAATTGGCCCTTCTCCCCAGTTCAAACAAAAAAATATACCATCATCGTTCAATTTTTCTTATTCAAAGCATTTACTACTTCGCCCCAAAATTTCACCTTAAACTATGTAACTAATGCATAAAAAAAACAGAGGCAAGAGATAGAGAGACGGGGGAGACAGGAGAGAGATAAGGAAGAGAGAGATTTTACCTTCGTTGAAGGGGACAAGAGGCGTTGTTGTCATAGTGGAGGGACCAGCAAGTGAAAGGGAAGGGAAAGAGGGTAAAACCCTAGCTTTTTATTGTTTAATGGGTAATTTAGTAATTTTGTTTCTTATCCAACCGGTGGGCTTACAAATCCCAAACTCCAGCTGGGTTTCATGTATTCGGATCAAGTGGGATAATAGGCCTATTTCATATGGGCCAATTAATTCAAACCCAACAAATAGCCAATCCCATCTAGAGAACCCAAAGTTGGGATATGTGTGCCCCCAATTATTTTTATCAAAATCAACATGTGCTATCCACCTTTATCCTTCCAAACAAATACACCATTATGCTTTAGTAGAGAATTTTCAAGCCATTGTGGCTTGAATTCTTTTATGTTTTGGCCGAGAATTTCAAGCCGTTAATTTTGTCAAAGATTGATTGCCATCAATTTCGGGCAATTATGCTTTCGTAGCTATAATTGATATATATATATATATATATATATATATATATATATATATTAGTTGATTTTAATCAAATTAGACCTTTTGATATTGACTTATAACCAATATATAATTTGATAAAAGGATTTGATTTGGATTAGATTTAAATATCAAATAAATTTTATATTCAACATTTTTTTAATGTTATAATGGTGGAATTGTTATTTTATTACTTGTGTCTTTTTTATTAAATAATCATTAATTATGCATAGATCATGCTGATGAATAGACACATGTTTTGCTCATACAAATTATTTTCTCACGTTGATGTAACTTTGTTATAATTTGTAGAGAGTATTGATAAAATTCTAATTTTAGTCCCTAGTGATTTATACGATAATTTTTTTTTATGATCTATATATTATTTATTAAATGTTGATAGATGCGAATTTAAATTTCTTAATTTTAATAGTAAAAATAAAATTGAGCTAGATTGCACCCCGAGCTCACCAATGAATGGTCAATTTCAATTTTTGCAAAGGATAACCATTGGATCAAATAATCGAATGGTAAAATTTGAATTCTTTTAAAAGTTTGACTAATTTAAAAAAATGTCAAATAGATAGTCTTTCAATAATTTTGAACTCTTGTCCAAAGCCCCGACACTGGTATTTTGTCCAGCATTGGTCAATCTAGTTCCTATATGAAAACAAGAAAAAAATCGAAGAACTCGGATTGATCCATGCTGATGCTGACAGAACTTGAATACCATGTATTTGACATAAAATTACCACAAGTGTACACTTGAGAAAAAGTCTAATTTTTGTATGTAGTATTTTCTTCTTGTTTTCAATTTTAATACCAACTTTAAATTTTATTATTTTCTAAAATAAATATTTATGTTTAAAAGTATAACGGTTTTTTTGGCTATGAGTACAATTATTTAGATTTATTTGAGGAAAAATGTATGAATAAGTTGTTCACTCTATTAAGTTCAATTTTAATGAAACATATTGTATTTAGGTACAAAATTCAAATTAAATCAAAACATTTTTTTTTACCTATATACCCACCTTTAAATTATGCATTTTTTATTGATCCATGCTGACATGACATCAATACCATGTATTTGACATAAAATTACCACAAGTGTATACTTGATAAAAGTCTAATTTTTGTATGTAGTATTTTCTTCTTCTTTTCAATTTTAATACCAACTTTAAATTTTATTATTTTATGAAATAACTATTTATATTTAAAAGTATAAGAATTTTTTGGGTATGAGTACAGTTTTTTAGACTTATTAGAGAAAAAATGTATGGATAAGTTGTCTACTCTATTAAGTTTAATTTTAATAAAATATTTTGTGTTTAGGTACAAAATTCAAATGAAATCAATTTTTTGTTACCTAAATACCCTCCTTTAAATTATGTATTCTTGATTAATAATTATATATCTAATCAAATATGTAAATATTTCATTAGACTCTCTCGCTGTCTCTCCCTTATTTTCTCTCTATCTGTCTCTCTACTTGTTACTTTTTCAATCTCTCCCCTATTTTCTCTCTGCATCTATCATTGATAAATTATTATTTTTTTGCATATCTCTACTTTATTTTCTCTATTTCTATCTCCCCATTTTTTCTCTCTCTCTCTCTCTCTCTCTCTCTCTCTCTATTTATATCAACATTTGACAAATAACACAATTACACCAACCAGTTACAAGTGTCTAATAATACACATGTGTTCTAATAAATGAAACAGTTATACCAAATAATTACACAAAATTATGATATTAATTTAATTTGTCACTCGGTTATTTACATAAACTAAATAGTTGCACCATTTAGTATCGCGACATCGTTTGACCAATTATATATATCAAATTTAGTATAATGGTAAAGTCTTTGTGTAATAAAAATCTAATTTGGTGTATATAATTGGTGTAATCATGTCGTGATACTAAATTGTGTAACTTTTTTATTTATGTAAATAACTGAGTGACAAATTAGATTGATATTGTAATTTTGTATAATTATTTAGTGTAATTGTTTAATTTATTAGAACACGTGAGTAATTGTTTGATGTATTAGAAGGTAATTGTAACTAATTGGTATAACAAATTAATATAATTGTATTGTTATAACGTTAATATAAGGAGAGAGAGAAAAAATAGGAGATAGATGAAAAAATTAAATCAAATCTTAACATTTTTATAAAAATATTATCAATGTGAGAGAAATAGATAGAGAGAAAATAGGGAAGAGAGAGTAATGAAGTAATAAATGACATTTTAGTCTTTTTTTTTCAAAAAAATACACTCGATCAAATAAATTTCTTTAATATAATTTAGTTTAAATAAGTCTAAATTTTTTCACTGACTTCTAAATTACCCAAAGTATAATTGTTTAGGGCCATTAAGGCCGGTGCAAATGTTGGCCCGTTAAGGGCATTTGGGAAGGCCATGGACCAGCCCGAGCCGGACCCATTGAACTGGATAAGTAAGTGAGGACCGGTCCTTGGCAGGCCATGGGCCCAAAAATATGCCCGGCCCGGCCCGTAGTTGAGGCTTACCCACATCGCCACATCCCCCGTTCCCCCTCTCCCTCTCTCTTTCTCTCTCACACATACACACACAAACTTGGTTGAGATTCAAGCCTCTATTTCTGTACTCGCGCTAACTCCGCTCCAATTCCTCTCTGAATCCCAACAGCCCAACAAAACAAGATCGAAATTCCAAAACCCTAGAAAGACACAACCAATCATAAGTCTAGAGAGCTAAATCATATAGACATTCCTATAGATACACCTATACGTATAGAGAGAGAAAATAGTATTGAGAGAGTGAAACTCTGATCGATACCCTACAAGTCCGCAGTGGACCGATTAATGGCGTCGTCGAAGCTGTTGGCTTCTTCGACCTCGCGAAATTCGGATCTCAGACGCAAATCTTCTGTCTCTTCTTCCTCCACAAAATCCTCAACGATCTCACAACTTCACACCAATCACAACCATACAAATTCAATGACCGTCGACGGATTCTTGCGCAATGTCTACGACAACAATCACGCCTCCGAAAACACATTACTCGACGCCGAAATCACTCTCCTCGACGCCGCCGGTGCCGTCACTGCTATAAGCGATAACGAGGCGGGCCCAACTTCGACGCCGATAATCCGGCGACAAGAGAGTGTACCGAGAAAGACAGTGGACGATGTGTGGAGGGAGATAGTGGAGGGAAAGAGAGAGAGGAAGGAGTGTAAAGAGGAGGCGATGGATGAAATGATGACTTTGGACGTTTTTTTGGCCAAGGCAGGGGCGGTGGAGGAGGAGGATGATGTGAAGATTGAGAGGGAGACGTTGAGCGGAGGGGTATTTGCTTTTGATAGTCCGGTGGTTCCGGCGTGTCCCGCCGCTTTTGCGGGGACGCCGGCGGCTACACCGAGTGTGGATGGGGTGAATGTGATTGGGTATGGGAATGGAGTGGAGGTGATTGGAGGGAGAGGGAAGAGGAGAGGGACGATTTTGGAGCCGTTGGATAAGGCAGCGCAGCAGAGGCAAAAGAGAATGATTAAGAACCGGGAGTCTGCTGCCAGGTCTAGGGAGCGAAAGCAGGTAAAGTTAGGGGGTTTGACAAAATTTTGTTTTGTGGTGTTGCAGTATTGTGTCTTCTTACTGAATTTTAATTGAATTTGATTTTATGGGTTGAATGTAGGCATACCAAGTTGAGCTAGAATCAATAGCAGTGAGATTAGAGGAGGAAAACGAGAGGCTGTTGAAAGAAAAGGTGCTGTTACCATTTATTCTGTTAAATACATTTGGTTCATGTGTTATTAATGGATGCAATATTTGGCATTGTGTTTCCTGGTTCAAAATTATGGTGTCATGTTGCGGTCTTTGTTGCTATATAATTGGAAGTAATCAATGTAATTGTTGGGCATGCTTAAATGTGAGTGTAGTGAAGAATCTGAATTTTATTTATTTGAACTGGATGCTTCTCTCATTGCCAAGATAGAATGGGTGGACTTAAAATGCAAAAAAATTGGGTAAGAAGATATTTCATGGTTTGTTGAAACTTTGCTTGCTACGATAACAAGAATTCGCATGGTGGCAAGCATGTTTGACATCAGCAGCTTTGATATGTGTCCTGTCCCTAACATAGAGATGGCCACCAGTGTCATCAACTCTAGTTTTTCTGATGTGGTCTTGGCACTGGTCTTTCCTTAAGTACAATTAATACATCTTACTTAGCAGTCCACCTTATAATTTATTGGGTGTTTCATCAGTTGCCTGTAATGTGATAATTGACGGTCTTATATTGTCGAATTCTCACTCTTCAAACTTAACATCTTCTTGGCTGTTCACCTCTTGGGAGATGATACTTCTTCAATTTGCACCTAAGTGCTGCACCATACAGTGCGGTTATGAAATGCAGCTTCAAGTGATATTGTTGAGTCACATTTTAGGCGTTATTAATTAGACATTAATTTGTGAGACATATGCTTATTTCTTGCTCTTTATGGAACAGTCAATGAGGGAAACAACAACAATTACTCCGCTCTATCTCTTGACAATCATTTTGGCCCACTTGCCACTGATCATTATATCATGCAATAATTTTAATTGATGTTGTTCCCTTCTTTGGGGTCAAATCCACTGATGTCATTTTGTTGCATCATGAATTAATGATTGCCAATATTACCTTACTTGGTTGATGAAGAGACACATTCACAAACGACATTCACCAATAAACCTTTTATGAGATATCAATATTTTGAAAAGAGAGTTCATATGGACTCTTTTGATGGCATTGTAGTTTTTTTTGCTGAACCAATCATTGTTTCTGTCTTTTTACCTCTTGGCTCGAGGTGCAGCACTTGTTGCTAACTTTCCTCTGCAAATAAAACTTGGAATAATCTCTCTTATAGCAGAAGACATATGCACCCTCATGAAACATATATTTTTGAAGATATATTTGGAGAAAAATTATACAATGGCATGCCTCTCTGTTGGTACATGGGATATTTCATGATACACCATGGGAAAAAATTATAATTTTGTACTGTGTTCCTTGATTGGAGGTAGATTATCATTTTGAAAGTAATGAGAATTCTGCAACTTAGAATATCTAAATTACATTTTCATTAACAAAATGTTAGATTCTGAACCTTGTTGCATAATTTGGGAGAGGAAATATGCTTCCATTCATCTTACTTTTTTGTCTTTGTACATTACCTGTGAACTAACTGAGAAAGTGATATATATGACAAATTTTTAGATTCAAGGGTAGATGTGATCTTATACCTATGTAAGCTTGCTGAAAAAATTAAAATTACAAGAATATAGTCCCCCCTTTCTGACATTTTGTACTTTTTTTGACATGGAAATATTGTCCTTTTTCTTAGGTAACGAAGTAGTGTACTTTATTACAAAACAAGAAACATTTATGCTTCAATTGGCTACGTGTGCTTGCAAGCCTGCTCTCTTCAATTACGTTTGCTTAAAAAGCAAGTATCTAATTCAACTAGAAAGATCATTGCCCCAACTTTCTTTTCTGTTTGTGTTGCTTAGATTTGTTGACTTGGGTCAAACAACTACTTAATGCTGTAACTCTATGGTTGCTCGCTTTGGGTTTTGAGTTGGTTCCATATTATTGACTATGTTGTTTGTTGGAATGCTTTGGAAAGGATATGTAAAGCAGGAGTTTATAGATTTGATAATAGTGCGTTCTGTTTGTGGCAACTTCTATCTAAAGTTTTCATGTTGGTATTGGAAATCAATGTCAACTGTTGTTGAAAGTCTATGCACTGGTGCTATTGTTTTTGCGTAGGTGTTTTCATCATACTCTTTTGGCCTCTCACTTCAAATATGTTAATTTCTTATGACTGTTCTCATACATTGAACTAATAGACGTGTTTCATAAAAATTTTGTTGCAGGCTGAGAATACCAAGGAAAGGTTTAAACAGGTATGTTTATTCTGATCTTTATGATGTAGTGCTTCTCATAGTAATACAAAAAGCCGTCGTGTTTTGATCAGTGGAAGTATCTGAAATAGAAAATCTCTTCATGAATGTGCATCATGCAAGTTTGTAGTGTATATGTGAGGGAGTTGGGTGCTCCAGACCAGGAGAAAATAATAAATGAAAAGAGAACAGAAGGAACCCTTCCTTTTTCTTATTTATAAATGGAAGCAAATGTGCCAAACACTTTTTGAGCATAATATGGAAAAATTTCAATTATTTATCAACAAATTTATAGAAAGAAATAAGAAAAGCAAAGGAAGAAAAATCTTATTTAAATTATATAGAATGTTAGAAAGGAAATCTTCCATTAAAAGCTTACAAAGAACCAAGGAAAAAGGATACCGTCATTGTGAGAGTTAATTCAATCTTACTACTAGTTACCTTCTTTATGACAACCTCAAAGACTTCACTTTCCCAATACACAGATATGCCCTTTATCCCTAAATTTGAGTCCCTTTCAGGGCCTCCAACTTTGTGAGGGAGGATGCATCGAACGTTTTGGTCATTTCGGTGGAAACAAAACAAATTTTGATCTTTGAACATAGTATTATGAATAGATTTCAGAGATGATAATGGAAGTCTCTATAGCACTTGCTTGACGGATGTTACTTTTGGCTGAATATGGTTGTGATCTGAAAGCAATACAATGCTTGGCATGGCTTTTGCACTTTCCTCTGTATTTCATTGTTGCATGAACTCCTATATTTTTATTCTCCACATCATTCGTCACCTTCTTTGGTTTGTTTGGGACTGTTGATAGATCATGTGTTAACAGTTGACATGATGCTTTTGTTAGAGTTATGTACTATAGGATATTGAACTACAAGATGCTTGCTCTATAATATGGATTCCCCTTTAAGTATAGTCTTTGCTTTATGCCTTTTGTGCATTAAAACAGTAGTGCACTCTTCCGATAAAAACTTATTGTTTTTGTTGCAATGGTAGTTCCTTTTGGGATGGTTTACTACATTGCACTTATTGTAGTTAGCCACATGAGATAATGGAAGACATTTGAAGGCACCGGTAAAAATGCATAGACAAAAAGAACAAAAATTTTCTAGGTGGAAAACCATTGGCCATAACTAGTGATTTACATACAAAGCCAAAAGTTGCTGCCACATGCAGATTTATCATGTACCAATTAGTCAATTTCTTTTTGTAAGTTTATTACTTAGGTTATATCATTGCTCGGAATGTTGTTCAGCAAAACGCAGCTCAGTTCTCATGGTTATGATCACAGGGGTATCTATGAATAATGTGATCACATATTCATTGCCTTCAGGAAAATTTAACTGCGAGGATTAAAAGGACGAAAAAGGAAAAGTGGGGGGGGGGGGGAACAATGTTAACCATTAGGAGGTATCATCTTTGGGACATTCAATGTGCTATTTGCTTGTACCTTGGGGTGGTTCATTTTTTCAATATGTGTGTGTTCTGCTAATATCTGTACTATACTCCTAATTGAACCACTTCTAGTGTTCTTTGTAATCTTTTCTTTAAAATTTATGTAGCTTACTTGTAAACAAAGACAAGATGGTAATTCACAGGCATGAACGGTGACAAATTATCCATTATTCTCACTCATGAGAAACTTAGTAGGATTGATATATAAGGGATATGTGACGAGAATAACTGCATGGAAAAGCATGGTTCAAAGTCGCAGTATCAGCCATCGATTCGGAGGGTGCTGATACATATCGGTCGCAGTGTCGCGGCACGGTATCGGCCGATACGCTCAAAACGCTAGATAGAAACTCTAAAAAAATTTGAAAAAATTATAGAAAATTCTAAAAATATAAACATCTTCATTCATGCATCATATGTCCACAATACATCCAAAAACATATTAAACATAATTAAAATGACACATAAAATCGTTATCGAAAATAATTATCATTATCTATGTTCAACATAGGCATTTAGGAACATATTGAGCAATAATCATTGCCATATTGAATGACGATGAGGCTCAAAATCGTCGTTATTGTTTCTAGGATAATACAAATTAGGATATTGCCCACCATAAGGATAAGGGTACAAGTGTGAATATAAGTCTGATTGGGTTGGTTGAGTTGATTGGCTAGATGACCCATAATCATAGTAGTGTGACTGTGGAGGTTGTACTTGCCGGTTCTCATGCTGATAGTACCCAAAACCACGATATTCACGATCACTACTAGCAGAAGACTGATCATATCCATAAAAGTTAACACTATCCGATGTCGTGTTAGAAGATCCATCATGATGTCTCCTTAGAACACGATCATATTAGCCACCAGTATTAGTACTAGTAGATCTCTCAAGATATCGTCGAGATATCGGCAATATTAGTTCATTTCGCGATTTTTTCTTTTTGGGTATCGTTATCGTAACGGTAGTGGCCGAGTCGGATATGACTCGGTCGAGTCGTATCGGACTTGGCCGATACCTTGAACCATGTGGAAAAAGGGGCAAGCAAACAGCGTCCATATGGTGTGTGCCAGCCTTTGCTTGTACCCGTCAAATTTTTTTTTTTTGTTTTTTAAATTTTCTAAGATATTTTAACTTTGTGGACTTCTATTTGAAAATGCAAAGATAATGTATATTTGGAACAATGGGGGGCCCTTATTTTTCCTATTAATCTTTTATTAGATTGCTGAAATTGGAAATGTTGCTTTAATGCATTATTCAATGCAGTGTACTAAGTTACATCCATTGGTTACGAATGCCTCGGAGTGTGGAGGAATAAGATACTCTACATGACATTGTGAAGGAGGCACACTAGTGCCTCATTAGTTTTTTAGGTTCCATTGAAACTAATTAAAACTTCAGCATTGGCTTTGGCACAGATATATTTATCAGCAAGGAGACTAAAGGAACGCATAGGAAGGAAAAAGTAGTTGGGGATGGTATCAGAGCTAGGGTGCAAAACCATTGCATTACTGACTTCATAATTGGTTTTTCCTGCAGCTAATGGAGAAAGTGGTCCCAGTTGTGGAGAAACGAAGACCAGCACGTGTCCTCCGGAGGATTCGCTCCATGCAGTGGTAGTTATATATACATGCAAGAATTGTTGAGTTGGAGATCAATGATCCTTATCCAATTTGTGGAGAAGAGAAACTAAGGAAACATCATTTCTGCAGAAGTATCTTCATTGAATCAGATGTTTCTGGTTGGTGGGTGTTCTTAAGGTCAGTAGTGGTTTCATTTGTATAGAGAAGGCATATTCCAATTTAAGTCATGAAAGTCATCATCCAATGAATATGGGACTTCCATGGAGATTGGCAGTGCAAGTGTTTGTCCATGTAGTTTGTAGGCGTTAAAATACAAGCCTCGTTTCCTCTGATAGTGTATTAATGTATTAGCATCCTATGACAGCTCTTTGGACATCATATTAATTGGTGATAAAGGTTATATATAATGAGTTATTTGTTCTTTGGTGGACTTTGCTTTCTGATTCATCTTGAGAAGTTCTTAGTGAATGCTTGGAGTTGGTTATTGAAGCTTGTAAATTTTCATTAGCTGTACATGTAATTTGATGACAACAGATGTTTGGTATAGACGTCTCGGATTTCTATTAATAGAGAAAATGAATCGAGAAAGAACCAAGTACAAGTTGGGAGATGTCAGAAACGAACAAGAATCAATTTGATCCCAGGATATGTGGGAAATGTGTGGTGAATATATCTGGAAAAACTTGTGAAATACAATTTTTATGATGGCATGGGAAATTTGTGGTATTTGTGACCCAAATTTGTGAAAAGCTCTCTGAGAAATAGCTTTGAATCCACGGTTCGAAAGTAACCCATTTCCTCTTTTGGGTGGCGGGTTAGGGGTTATTTTCCTAAATATATACAAGGTTGTATGTATATATGTAGGGTGGATCTAAACTTAGGTGGCATAATTTGACACTGCAAAGTCCAAGGGAGATCTTGGATTAGAAGGATATGAAGCATATTTCATGTATGTAAATGGATATATAATGAAAAGCATTGATGTGTCTCTTTTATTTTGGAGGGAATGAGAGCTGCCAAGTGACTTGTGGTGATCAAATTCATTAAATTTTAGATCTAATTTTTTTCCGCCAAATACACTTTTTTTTTTTAATGAACACAAAAGGGGATACATGTATATTTTTAATATACTTTACCTAATATCATATTATAATAGCAAGAGCTCAAGAAGAAGAACTGAAATTCCATATCCGTTGGAGCAAGAGGATCAGATTGATTGATAAGTTTTCATCTACTCCTCCGAGGAGCAATGTTATTTTGATATAATTTATTAACGTAATCATTCATAGTCATTAGATTTGTTGAGATTCGCAGCTGATTCAATGGTTATGATAGATTATGTTGGTAAATTAAGTTTACATAGCATTATTGTAGTTAAAATAGACAACAAAAACAATAATATTGTAACCTAGGTTGTTAACCATGCCAACAATGGCTACCTGCCACATGAAAAAAGTCCAAGGCAGAAAAAGAAAGAGCATATATATATATATATGCACCAAAGTCAAGGTGTTGGTCACTTCTTCCTGTGTGTTGTTGTCCTATGTGTTAGCTTGTTCTGCAAAGATAGGCTTATTTGGATTGACTTGACTGAGCTGCTTCTATTACCATTTATTTAGCTTCCTCAAAGTACTAACATTTTAGCATTTATTTATGAGATAAGAAAATATTAATTCTATTGTTTTGAAGGTGGGAATGACTCGGACATTTCGAAATCTTCTCTGACCTGTCTTTCTGTCATCTTCTTCTTGTTCTTACGTGCTTTCTCTCCTTTTGGCGTAGTGGGAGATTAGGGCGGGGGGTGGGGGTGACTGGGTGGGTGGTCGCACCTGTGGTCTCTAGCTGGTGTCTCCAAGTGTACGGCTGATGGAGCTTGGACTTGCACTGCCTCTGCCTTGGTCCCAAGCCCAAAGTTTTTCACGAATGACTCAGTTTTTACTTCTTACTTCACTCTTAAATCTACAACTCAATGGTGGAGATGTTAATAAAATTTCGGTGGCGTATCAATATTTATTATATTTGTTATAATTTGTACTACTGTTACGAGTGTGTTCATCACTGTTATAGTACTAAAAAGAGTGATAAAAATAATTCCTATAACAGTGGTAAATCACTTATAAAAATAATTATTTTTTTTTACCGAAAAAATGATAAAAATACACATAACAGTAGTAAAAACACCTACAACAGTGGTAAATCACTCACAAAAGTGATAATTTTTTACTTATAAAATGACCCACAAAAATTATAAAAATATTAATTAAAATAATAAATTTTGGAGGTACGGTACTATTTTTTTTTTTGGTACTGTAGTCAAACCGCTCAACCGTGGTATAATTTTTCTATGACATTGCTATCAAATTTTACTTATCAAATCTAGTAAGGGTCACGATTTATGATACAACACAAAAACAAAACTCGAAATTAGTGAGTTTGACCATTTTTTGGCACAATTCCGTAAATGACACGATCTATTAATATTAATAATAAATGAGTTGTATTAATATCAGACACGAACAATACGAAATTGATACGATTAATATATTTAACTTATACTATAGGATTAAAATAATAATTTTTTTATTTTTATCAAGTATTTTCATAATTCTTGTACAAAAAAAGATGTTTTTACTCATTTTTATTATTATGTCTATTAAGTAAATTTTTAATTTACAGAAAAAGTATGAGCTTGAGTTCGATTAAGTAATAATAAAATCTTAAACTTAAATTTTTATATTAAATTTTTATTTACGAGTTATATTGGTTAACAAGAACACCATACGAAAAAAAAATAAGTTGGGTCGATATGACACGATTTGTTAAATGGATTATGATAGGCCAAGCCCAATTAACCCAATCCATGTGGAAGTCTAATCTTAACTAAGAGTCAAAAATTATAGAGACCCAGTAGACCCAATGAGATCCAAACCTAGTCAAACTCATCAGCTCAATTACGTCATCAAGAGAGAGCACGGGAGCCTTATCTGCACGCTTGATGAAACAGTCCACCCTCACCTCCTCTTGGACCGAGTCTCATGAAGAACACTTCAACCACCTCGACCGTTGAGAGGAAGTCATGAGCTCCACCAGAATAGTTGCTTAGTTGCTGTAAAGTCGTTGCAACCTATTAGGGGGCAACATACTTTTACTTGAGCATAACTCACTCATCTTCCTCTAAGCTTATACTCTATGCTCCTTGCACACTTGCTATAATAAAGTGCTTTGCGGCCCAAGCTATTCAGAAGTGGACGTACGTCGTATTGGTCGAACCACTATAATCCTCGTCTTCTCTCTCTACTTATTAATTACTGCATTTAATACTGTCACTTGACAGGTGGTGTGCAAAATCATTTTGTGCATCATCAGTTTGGCGCTGCCTGTGAGAACCGACAAATTTCTCACTTCTAATCACATTCTCAGCTGAACCTATGACGATTACTACTAGATTCATGAACCAGCCTGCGGATAACCAACCAAGAGATGAGGAGGTTGTTCCTCTACCAACCAATCATGTCCCAAGTACACAGCAGATGTTGGAGACCATGCAGGAGTTTGTGGCTCAGAACTAGCAAATCCTTCAGTTAATGTCTGTTGCTCAAGGAGGAGCACTATCTAGACCTCAGGTGAGAGGAGCTCCACTCCTGGGGCGTCAAGGAGCTCCCCACATGGGTGCTCCTCATTTGGGCACCCAGCAAAGCACAAGCCCTAGTAGATTTCATTGTTGGGCTGACACCAACAGAGGCAAAGAGCAACGAGACTTCCACCTCACTTAGTGTGGACACCCAGATGTCCGACGAGGACCCCCAGGCGCCTAGGCCAACCAAGGCACCCAGCCCTCCGTCCCTAGTGCCCAGACCTTCTCCTCAATCACCCAAACCACTCCCTCTAGCGCCCAGGCCATCTCAGGCCCCCAAATTGGTGACCAGGCATCCTCTGGCACCTAGATTGGGGCCCAGAAAGCTCCCACTAGCGCCCAAATCGCTCACTCTTGTGCCCAGACCTTCTCAACCCCCCAGACATCCTCTAGCGCCCAGATTGGCACCCATGCAGCTCCCACTAGCGCCTAGTTCACTTCCTTAGGAGCCTAGATTAGTCCCTCGGGCGTCCAGACACTCCCAGGAGCCCAGACTGGCCTCCAAGCTCCTCATGAGGGACCTCCATCTCCTCCTCCAGCTCCTACTTCCCACGGTGGAGACCCTTTTCTCCAAGAGCATGAGGGTGAAAATCAAAGCATTGAACACGAAAGCCATTTTCATGACAATTCAAGAAGAGTTCCTAATCACTGGGATGAAAAAATTAAAGAGGTACAAAATCAACTGGGTGACGTCTTCAATGCCATGAAGGTGCAAGGACTTGACATTGTGAACTACCTTGTTAGACGAACTGACACGCCTTTTAAACCTGACGTGGCGAACTATCCCCTCCGTCAAAAGTTTAAAATGCCATATGTGGAGACATTTGACGGAATGAAGGACCCACTAGACCACCTTGAAACTTACAAAACTTTGATGCAGCTGCACAATGTCCCTGATGAGATCATGTGTAGGGAATTCTCAACCACTTTGAAGGGGTCCGCCCAATAATTGTTCGCCAAGCTTACCCCGGCCTCCATAGACTCCTTTGCCGAACTAAGTAGATCATTTGTGACACATTTCATTGGAGGATGCCGCAACCAAAAACCTGTCACCCACCTGTCTAGAATAAAGCAAGACCCAAATGAAAGCTTAAGGAGTTACCTCACTCGTTTTAACGAGGAAGTCTTTCAAGTCAAGGAGCCCGATGAAAAGGTCAGCATGACCGCCTTCTTGGGAGGCCTCCACTCGTCAAGCTTCCTTTTCTCAGTGATGAAGCGACCACTTAACGAGCATGCTAAAACTATCGACAAAAGCTCAAAAATATATGAATGTTGAGGAAATTAACAGGTCTAGGCGAGGCGAATAATTTTGCGGATCACCAAAAACTTGATCTACCTCTACACTATTCTCAAACAGGTAGTTTATATATCTAGCTTAGCGGCTCTCTCGCGGGTCGCCAAAAGCTTAATCTCTGCACTATTTTCAAACAGGCAGCCTCTATACCCAACTTAGTGGCTCTCTCGCTGGTCGCCAAAAGCTTGGTCTCTACATTATTCTCAAACAGGCAATCTCTATATCCAGTTTAGTGGCTCTTTCGCGAGTTGTCAAAAGTTTGGCATCTACACTATTCTCAAACAAGCAGTTTATACCTCAAACTTAAGGACTCTCTCGTAAGTCGCCAAAAGCTTGGTCTCTGCACTGTTTTCAAACAGGCAGTCTATACCTTAAGCTTAAGGACTCTCTCATAGGTCGCCAAAAAGCTCGATCTCAAAAGGCTAGCTCTCTTAGAAGCAATCCTCAAACTCTGTTTTTGCTCTCACGCAAGTAGTCTACCTCTCAGCGGGTAATTGAGTTAAATATTTTAATGTTTGTAATAACATTATTTTTTTCATCTCTAGACAGGATCTTGAAACTCAGGTTGTCTGCAACCACTGAGATTACATTAGATTGAATGTCAACAATCGAACCTTATCTATATGGCACCTACTCTTGGGTAGTAGCACAAGGTAGCCCAAGCTCACCCAATGTGCCCAGGGCAGCCATCAAAGCACAAGCCCTAGTGAATTTCATTGCTGAGCTAACACCAACAAAGGCCGAGAGCAATGAGGTTTTCACATCGCCCAACATGGAGATAATTGATAAGGACAATCAGAAGCCTTACGAGGACCCCCAGGTGCCCAGACTAGGCGCCCAGGCCATTCCAGACGGCCAGACCATCATGTCAAGTGCCCAAACCTCCTCATCAGACGGCCAGACCATCATGCCAGACGCCCAGACCTCCTCATCAGGCGCCCAGGCCATTCTAGACACAAGCCATCATGCCAGGCGCCCAGACCATCATGCAGATGCCCAGACCTCCTCGTCAAATGCCCAGATCTCCATCTTAGGAGCCCAAGCACCTCTCCCAAGTGCCCAAACTCTCTTAGGCACCCAGATCTCCATCCTAGGCACCCATGCAAATCTCCCAGGGGCCAAACTCTCCCAAGTGCCCAAGCGTTCAAACCTCTCCTCCAGGCACCCAGTAACTCCCTCTAGCGTTTAGACACCCCAGCCTGATGCCCAGGCTCCCATATTGATCCCCGAGTCTTCCTCTCTACCACACTGGAAGCTTTACACGGACGGCTCCTCGACTAGTGAAAGAGGCAGAACAGGCCTCATTTTGATTAGCTCCGACGATTCCCCCATCAAATATGCAGTGAAGCCTCACTTTATTGCCTCTAAAAATGAGACAGAATATAAAGCACTTCTCTCTAGCTTAAGATTGGCAACTGAAATGGAAGCTCAGCACCTAGCAAGTTACAGTGATTCTCAGCTGAAAGTTAATCAAGTAAAAGATGAGTTTGAAGCAAAAGTGAAAGAAACTTGAGATGTTCGCCTAAGCAAAAATACATGGGAGGAGTCATCAATCAAAAGAAGTCTCTACCACCCAGAGTTCAAGATTCAATCTAATACCCCATTCCCCAATTTTCCTTAGACACGGAGAATTGGGGGGCAAATGATGGGTCAAGCCCAAATGGCTCAATCCATGTGAAAAGCTCAATCTTAACTAAGATTCAAAAATTATAGAGACCCAACAGATCCAATGAGATCCAAGCCCAGTCAAACTTATCAACTTGATTACATCATCAAGAGAGAGCACGGAAGTCTTATCTGCACCGCTGAGAAAATAGTCCACCCTCACCTCCTCTTGGAGCAAGTCTCATGGAAAACACTTCAACCACCTCGCCCGTTGAGGGGAAGTCGTGAGCTTCACCGAAATAGTTGTTTAGTTGCTGTAAAGTCGCCCCAACCTGTTAGGGGGCGCCTATAAATTGTAAGTCCCACCAACACTTGGGGGACAACATACTTTTACCTGAGCACAACTCACTCATCTCCCTCTAAGCTTGTACTCTCTGCTCCTTACACACTTGCTATAATAAAATGTCCGGTGACCCAAGCCATTCAGAAGTGGACGTAGATCGTATTGGCTGAACCACTATAATCCTCGTCTTCTCTCTCTACTTATTAATTACTGCATTTAATACTGTCACTTGACAGGTGGTGTGCAAATCCATTTTGTGCATCATCAGGTTAGATTAGGAATGACTAGTACTCGACATAAATTCATAAATGACACGACATTAACATGACCGATATGACACGATTGCCACATTCAAAATGAAGGCGATGTTGAGTTTTAAATCGTTTTAAACCCACAGACAAATACACACAATCGAAGAACAAATCAAGAACATAAAATAATGAGAAAGCCAGAAAGTAGAAGACACAAAGATTTTACGTGGTTCGACAATTTGCCTACATCCACGAAGCTGTAGGGATTTCACTATTGAGAGCGAGAGTTACAAGAGCGGCTGTACAATACACCATCAACTCTAATCACCAAAACAACAGGTTTTATATGTCCATACCGGGCTACAAAACAAGCCAAAAAAATTTTCCTCGCCCAAGCCGTAGCGCTCATGGACTAAGCATCAGAAAATTTTTCATTAAAAACCGTTTAACATTATTCCGGGTCGGGTCACCATCCGGATCAAACACAAAAAACTAGGCTCCACAAAAGCTCAACAGGCGAATTATTGGATTAGTAGATTTCAAAATTTGTTTTCAGCAAGGGTTCTACTTATTCAACTATACACATTAATTTAGTATGCAACATTTAGCAAATATTTAGTATACACATTATTACACATTTTAGAATTGTAAGAGTTCATAACATCAATGTCAATGGACAAATAAGATTCCCTCTATTATTATTTTTTTCAATTTTTTTTAATAGATCTTTTGTCGTGCCTTTAAATGAGACTTATTGTATACAAGTGAACCCCTCACTCATTAGTAATAAATGATCCGTATATAAAAAAATATATTTTTAAAGAGATCTAGATCCGTCATTCGAAATGAACTAGGCCTCACCACTTTAATTTCTTTCGGTTGGCACGACTCCCCTTCAAAATTCTTGTGGCAATAGACATGTTTAGACCACTCTAACGAGGGGTGGAGCCAATTACTTTCCATAAGGGCAGGGTGAAGAATAGAGGTAATCAAGTTGAATTTTGTGAGTTTGAGCTCGAGTATGTTGAGTTTATTTTTTTAAACAAGTATAAAAAATTGTTCAAGTTCGACTTATTTAGAAAATGAACTGAACCCAAATTTGAGCCGAACTCAAGTCATTCGATTATTTTACATATAAATAAGTTGAAGTTTTTAAAAACGAGTCTAAAAAATTATTCAAGCTTAACTAATTTTGAACATAAGTCGAATTTGACCCGAGTCGTATTCGAACTAAGCTTAAATAACTTGTCTCGATTAACATCCCAATAAAGAAGCTACTAAAAATAAAAGGGTGGGTCATGCTGGAGCAAAACTAGTTAGTTTGATAATTGAGAACACACATCATAAGAGGTTGTGAATTTTTTTTTTTTGGGGGGAGGGGGGTTTGGAGGGGTTGTTAGGGTAGGGAGGAAACTCCGGAGAACATTTGAGGATTATATTTGATGATACTAAAAATTAATCCAGAAATCAACTCGAACCTCCGGAGCAGGTCGGGAGGTCAGCCTAGAAGATAGAGTAAGGGGAACCAAAGCACAGCCTCATCCAAGCCGATGATGACGGGATCAATGTGGGGACAGCGGGATAGACAGCGTACACCCTCAAAAATAGAAGGGATAAAAGGGAAAGCTAGAATTAAGGCTCGAAATTCTCAACTAACCACAATCTTTTTCCCAAAATATCGGAGAGAATCCCAAAGATGAGAGAAAAAGTTCCTGCTGGGAATTCCCTAGAGGGAGGGATTGCAATATAAATGGTATGGTCTCTCCATCAAAAGGGGAGAGAACTCTGCTTTGTACAAAAAAGCTTCTTGTAAAACATTTGGGAAGAATATGAGCCATAAGAGCAAGAGTCTCCATTAAATAGTGGATTAGCCGAGCCCCCTGCTGATGAACCACTATATTTTTACTGTGTAAATCATTTAACCATCCCAATCTCTCGAACACCATATCGCATCCCCCACAAGCCTTGTAGCTCATATATGAATTATCAAACGTAATCCGCATCTTCAGCTCATCCACATAAATTTACACCATCAATATTATATGCCTAGGGTTATCACTTTGGAAGGCCACATATGGTAGGACTCTTGTCTGGAAGATGTCTCATTCCTTCACTTGCCAGAGCTTGTCATCTTATTGTCCAAAAGAAACACTTGATTGAAAATTTTATTCCTTTCAATCACATTTGTTTTAGAAGCTCTTACCTTGTAGAAAGCAGAGGGGTTACAGATTATAAGTATAATCAAATGAATGTAAAGGTCCTAAAGAGCTCATAAAAAGAAAGCAAATTGGATTCCCCATATACACAAAAAAATGTACAGTTTGATAATCATAAAACTCATCATTTTAGAATAATAACACCCATCATCCACTCATCACAGACAACCCAAAAACAAACTCTCTCTCTCTCTCTCTCTCTCTCTCTCTCGTGTATATTCTCCTTTCAAAAATTTTCTGGAACATAATGATTCCACCTTTTCCCGTGAAAAATATTTGTAATAAATACACATTCCCCTATGACCCAGGTCCATCTCTGTCCTCCATTCATGCTCTTCCCGTGAAAAAGCCGAACACGCATGACACTCTCTCTTTCCCTCTCTTACACAATTCTCAGAGCCCTCTTTTTCTCCTGCATTTACCAAGAGACCAGGGGCAGAGATAAAGGCACAAAGTTCTGAAGCCCCTTAAAGCCAATTGTCTCTCCAATCTTTCTCTCTCTAACACAGAACACAGCAGTTTCATGGAACCCTTCCTCATGCTTGTCTTCCTTTTCTCTCTTGTTACTCTACTCTTCCAACTTTGTCACTCTGCAACAATTGTAGTAGATGGAGTTTCAGAATGGACAAACCCCACTGTTCAAATAGGGGACATTGTCAGTAAGTACTTCTATTCTCCCCGTAATAGTTGATCATTTACCTAGTTTTCATGGCCATTATAAGCTAACATATTACATTCCTCTGCTTTCAATTTCTCTGTTTTCTCAGTTTTCCACCGCAAGTATCACTACAACCTCTACATTTTCCGGAACCAAGGAGCTTTCAACTTCTGCAACTTCACCCAGGCCACACTTCTCACCAAACCCAATTCTACCTCTTTTACAGTACTCTCTCTCTCTCTGACTTTCTTTTGTGCTCTTGAATAATGGTCAAGTATGTGCATGTAAATTTCTTCAGGGTGCTTGAAATTGAACTAAAAATATGCCTTTCTCTGTAATTTTGGTTTTGGGTACTTGAGAAATCATCAAGGATTTGTGCTTTTGGACAATTTCTTCCATGTTGTAGCTCAGAAATGGCCTAAATCAAGTCCTTATTTTGGATCATGTCCTTTTACTGTCAAAATGCATCTGTGTATTGTGTTTGAATTCAAGCCAAGATTATGTCTGGAGATATCATACCGAAAATTATATAATTTTTTTATCAAATGATAACTAAATAGAGTCAATATACGATTACGACTAATCTCAATCAACTCCATTTTGACTTAACTTTACAGCATTGTTCGTACATGTACTTAGAGATACTTGAAAACTTTGGTTCTGTACATATTTGATATTTCTCTCTCATGACATGAAGTGGCACCCCTCACGCCCTGGTTTCTTCTACTTCTCCTTCAACAATGGCTCCACCAAACCATGTCAACAAGGCCACAAGCTCGCTGTGAAGGTGTCTCTCTCACGCCCAGAGAATTCTTCCTCCTCACCAGAACAAGCACCAATGACAGCTCCAACGCCGAGCTCCGGTGGCGCTGTATCGTCTTCTCCGGCGTTCCCTTGGCCTTTTAGACCTCGAGAATTGACTTCACCAAGTCCTTCACCTAGTGTGATTCTTCCAGCGATGGGTCCTATGCCGCAGGAAAATGGTGGCGGTGGTGGTGGTGGTATACCATTTATCAGCAGCAATCCAGCAGTGCCTCTACCCTCTAGTGAAATGGACTCGGCCACAATTCTTCCGGTGCCAACTTCTGGTCACCAAGAACAGGTACTGACATTTCAACCTCGTTCTTTAGGAAAAATTATACTTTGACCCCTTAATTATGTCCTTACCTAACATTGTTCCTTAACTATTTCTCACATTGTACCTTCAACTATGATCATTGGTCTCACCTGACCCCTCAAAGATGAGATTTTTTATGTTGCACCTCTAATTATAGTTATTAGTTTTATATTATCCCAATTTCAGACATTTGTTTGATTTGCCAATTTTAGACATTAAAATTGGTGTTTTACCACACATTTGAACATTTTTTTTGTTCAAAATACGATGAACATTTAATTTTGGGATAGTGTAAAAATAATTCAAGTAATTGTCGAAACAGGATAGACAATGTGAGAAACACAATAGGTGAGAGGCAAAGTGAGACCAAATTTATACTCGAAGGGGTCAAAATGTAAAATTCTCTTACTTTTTTTACTTCTGAAAACTTATACTTTACCTTTCAACTTTTCCAAACCAGTCCTCATTTTTAATTTAATTATGTGATGGTCAGAAGTAAAAAAGTGAGAGCCAAAGTGAAGCTGGCTTACGGGGGGGGTGTGTGTGTGTGTGTCTTATTAATTATATTGGGGCTAACCCGTGTTTTTAGGTACGATGTAATATGAATGATTTTAAGAAATACGTTGATGATCTTTAGATAAATTTATTTAAGACCGTCGTTTTTAACTTATTAAAATCCGTTCTGTTTTTATTATAAATTGCATGTTTATGGTGAGACTTGGGAGGCTATTGATGGTGTTTTTGATTGGACTCAAATTTCTGGGACTGCAGGTGGTAGGGTTTGTTGCAGGTCAGAGAGCTTTAGGTTGTTTGATTTTCCTGGTGATGCTATGAGAGACAGTGTTTGTGTGTGTTTTTGGAATTTAGTTATGGGTAAAGATATATGTGGTAGGGCTAACGTGCGCCGGAAACTGTAGCTTTGTACCTAAAGTGGCTTTAAGGGTGATGATTTTACCATGTAATATGTTATCCTTAACCCTACTTTAGAATCATTAGCACTTTGTTGGTTGCTTTACTCTTTAGGTTCGGCAAGCAATCAATTACTCCTTTTTCTTTTTTATGTGCTTTTTCCCTTGGATGGTGGCTACTCTCTTGTGGGAATTTGAAGTCCCTGGGCTGTCATTTTTAATAAATATTTAATGTCACCAGCCCAATAATAAATTTATTTATAAATAAACAAATTGAACACCACTTCTCAAATTGAGGAATACTATGTAACTCAAATTTATAACTTAAATTTATATCCTAAATAAAGAGGATCATTGGATCAATGAGTCTCATCAATTTTTTTATATAACTCAAATTTGTATCATAAATAAAAGGGGCCGTTATATGAGTGGGTCTCATCAACTTTTTAAAATGAGACTCATTGATCAAATGATCTCTTTCATTTAGAATGCAAATTTGAGTTAGAGATTTGAATTACACAGCATGACTCTTTTAGATAAGTAGTTAAAAGTGTCAAAATATGACACCACACATTAGCACGACACAAAATTAGAAGGTTTGAATTTTTATAAATGAGTAGACTTGACACGATACAGATAATAAATGAATCGAGTGTGAATGAATATATTCAAAAGATATATAGAATACAACTTGTTTATAATTTGATTCTATATGATCCATACACAACACAAACTCGATATAAAATAATTCATTAAATATAAATTAATAAATAAATTGAGTATAAATAAAATATTTTTTAATACAAATTTGTGAAAAACTGATACAAACTCACCTCAACCAACATGACTGACGAGCCCATGAGTAATTATTGCTTTAGCTACTAATAAATTTATTTGACATAACTGACAAGTCCATGAGAAATTATTACTTTACCTACTAATAAGTTTATTATTAGACGTTGTGATCATGTTAAAGTCATAATTTAGTATCACCCTTATATCAAATATTTTCTGCTCTGAGTTCGGGTTTTAAGTGGCATGAGAATTGGTCAAAATAAGTACTTACCTTTGGGAAAAAAAGGGGGAGGTACAATTTTTTAGATTTATTTAGGCAAAAGTGTATGAATAAATTGTTTATTCTATTAATTACATTTTTTATAAAAAAAAAATTGTGTTTAAGTACAAAATTTAAATGAATTAAAAATTTTTTTACATAAACACCCATCCTTAATTTATGCAGTCATCATTGATAGTTATTTGAGGAAACAAATATATAAAGATTACATATTTGTTATCTTTAATTTTTGAATTTTGAATGAGCATTTTTTGTGGAAGATTTATGCATCTATTGACAGTTATTTTATGAAACAAATATGAAAGTTTACATATTTGTTTATCTTTATTTTTTGAATAAAACGTATGTGTTCAAGTCTTTTTCAACGACGATTTATTTCTCTAGTGGTGGTTTTCTTCGAAAAATGAATTACAAATACCAATCTTCGTCATCGAATTGAAGGTGAGTTGTTAATAATTATATTTCTTCTTTTTTTGGTCATTTTTTTTTGGGGAAATTCCTATGTTCGATTTTTGTTTTATGTCTGTTCCTTGTTGGAATGGAGGAAAAAAATCTGTTTTGATCTTAATGAGTGTAACTGTTTCTTATGGGTGCAACTATTTTTAGTATCGACACAATAATTATATTTCTTCTTTTTATTTAAACAAATTTTTTTGTTAAATTCATATATTCGATTTTGTGTATCTTTGGTTGTTGTTAGAACGAATGGGAAAAAAAAAACTATTTTGGGTTTAATGGGTGTTACTATTTTTAAAATTGATGTAACTATTTTTTTCATATTGACATTAATATACATTTTCGAAAAAATGTTACTATGTCATTGTTTGTTAACTGTTTTATTTTATTCTTAGATTATTAATCAAACATTGTTTTATGTTGTCAGCTTTTGCAATTTTTGTTTGTCCTGAAGCATCAACATTTTGGCTCACAAAGGAAGCTTGAGATCGTGAGAGAAGTCTATGATAAGTCATCCCTCATTGCCTGGAACCCACATAAGACAAACAATTTCATTAAAATTGGAAGAATAGTTTCGCAACACAGTTAGACTCATTAAATTTTGAATATGGATTGTCTATATTTGAATTTCAAATAGTTACTTAAAACATCTACGTACTATTTTTAATCAAAAAAATCATGAACCATAAAGTTATCAATAACATACTTATAAAAATTAAATCCTTAAAATCAAAAGAATAGTTACACAACATAGTTAAACCCATTACATTTTGAATATAAACTATTTAAATTTTGAATCTCAAATAGTTTCTTAAAACAGTTACGTAACTATTTTTAATCAAAAAAATCATGAATCATAAAGTTGTCAATAATTGATTTATAAGAATTGAATCTTTAAAATCAGAAGAATAATTACACAACACAGGTAAACCACTAAATTTTGAATATAAACAATCTATATTTGAATCTTAAATAGTTACTTAAAACAGTTAAATAACTATTTTTATAAAAAAAATCATGTTCCAAATTATTTTTTTTCATATACATATGCTATAATAGATTTGCAAATTATTAATATAATTTCACAAGTTAGGGTTTTACGATTTGGCTTTATTTTTGAATCAACTTACACAGGTTTATGAAAAAAAAATCTAAATAATCAATGGTTGAAAAAAATACATATATGGCATTCCTATGTGGTTTTATTTTTTGAATCCCTCTGCTGAAGAAGATGAGTTTTGATAATTAAATCTCTTATTTTACCTCTTACTTGATTTTAGCCAAAAAAAACAGATATGACATTTTCATGGCCATAGAATCCTTTTTGCCAAAGAAGAAGAGATTATATAATTAAAACTCCTATTTTTTAACTCTCATTACTTGATTGTAGCCAAAATTTTCGGTAGGAATTCAAATAATTTCTACCTATCTGCACTTAACTGAATGACAACAATATTGTTTTTTTAAAAAATATATACTTTATCCCAAATAAGTTTTTGAATTGCACTTTTGCCTAAATAAGTCTAAAAAATTATACCGACTTCTAAATTCTCCCAAAAAAATGATAGAAACTGTGTTGCCTGTAAGTGTTTTCTCTCTCTTTAATTGCAGAGGTAAAACTCGACAGAAGGCCCATTTCATATAGGTTAGCCCAAAAGCCCATCATGTGGATATCCACAAACAGCCCATTAATCAAGCGAGTAAGACTGTGGGCCAGATGGATAAGTTGCCCGGGCTATCCTTTTTTGGACAAGCTCACCTGACCCAGTTCGACTCCCTATGTCGACCCTTATCCAGCTCTCTCAATTTTCACAATCCATATCAGTCCATTTAGAATCATCTATACCCTGGTTAGTAACTTAGAATCATGTCAAGTTTTTATCGTGCGTAAGCCGTGTTTCGCTAGTTTGTATTGTATTTAATTGGATTCATATCGACATATTTATTTAACGCATGTAATTGATTCATTTGTTTATCACCTACGCACTCACTAAAACTAAATTCAAATGCGCTAATTTCGTGTCTATCGTATTAAATTCTCAAGTTGTGTCTAGAATCGTTATGCCTAATAATAATTTCGAATTACTTGGGCCAAGACAACCAAATCTTGAGGCTTATATATATTTTAATTGTCAGAAATGTCCAAACCAACTTTCCGAACAGTAGTGTTATCAAAAATTATTTGGCAATTGAGCTGTTGATAGACTGTCCAACCAACAAAAACATTTCGAATTTAAAGCTTCAAATGCCTCAACAACTAGCAAGTTGCTGCATGGAGGGCCTAATTTCTTTGTTAGGTGTGTGGAAATGCAAACTTGCATTATTAAGTAGTCCAGCCGGCCATCTTGCTGCCACCCATTAAGGGATGTGATTTATGACCAAACGCTTGCCTTGATGCAAACCTATTACAATTTAATGTGAGGATCTAATGAATTGAGACATTAGCATAAGATTTCGATATTGAATGAAATCGATTATCAATTAATAACCATCATGAGTAAGAGCTCAATTTGATTTCAACCAATCAAATCAATGGTCCAATAAAAGACGAGGCATAAACTCGTACGTCTTTGTATTTAAGTTTCTCTAGCGACAAAAAATTTAGTTTTAATTGATATGCATCGCATATAGATGATTTTATACATTCCAAGTTCACATTCCAGCCATAAATTCATAAAGCACATGGTTGAAAACAATTTTCTGTTTGAGAAAGAAATAAAAAAAAAAGATTTGAATAGAAAAGATCCCATTATTTTGGTATTGCAAGTACAATAATGATGTCCACTCAGCACTCTACCCTTGTACGTTACCTCACCTTTACCAATCGATCCAGCATAATTACAATTATTAAATATATAATAAGTTTAATAACTTCTACTAATGTAATGGTTTATATTAAAAGTAATCCAATAATGTAGTGCACCAATGTGACAAGTGTAGTATAAAGCAGGGGATTTATTTATCTTCTGTAGTGCAAAAGAGTGGGAAAGAGTCATAAGCCCAAAAGGTCAAAGTTATAGAGACATTCATGTAGCCACCCCTTGGATTTCAATGCTTGCCTTTTGGAAATTAATGAACAATGACGAGGGTGGTGGCAGAAAGGATAAGGGCACTGTCACAGAAAACATCACAATAAATACTCACCAAATTTACAGCTGGTTTTGTTGTATTAGGAGACCTTTTCATGGTTCTTGTTTCATTTCAATGTGGATTGCTTCATCTGTCATGTTATGCTTACTTGTAGTTTGCTTGTTTGGAATGAAACTTACAGACACAATTAATTCGGGCTAAAGTTTGTTCAAACTTGTTCAATTAAAAGACAAAGCGAGCTGATATTCGTTTGATGAAAGAGTCGATTCCAAGTAATGTGATGTTCGACTGTGAACGCATATGACACGTAATACATATTGTATATGTGTATTACGATAAATGACAAATGTAAACTCAATTCGCTTAAAGGATAAAATGTATGTATTAGTGAAAGCATATTGCTCTAGCATAATGCATCCACCAAGTTTCACTCAAAGAACATCAATATTTCGAAGTGCACACACACTCTTGCAAATTCAGTTCAATGTTTATCTATAAATCAATTTAAAGAGCCGGCTTAATTTAAACAGCACTGCTGCTGTTGGGACTTTGGATGTTCAAGAAATTGAATTTAACTGTGGTGTTGTTGATCAAAACCCAGCAGAGGTGGTGCAAAACGACCGCGTCAACAACAGAGGAGCCGGACCCGTTCAAATGCACACTTGTTGGCAGTGTGTAACACTACAAAATGGAGTTTGACATGTTCAACACTTCAGCCAGCCAATGCTCCTGCTTTGTGTTTGGGGTTGGGTTTGGGGTTAGGTGGGGGTGAGAAATAAGAAAGAACTTGACAGTCACATCAAGTAGGGTGTCCATTGGAATGCTGATGACGTAATAACTCCTGATATGCTATACCCGAAAAGAAAAAGAAAAAAAAAGGAAAATAAAACGTGCAGGCAACTAGGCAGAGTTTTCTTGGGAGACTCACCTGATGTAACCTTTCTTTTATCGGAGGAAAGAACAAAGTTCACGAATCATGACTTTATAAACCAATGTAACAGGTCAATAAGAAAGAAGGAATTTTGATCAAGTACTAGAAAATAATTCTCTTCATGCACACTTGAATTTAAATCCTTGACCATTATTAAACATTATCTCCCTAGTCAAAACAGACAGTTGAGGAAGCAATTAGGGCGGTTAATCAAGTCGAGCTTCAACACTATTTTAGGCTCGTTTATGAGTAAATAGTTAAACGAGTCAGTTCGTTTGTGTATAAATTAAGCTCAACAAAAGCTCGACAAAGGTTCGATTAACACCCTAGAAGCAACTCATATGGGAGTTAATAAAGGGCTGCTCTTAAAAGTTGCTCTCGTCTTTTTTAGAGAAAGAGGCGAAATATAATCAACTCTTCTCTGTCACCGCACAAAAAAAAAGTGTTTGGAGTTCGAAGAATGGGGAATACTTGACTGAAAATTCAACAAACCTTAATCCCAATGAAGAACACAAACTATGTCTGCCCATATTCGAAGGAGGAGGAGGAAAATGATTAGGAAGAAAAGTTTCCCAGTTGTGAAATTTCCAAACAAATCTTAATACCAAGACAACCAACTTAATCAACGATGGTGCCCAACTCGAGAGGATGGAAGGTAACTAAATATGCAATTCATGCAAACTAACTCAAAAAGGAATGCTTTGTCAAATTAAAAGTGCAGGTTTGTCTCATTTCATCCTGCACCTAGTTCTTTCTTCAAAGTCACCAACAAACCCAAAAAACACTAATGTATTTGCTTACACAAAACCGTAAGAAGTTTTCTATCGAACATAGCAGAAAAAAAAAAGTAACATTAATATAACTATAATCATGAAACAAAAACAGGTACAGCACCAAGCAATTTTACTCTGAAATTTGATTATAGAGTGACAACACAAACAGGAAAACAGCATCATGTACCGCAAAGGTACAATCCATATCCTAATTTCTTTACACAACACAATAAGATCAACAAAAGTATTTACCTCCTCAAACATTTTATTTTAAGGAACCCAAAATCCCGAACGTATTTGCAAGTTCTAGATTCACTGCCAACCAGGAATCGACCAACAAAAACGTATTACTGGTGAGTGTTTGCTCTTCCAATAGAGTCAAGACCCTCTGTCCTACTGCGCACAATCCTACGGAACACTTCCCTCACTTGGCGCTCCAATGGGTCTAAGCCATCCTTTACAGCTTCATAAACCAGTCCAAGCTCCTTCACTCTCTGCTTGACTTCTACCTCCTTATCCTCTGTCAAGGGGAACTGAACAGAATCGGTCAATTCATTCATGTGGCGCGCACATTTCTCAATCTCACGAATCTCCTTCAATAATCCACAAGCATTTCTCCGATCTCTCTTCTTTGATTTCTCCAAAATCCTCTCATGGAGTGAGAGAATAGGAACGGCCCAAATGAACTGCCTAGTCACATAAAAATGGGTCTGAAGGCCACGGTCCTGACAGGGTATCGCGGCCACTAAAGCCCACATTACAAAGAAGAGCACATAGCTCATTGTAAAAACAGCTACAACAAGTCCATTGGTGGCCATAATTTCATTGGCTTTCGGAGCAACCAAATTTATTCCAATTGCTTGGAGCTGCTTAGCAGCTGACCAAGACCTTGATACACTCCACGACAATGATCGAAAATGCGCCAATGACTTGTGGTCCTTATTCACATTACTACGCCCAAATGACCGATTTCTCTGAGCTAGAGTTGTGTTGGAATCTTTCTCATCAAGCATTCCAATTGCTAAATCAATCAATGCCTTCTTGGCACGACGAAATTGGCCTTCTCCAAGGCTCCTCTGATTGTCCAATGCACACAACACAATCTCCAACTGCTTTTGCCATTGTCTGATCTGCTCAATCCCATCACGAATTGCATTACAAACATCTAAAGCTTTCACACTCCTCTCAAAGAACTCCAATATGTATCGATCTGATGGGGCTCTATTGAAGTATCCTCTGTTGTTAAACATTATGACCCTGAATTCTTCTTGGCAACAGAGGTATACATCAAGAAGTTTGCGAATCCATGAAACTGAGAGAAGCTCATTGGAGTCGACAGAAGACAAATCATGAAACCTTTCAGCTACCTGTCTCTGGAAGGCTTCAAGCTCGAGTTCTTGGCTTGTGGCCCCATGAGTTGATGAGTCCATTGAATGAACTTGATCACGACGTATACTTAGAATTGAACGGCCAAAATTAGTGAAAGATGCTAAGGATCCTTGATAATCTGTTGCTGGCATGTCTCAACTTACATCAACAATAACCTGAAGAAAATTTCTCAACTGGAAATCGGAACCAACAGAAAAACCCAGAAGCAGAATCAATTCCTTGGAATCAGAATAAAGAATTCTGAAGAGATTAGAGACAAGGATTTAATACTACCCCAACTGAAGAAAAAACCCCTTGAATACAAATGGATTTAGAAAAGATTAACAAACCTTCAAATGGGAATAGGAACGTAAAGCTCAATTCCCAATAACTCAAGTTTATCCAAACTGACAACCCAAAAAAAAAACCCTTCAAATGACAACTGGAATCAAGCAACCGAACACCCAGTAATAGACAACCCAACTGGATTCTAGAATTGTTAAAAATCAAGAGGTAATAACAAAAGTTCAAGCTTGGGACTATTGACAACCCTAGAACACAAATGGGTTCCAAACTTTCCACCAAAGAAACAAACCCTATAATGGAAATTTGGAACCAAACCCGCCAAAACCCAGAAACAGAACAAACACAATTGAGCCAAGAATCGCTGTGAATAAAGAGATTTCCAGCAAAAAGATCAAATTTTCCCAAGTGACCCCCCAGAACACAAGGGTTTTTAAGAGCTCATGACCTTAAATTGCAAGAAAAATCCAAAAAACTTGATACCCAACAGAGAGAGAACTGAACCACCCAAAATCAACGACAAAATGGAGAGAGGAAAGAGCAGGGAAGGAGACGAATTGGGGATGTTTGAAACCCTAATACAAGGAGGCTTATATATATTGAAGGTGATTTAGACCGCGTAGAATGGTTTGTTGGAAGAGAAAATTTCATAATCTCAGATTAAAAAAGTTAGTACATTCGAAAGTAAATCCCCATGATTAGTAACTCATCCATAGTTTTCTTCAGTACAGCAGTCTCTCTCTTACACGCCTCACACGCGCACTGAACACGCCTTCTTTATACACGTTCCCTGTGAAAATATTCCCAGAATCTCCATCCATCAAGCTGAACCGTTGATTTTTACTTCTGAATCTAATCAGATGGTGTGGAAGAAAGGATTTAGGAAGATTCTATTTTGTAGGCTTTTTTTTAAGAGAAAAAAAATTATTAAGTGATACATGATAAAAATATAAAAAATATATGTTTATTTTCATGATAAAAATATTATTTTCAGTTAGATTTTCAGGAATTTTGGTTTTCCAAATGAATTCATGGATTGGAGAATGATTTTAATATATTTTTTTCTTATTTTCTTTTTTTTTTTTTTGGAATTCTAGCTATCCCAATTCTTCGGGTCGGACTAAGGTTGAACTTACGCGCAAAGCTAACTCTCCACATAGACGGGATAAATTTAGGACCAGTGGCCCCAAGAAGCGTATGCACCTAGTAAGTTTCGAACCCTTGACCGGTACCAAGTGAAGGTACTATTAGATCACCCACTATACATCAATATAAACTCATTTCTATCTAATAAATCTTATTTAAATTAATGAGTAATAATTTATTATTAAATAAAATTAAACAAATATAGAAGAAGAAACATTTTTTAAAGTGATATATGAGAATCAAGTGCATAATTTAACTTGAAAAAAAAAATCCATATTTACCTTCATTGTATAAACTTTATTTTGTATAAAATTTAAGCTTAGAACATTGTACTATTATAAAAAAATAAAAAAAATCCCGATCTGCAAAAAAATCCTCAGCTGATGGGTATGACTGTATTAAGATGAGATTCTTAAAATTGATCCCAATCATTTTATTGTTATTTTATACTTTTAATTTTTGTTTTTGTTTTTTTTTTGGGGGGAGAAACTTTTATGTTTAATTAGCTCTTATTTAATTGTAAAATAAGGATATAGCATAAAAATAATGTGTGACTTTAGACTTTTAATTGATTTACATATAGTCCTTGATTAAAATAAATAAATAAATATTTTGATGTATCTCATTCTCTTTAATTAAATTAAATTAAATAAATTTTTGGTACTATAGTTAGGGCTGTTTATCAAACTGAAGTACTCGAGTTTGATTTGAATTTAACTTGGATTCGGCTCGTTCATATTCAGTTTATTTTTTAAACGAGTCTAAACTTGAATAAGTTTATAGGCTCATATAGAAAATAAGTCTTACAAGTTCAACTCAAACTTGATAGGTTCGACTTATTTTTTGGCTCATTCAAACTCGGTTTGGGCTCGGTTCCGGCTCGTTCGACTAACAATCCTAAACTATAATTATACACTTAATTGTAACCTTGCATTTGAGGATTAGAGTAGTCATATATCAAGTCATTAATTTTAAGGGATAGTTTAAGTGTTAATAAAGATGAGTTATAAATTTAAATTTACTGAATTTAAATCTTGGTAATCTCTTAGGCCAAGTCATGAGGAATTTATAAATACCCTAGTTCAAGGGCAAATGAGCTTGTCTTTAACTGGACCGAAAAAAAGATTGATCGAGATTCGCTTAAATTAATCCAAACACTTTAATCATTAAATTAAAAAAAATAGCTGACTAATGGGGATAGGGAATGGAGAGCTGTGGACGTGCCACGTGGGCAAGGGTGGAAAGTGGGGTATAGGTTGACCACGTGTGGAAAGGTAATTGGTGTGATATAAGTGAGAATAGGACCCAGTCAATTGACTAGGGTGCACACGTGGACTGAGGGCAACTAGGTCTCCAGTGGCGCGTAAGGGTGTTAGCGACTCGGTCTCTGCTCAAATACCTCTTCTAGAATGATGACTAGAAGGTTTACGGTGGTTGATGTCAAATGGTATTTTGTGGGTATTTTTTTTTTAATTATATAATTTAAAATTAAAATAAACATAAAAAAAATAAGAGAATAATAAATAGGATTGTTTACCACTATTAACTAGTTGATTGAGTTGTTTATCATAAAAGAGAATTTATAATAAATTAATTTTCTCATGAATATCTTAATTTTGACGTAAATGATCTGTCTTTAATTGAACTGGAGATAAAATTAATTGAGATATTTTTAAGTTAGTTCGAACTTTCTTGACCGTTGAACCAAAAAAAAGAAGAAGAGAGTTTATAATAAATTAATTCATATAACTTTCTATATGCAATCAGGCAAAATAAGTTTAAAACACCTTATTACACAATTTTTTTCGGGTGTTGTATAATATAATTTTTTGATTATGGATTTATCTCTCGTTAATATTCTAATTATATCATTGATGGTCTGTCTTTAACTAAATTAAAGAGACGTGCGTAAGTTAGTCCTGACACCTCTAACCTTTAAACCAATAAAAAAATTATAATACGATTTTTGGATTTTCTAAAGCAAAATTCATCCGCTGTAGTTATTTTCTAAATTGGATCTATGTTGACATAATTCAACTCCTGTAAATAGCAAAAGGTAAAGAAAAAGTAAACTGTAACTATAATCTCGAGTCAATTTATGTTTTTTTGCCATGAAAAAAATTCTTATACCCTCTACTCGATATAATCTTTAGTCAAGCATTTCTATGCAACTGTATCATTTCTACCCTCTGCCACTAACTCTTGTGTGTATTTAAATTTTTTTGTTGCAAACCCAGATGGCTGATGGGTGGTTTACTGGTTGTAGAAGCAGCCCGGAACGAACTATAAATTCGAACATTTTAGATTCAATTCTCACTGATGTTTTTCGAGTTTATCTAGTACATGCGATTAGTAAGTGATTATAGGAGCATACACCACTTGGCATTGCTTTTGAATCAAAGCCAAAAAGTGTGCTTAAAGTTGAGCATTCATGCTTGGTAGTCAAGCAAAGTGTTGTGCTCTATGAATTCCTCAATTTGATAGACATAGCCCCCTCGAAATCCAAGAAAAAGATCCTTTTGGAAGTTAACACAACTGGCTGCAAGTTTCCTTCTCCAAGAAAAGCACCACATCTGCTCTCTTTGTTGGTCTCTATGTGCTCAAAAGAAAGCGACTGTTTCTTTTAATAATGTATGATCAGTTTTTTATGCACATGAGATCACTACAAAATTGAGGTGTATGGTTACCCTAAAATGGCCATCGCTTTCGCTATTAGATTTTATGGTCGTAAGTTCGAATCCCGTTGTTTTTCTCCGACGTAATAATGACTAACTAAAAAATCACGTGAATTGTATAAATCAAGATTTTCTCTCAAAATTCAGAATCTAGACATCGAGATAAATATCAAATGACAAGGATTCAAGTCTCTTCCCTCCTCCTCATATATATATATATATATATATATATATATATATGTATATAAATTTTAATTTTTGATATATCTGAT
>CM042184.1:44931650-44958945 GCA_023539305.1 Ilex asprella | reverse complement strand
AGGGAATATGAGTTATTATTTATCGTCCAAAAAAAATAGGAATACGAGTTTTCGTTCATCGTCGTCTACGGTCAAGTAACTGTGTATCATCTCCAGCAACTTCTTCACTGAAAATTGCAGGTGACATTCATGTTTCGTTTTTTTGTCATTAATTAATTACTTAGTTTTTTTTTATTTTCACAAAACTGTGTAATTTGATTTTTTTTTTTAAAAAAACTAAAATCATAAAACCCTATTTTCGTAAAATGATAATAAAAAATTGTAGATTTGTAATTAACGATTGAGTAACCTAATTACAAAAGTTAAAGCATATGCAGATGAACAAACACTTTGGAACAAGAATTTTTTGATTAAAAATAGTTACATAACTGTTTTAAGTAACTATTTGTGATCATAAATTATAAATAGTTAATATTAAAAAATTTAATGGTTGAAATTGTATTAAGTAACTATTCTGTGATTTTAAGTATTTCAATCTTATATATGTTATTGGTAACTGTATTGAGTAGCTATATTGAGTATATGTTATTAAATGGTTGTAACTGTGCTGAGTATCTGTTAAGTCGAATGGTATGTTACACGTATATATTCATAGTATGAAACTTAGTTATAGCCTATAGTTTGTGTAACTGTTTTTGTGTGACTTTGTGATGTAACTATTTTTGGTAATTGTTTACAGTATGAGTTAACTGAGATTTTCATGATGATTTCTTGCAACAAACTGAAGTGCAACGGAACATCCCATTCGATGAAGACATTCCTCTATTCCTGATTAACTTTGAAAAGTGCAACGAAACATCCCTCCATTCCTGATTAAGACATTAAAAAAATGAATAACAGTGTATCAATTCAAAAAAGAAAAAGAAAAAGAAAAAACAGTTACACAAAATATCATAAAAAAATATCAATACAAATGACTAATTAATTAATCACATACGGGAAGAAAAACATAAAACACAAAATAGTTACAATATACAGATTTACTAAAATAGACATTGATTGAAAACTTGCATACAAAAACAGTTACACTAAAACATAACTCTGATTTTTTTAACACAGTTACACAACAGTTGTTATTTATACGAAAAATAGTTACACCTATTACAAAACAGTTACACCCATTAAAAACCAAAGCAACCTTTTTTTTTTCAATACAGTTATACAACAATTATTGTCTATACGAAAAATAGTTACACCAATTGAAAACTAAAGCACTCTTTTTTTTTAAACATAGTTACATAACAGTTACTGTCTATATGAAAAATAGTTACACCATTAAAAATCAAAACAATTTTTTTCCTTTATCCCAACAACGAACAACATAAAACAAAATAAAAATTACGATTTCCCAATAAAAAGACCGAATAAAAGAAGAAATATAATTATTAAAAACTTATCTTCAAGCCGATGATTGTGATCGGTATTTACAATTTCTTTTTTCAAAGAAATCTTTTATTGATTAAGAAAAATAGACTTGGGAAGCAAACGAAAATAAAGTAATAATATATCTCAACCGGAGAAGTAAATCGCCAAGCTGTACGTTAAACAAAATCACAATGAAATCGGCCGTTAAAGAAGACTTTTACTACAGAAATATATTGAAAAAAAATTCTCAGTTGTTGAACACACACTTTTACTGTAGATATACCACCAAAAAGTGATCATTCAAAATTCAAAAATAAATGATAACAAATATGCAATTTTTACATATTTATTTCCTCAAATAACTGTCAATGATAACTGCATAAATTAAGAAAGGGTGTTCAGGTAAAAAAGATTTTAATTCATTTGAATTTTGTACCTAAATACAAATTTTTTTAAAAAAAATTGTACTTAATGGAATAAGCAACCTATTCATACACTTTTGTCTAAATACGTCTAAAAATTGGTACCTACACCTAAAAAACCGTAAAATAAAGGGGCTTAGGGAGGCCGGTACCTCCCTAAGAAATTAATTGGATAAAAGTATATTTTTTAAAATAATTGGGATAGAAATACATTTACTTAAAAAAAGTCATAAAAGCCATTTTACCCCTACCATAAATAGTGTATACCTAATTGACAACTTTTATATTTTCAATATCTAAATATTAGAATGTGAGACTTTCAAGATTCATTTTGATATTTGTGTATCATTTGAATTTTAAAATTTCCTATACACACACACATACACACACACACACACACACACATATATATATACATATAACAATATTAAATAGTAACACGCTCAATAAAAAAATAGTAATATTAAACAATAACTCGCTCAACAAAAAAAATTGTAACATCAAACAATAATATACTTAACAAAAAAATAATAACATCAAACAGTAACATTTATACACACACACACACACAAATAAATATATAATAATATTAAATAATGCTCAACAAAAAATTAGTAACATCAAATAGTAATACTCTCAACAAAAAAAATAGTAATAACAAACAATAACACGCTCAACAAGAAGAATAGTGAGATTCATTGGTCGGAGTATGGTGAAATGGTATCCGATGTGTGCGTGGTGATTTTCGTACAATAAAAGAATGGACATATCTCTCTCTTGGTGAACTCGAGATTACCTAAAAAGTTGACGGTCTCGTGGTGAACGGAGGCGAAAAGCGGTATAAGTAGTGATAATTAATTACTTTTCCAGCTGTCAGAGCGATTCTGGCATGTCGAGATGGATTTTTCCACTCAAAAAGAAAGGGTAGAAGGGCGCCAAAGTGTTTTTTGGTGTTACCCTTCCGACAATCAAGTCAGTATATGAGAGAGGAGAAGAAAAATCACAGTTCTATTGTTTGAATATGATTTGGGTACCTTTATTTTGAGTTTTTGAGAGCTACTTATACCTCCCTAGAGGTAATCATTGTGGATAAGTGGGCCCCTTAAAGAGGAAGTCCCCCATTGGCCCATTTGGGAGGCAACAAGCAGTGTTCAGTCCTTGGGCGTAGTGCCTTTCAGTTTGCGTGGAAAAGGCTTAGGCATTAAATGCTTAGACTCCCGAGCACTTAATGCTTTTCCTTTGAGACTACTTAGATGTTCAATAGGTCTCATCCTTCTGAGGGAGGTATTTAAAGCTTTCTTATGATGGCTGCGCACAAATAGGGACATCTTCGTCTATTGACCCCTAATCATATGCCATGTGCTTCGTGTAGCATTGTCATTAGTTATTAGTCTACTCACTCTATCATTCTAACTGCTTTGGTAAGGCAAGTCGATGATTATTGACCAATCCCTACCTCAAGTAGTGATAACTGTCAATCCTCCACCCATATCTCGGGGCCTTGGAGCCGAGATGACGTGTTTGGGAATGGATCTCGGTGGCGTTAGCCACGTCGAGGACACGTGTCAACTGCAGATAGAGCCTAGGGACTTGTAGCGTCGAGGACACGTGTCATAATAAAAACACTCCAAAGGGGGTAAAAATGTCGAGGACACATGTTACTCACACGACTCTGTGATGCCCTTAGTGCCGAGGACACGTGCCACTATCTAAGCACTCCGAGGGATGTTGTGCCGAGGACACGTGTCGACTTCCTGTTGACTCTTAGAAATGTCCTATCATGATGATTCATACAAAATGATAGATAGAAGAAGAATTTGGATATGACGAAGGCCATGTAGCCAAATCACAGCACGATACACAATAATAAAGGTACGAGTCGATAATAATAGCTCAGATGAGTTGATCGAGAAGTCTTTGAGTCAACCTCAAGCTAATTAAGATGATTCACACGAAATGATAGATAAAAGAAGTTGGATATGGTGAAGGTAATGTTCCTAAATCACATGGTATACAATAATAAGGTACGAATTGATCGCGATACCTCAAATGAGTCGACCGAGAAGTCTTCGAGTCAATTGCGAGCTGATTGAGATTTAGTTTTTAGGAATGTGGAAGGTATGAGTAGAGCTGTCAAAATTTGACATGACACGATTAATCGACACAAATTAAGTGGGTTTGAATGATAAACGGGTTGACACGCTAAACACGTTTAATAAGCGAGTCGTGTTCGAGTGAGACATGTCAAACCGTTTATCACACGTTTATCCGTTTAAATAAAATTAATATAATAATAAATTAATAATTATTTAAAAAATTAGCAAGAAAAAATAAGTAAAGAATTCAATACAAAAAAAGTAATGTAGTAGTTCAAAGACAAAGGGGGGAGATGAGGAGCATTTCAAAAACAAAGGCAAACCAATGTCTTTTGTTTTTGTCCCACATTGACAAATGAGTGGAGATGGGATGGGTTGAGTTACCTATAAAAGACAATGATCTCTTGCTTTTTCTTTTAAGCTTTCAAGTCTCATTTTTATAATATTTGGCTAAAAATTTCTCTTTTTTGAGGTAAGTATAATTGATAGTAAAAAAAATAGAGTATTAAAATTTGTTGATATATTTTTTTTAATATTAAACGGGTAAAACGAGTCGTATTGTGTTACCTGTTTATTAAACGTGATGTGTTCGTGCTGAGATTTTTCACTCATTTATTAAATGTGTAGTGTATGAATTCACATATTTTTCACCATCACCAGTTTAACCTGACACGTTTGACACCCCTAGGTATGAAAACATAAAGTACCAACTCGGATATGACATGACTAATTCGTTAAACATTGGTTTGCAACATCAAGTTTGGAACTGTGTAGTTGCACCAAAATCAACAGATTATTTCATTTAGCTGGTCAAATGGCAAACAACTAGATCAGTGCTTACTTTCTCATTATGTTCACTACTATGCCTTTGCATTTGCAAATACTACTTGTTTCTTTTTTATTTCATTTTATTTTATTTATTTTTTTTAAATATCTCAATTGTCACAACTAGGGCTGTCCATGGGCTAGGCTGGGCAGGGCTCACCCCACAATTTTTTTTTCCGGGTTGGACTTGTTGGGCGTGCCTAGCATCGGGTAGGGGTAAGCTACCCGCAGGGTAAGCTACCTGCCCCTATTGGGTGGGCTTTGGGGGCGGGCTTGGTTTGGGCCTGTTTTGTGTTGGGCTTGCTTTGGGCAGGCTTGGTTGGGCCCTATTGAAAAAATATATAACTTCATTTATTTTTTTATAAATTATATTTTTGAATTAAAAGTATAGAAAAAAATTAAAATGGACAAAAATTAAATAATGAATAATTTTATTTATGAATAAAAGAGAAATTGCATCACAATAGAATGAGTACATCCCAACTAGGTTGACACCTACTCACCTATCTATCATTTGCACAATTCTACCTAATAAGGATGAATTTTTGAACATGAGCTGTCATAGTTCAAGAGCGCAATGAGTCCAGCACCACCCACGGGGCCCAAATGAAACGCCACAGTCTGCCCATGCTAAAATAGAAATGGCCAAAACCACAGGGCCAAGCCCAACATCACCAAAAGGCTTGCAACCCAACCTGACCCCCAATCTAATCCATCCTAACACAAATCCTAGAACACCCGGCTACCCCATGTGTCCTAGGGACAAGGGAACCAGCTCTGACAAATATGACAATCATATACTCGTTGGAGCATTGGTGCGCATAACCATCCGGGGATCGTGAAAACAGCGGTGCTAGATGAACAGTAGTGTTGGATGACAGAGGTTGTTGCAGGACAGTGACAAAAGGCCCCTTAGAATCAGCAAGAAAGAAGAAGGAGCCACTAGAAACCTTAGAAGGGATAGCTTGTATAAATAGAATACTATTAACCTATCCTAAAGGAGGATCATCTTCCCCAACGCACCCTTAAGCCCAAAACACAACAAATAGAGCTAGAATCTTACTTTCCTATAAGAACCCATTATTTTACATAATCATTGTATTCACAAAAAGATCAAGATATATACGACCTTAAGGAGCAAGAGACTCCATTACAGTAAACGTAATCTTAGTCTTTCGGGTAAGGCGAACCACTTACAATTTATGCTCTTTCAGTCTCCACAAGCCAATCTCTAAATCACCATAACTCACTAATCACTCCTAGAGCACCATTCGTTGGACTTGGACTATTATGTTCGAGCATCATCACTATCCATTAAAGGCTTTTGTACATGAAAAGCTTGTATATTTAATACATTAAAAAAATACATTATTTATAATATCTAAATTTCTAAAACTTCAAATTTTGGCATTGGAGGATTTATTTTCATATTTTGATCTCTTATTTCTGCAGCATACCAATCTTGAAGACACATGAGGGCTTTCACTGTCTTTCCATCATAAGCAACTCTTATGCTCATCAATGACACGTCCACCTGTACTAAAAGTAGATTCGGATGCTATAGTCGACATAGAAACGGTTAGTATATCACGAGTCATGGTGAAAATTTTTGGAAACTTACTTTTATATTTTTTCCACTAGGCCAAAATATCAAACTCAGGATCTTCAACACCTACCATTGGAGCATTATAATATTGTTGAAGTTCACTTAACCCCTTAGATGTTGACATACATGATCTGTTTAAAATTGAAGTTAGCATAGATGTTTTACCTTTACCTTTACTAGTACCACTAACAATATCATCAGAAGCTGAGGGGAGATTAAGTGTACCACCATTCTTAAATGTTACACGATATTCATTATTTTTTTTTTCAAAATAATATTTTATTTTATTCATGTGGTTCATGTGCTCATCATTTAAGTTACCATATAGAGACATAAAAACACTTGTAAAGCCAAATTCTTTAAATCGAGATCAATTAATATACCAAAACTAATAAGTATAAGAAGTGGTGAGAAATATTTATTAAATTTAGATTGCATATTATGTAAAATAGTAGAAAATTCAGGTTCAGTACTATATTGTTAAAAAAGATCACTGATACTAACTATTTGAACATATGCAAGTATAATAGTTAGATAATAATTACCAGATAAAGCCATAGTTGCCTCATAAAAAACTTTCAAATTTTTTTTCATTTTATCAGTGACATCCCATTTCTCTTATATGGGACGCAATAATGAACCAGTGGTATCTATACTACCATAGTCATTTAAGTTAGCTCTATATTTAACTGCTACATCTAGCATTTTATAGTTAGAGTTCCACCTATGTTGTACATCATATGATATTTTTTTTTGGCATTTTAAATTATTCTTTTTACACATAGTTTCAAATGTCTTAAGTCTATTTTCAGAATCTATTATTTGATAAATAATATGTCTAATTTTATTAATTAAAAATCTAGTATCATGGAGACCACTTTGTACTATGAGATTTATGATATGGCACATACATCTCACATGAAAAAAAATACTTTTGCATGATAAAGTTAAATAACGTTTTTAAATGACTTACAACCCCACTATTATTTGTTGCATTATCTAAAACAATAGTAAAAATCTTGTCTTAAATGAGATAAGTTTGTAACTGATTATAAATAACTTTAAAAATAACTTGTGCACTATGATTATCTTCAATCCTTGTAAAAGTAATAATTTTTTTAGCATAACCCAATTATCATCAATAAAATGAACAGTTATACATAAATATCCTAATTGTTGGTAAAAAGTCCAAATATCAAAAGTCAAACAATTTTTATTTTTAAGATTATCATAATAAGTAATTAAATTATTTTTTTCTTGTACATAATATTTAATAACATCTCTTTGACATGTTTAACGAAAAAACTTTCGCAAAGAAGGATTAAAACCACTTTATAACATTCTTTCAAATTTAGCATCGTCTACAAGAACAAATGGAAGATTTCTTATAACAATCCATCTAACAATTTTTTTTTTAACAGATTTATGTTCATAACTAAAAGTGCTTAGTGTACTAGTGCTAACAGATTGTTATAATTTTGTTTGTCTAATATCAGTTTGACCTCTTAATAAGCTTGTCCTTAGGTGCCTAGTTAAATGACTAGTTCTATTTTTTAGAACCCCTAGCTAATTCTTTTTTACAATAATTACATATAGCCTTTTCTAATGTAATGACCCCATTCGAATTCTTAATTTTGATTTTCTCAAAGCGATCTTAGGCCTTAAACTTTTGTCTTTTATTAGATAGTACATTCCCAGTAGAATCCATCTCACGTGTTGAAAGTGGATCATTCCCGTCACTCTCATCGATGTTTTCATTATCATTATTCGACTTAAAAATTTCATTATAAATTTTTTTTTATGAATGAGATGAAGTCATTACGTAAATTAGACTATAAAAATAAAATAAATACTTAAATTATGTAAAAAAAAATTCTCACCAAATGAGACCACTTGAGACAGCTGAAAACTTGATAAATTTTAGATTGGGTAATGTCACCCGAAGCACACCGTTCTTGTTGTCTTGAATTGTAATAGAACTTGAGAATTCAAACACTTGAAAAAATTATGACTTGTGAGTTCAGAGCAAATGAGACTCAAGAGTTAATGAAATTAAGTGGATTGAAAAGAAATGAAATCAGCTCTATTTATACATTAAAAAATAGTCGTTTATTTATGACTGTTTACTCAAATAAAATTGATAAATTTATGGCTGTCTTAGTTGATCGCTCAAATAGTCAGACAAAAGACAGTCACAGGCTGAAAAGACTATGCACAAACATTGAGTCTGAGACAGTCACAGACCAGACCGGTAGTCCCCATTCAAAGTCTCAGACTCACATGAATTTAAAAAAAAATTGAACTTGAACCCATTGATTAACCATCAAAAGTGTTATTTTATTATATTTAATGATTGGTTAATTGCACATTATTTGTGATTAAATATGTCAAATTATTTGATTTTTTAGTTTAATACTTTTTCTAGTTGTTTGGTTTATTTTGTAGATAAATTGGTTGATTTAAAGTAATAATGGATAAGACAAGCGAAATAACAACTACAGAAAGAATCACAATTGATAAAGATTGAAAAATTATGAGGGAGATGGGAACACTTGAAGATAAATCAACATTTTAATCCTTATAAGAGTCCAAGTTTGAATAAAACTCATTTAAAGATGGATTAGAAAAGTATCATAGAAGATAATGATTTGACACGTTTTCAGTATTTTAATCATAACTTTTTACTTTAATATCTGATTTACTTGATCTTTGCAGGGTTGGAAAGAAGATTTCAAGGCTACAAAAGTATATTTCACGAAACATTTGTGGTTCAACATCTAAATATGCGAAACTCAAGCTCGAAGTATGAACAAATTTTGTACCCGCGCTTCAAGATTTTTTGCACGGGATTTAATCTTAACAAACTTCTGTTTGTAAAAGAATTCTTCCCATTCCAACCTTATATCTTTTACCTATAGCAAAGATTTATTTTACTATATATGAAGGCTCTCATCTATTAGAGGGAATAATTAGGATTTTGATTTGCTAAAAGTCCAACTAAAACTAGCGGAAATACTTCCAATGAAGCACAATATTTATTATTGATTCAATATTATTTTTAATTTAATTCTTCTTTTTTAGTAAAATTTTTTGTTGTGTATAATTTCTTGATTTGTTGTGTCATCTACATCAAATGTTTGAGATTCCGTGCGAGTCAAATAATTGGTTATTCTATGCTTGAATTAATTAATTAGAATTTCTCATAAGATACTTGATTTATTATTTATAGTAAAATAAGGTTTACCTGTTGAAAAATTTGATTTAGTGTAGACTCCGGGCATGGTAAATGTTTGTGATTTATAAGTAAATTTTTATATTTGTTCAAATAATTTATTAATTATAACTTTTGATGTTTTCATATAATTACCGCTAAATATTCCAATTGAGATCACTCCTCAGTTGATTCTTAATTGAGTTTGAAAACTGGATCATTAATAATTACTGTGTGGATTTGAAAGAGTATTCCCGATGCTTTAGTATTTTAATTATTATTTTAAAAACCAAATTTATTGTTTTCTAATTTCAAAATCTCTACAATAATTTTTTACAAAATAATTTTCTTTTATTTTTCTTTGTGTTCTAAGTTTTTTCTCAATTCCCGGTGGTTCGACTTCAGACTTTCGAGTATTATATTACTTTGTACAACATGTACTTGAGTGATTAATTTTAAAGTTGTAGCACTCATTACTCACCTAACTTTCAACATTCAAGTCTCACCAACCAAATTCCCAACTACCACTTTCTTCAACTCTCACATAGTCACACACATTCAAATCTCACCAACCAGTTAATATATATATATATATATATATATATATATATATATATATGATCATTATTATATATTGTAATGTTTCAATATTTGAGATAATCTAATGTATTTTTCTACCCTCGTGAGAGTTTTATTAAGTAGCTAAATTACCACTAGACTAACTCCTTGGGGTTTTTTTTGTTTCTTTTTAGGGAACTTTTTTGTGCACATTTTGCTCAAATTTATTTCAGATGATGAATTCCATTCACCAAGTTGTTCTACAAATATCTATTATCATTTAAAGGTGGATCCTCTCTGACAGTCTGGTGTTTTCCTTTGTCACAGAGGCAAGCTCGTCATATGAAAATCAAGATACATGATTCAGTTTTTCAGGAAAAAATCAAGGCTCCAGATAAAACGGTGTAACTGTGTGTGGTTTGGACTCACGACCAGAATGGACATGCATGAAATTATACGCATATCAAGTCTTGTTGACTCACGACCAGAACGGACATGCACGAAATCATACGCGTATCAAGTCAAACAAGACGTCTCTTACGAGTTTTGACCTTTTAATGAACTGCAATGCATATGCCATCTTTTTAAGCAAAAGAATGTCGAATAAATTTGTTCCAAAACATGCTGGATTGAAAACGAGTCATTTTTTTTTGTGTTCAAGGAGGTACCGAGCTTCTTACAATACCAGATAATCCTCATAGCAGCAGTAACATAAGTCTCCAAAGAACATGGAGTCCAGGTGATATTGTTCTAGCCCATCGATCAATGGCTGCATCCAAAAGAAGTCGGATGCAAAAAAGGCTTCAAGCAAATCATACACAAACAAGAGATTACTCCATTAGGAGCAAGCAAAATGGCAGTGGCATACAACTCAGGAAAGCCATAGTTACAAGAGCTCAAGACAACGGTTGGACAGAACAACGGCCTAAACAGCAGTGGACCAAGCAATATTGTAGCCGATTAGAACACACATACATGACAGCCGATTAGAAAATGAAATAAGCAGAGGCAACTGATACAGTCAAAAACACCCACATTATACTCTTTAGCTGTTCCTTTCATCACATTAAGAGCAATTAAAGTTCCACAATGATGGTCAACCATCCCAAGCAAACTAAAGCCATGGGCAAAAGAAGAAAATTCAGAATGAAAAGGAAAACCCTCCTCCAATGTGCATGACGATATTGATCCTGCACTCTCCAGTCTGATAATAAGTTCTACACCATCTACATACAACAGTTCCGATTCTATGAAATTTAAGAGAAGTAATATAATACCAAAGATATTTTGTTCCCACTATTCACATGCCAATTTCGTGTCAAAGCTACTCAAACAGATGGCAAAAGCCTGAAATGCAGATAAAGGATATCGATAATCCATGGTAAACAAATCCTTGCCAACCTTACCAAACTGCAAAATAATCTTATCATGATCAGGTTGGGCCGGCTGTGCAGGGGTTGGTGCACCAGCAGCAGGCTCTGTGGCAGCAATCAGCTGGAAATTTTTGACAGATGCTACTGTTACCCTCCCCCGGAAATTAAGGCACCAACACTGCAACTGCTCATGCCATCTTGGAGCCTTGTTTTGAAGAACCAAAGGTCTTTCCTTTCCCTCATATTCCTCCTCGTGCAGGCCAACAATGTCTGAAAACCGGGCGCTACTGAACTCAGTCGAGTTACCAATTGATCTTGATGAGATACTCCTAAATGAGTCTTCAACGGACTGGGGGAGGACCTCGGGCTGGCCAGGGACAGTGCCACCTGCTTCAAGGGACGAGGCGGGAATTGAGTGCATAATGCAGTTCATCCTCCGTGGTCCTCTTGTGCCCAGCACATTCAGCTCAAAAGTGACCTGAGCAATATTGTAGCTCCCGGTAGGCACTTTTGGAGAAACTTTTCTAGAGTAGAATCTACGACTTGTACGACCAGGAGGGGAAAGATGAGCACTGTTGTATGGAGGTTGTGTATCATAAATTATAAACTTTGAGCCCAGGAAGTTGGACCTGAAAGAATAAAACAATTAACACATGAAGCAGATACACTGTAGGCAATACACAACTAAACTAGTGCTGTATATCAGGGCAACAATAGAGTATGTGCACCATAAAAGTCCTCAACTTTTTATGCCATGCTCCATGCTGATCATTTTCTATAAAGAAAACGCAGTTACTAAGCATTCATAACATGGTTTTTTCACCATGATATAGGATTTGAAGCAATGGATAAACATTGTCATGGTAACAACAAAGCCTAAGCAAGGATACTCTAGCATGCAATATGAGACAAGTAAAAATGAATTACACCATGCAAAACCAGAGGTTTCCCTGAGGGCGTTATTAGGGAAACAATAGCAACTACACTACTGAAGCATCTCTTACATTAGATCATTCAACAGAAGAATTTGGCCACGTGCAACAAAAAACATTTTCATACACCAGTCAGGTGTGTTTTGTTTCCATTTGAAGCACTACAAGAACAGAAGAAAGGCCAGAAAATGAATGGAAAACACCCAAGTATTCCAAGAGCATATGCATAGTAGTTTTACCTGAGATCAATTCCCACATCAAATAATTTTAGAAATGAATTTTTTTTTTCTCCATCCATTTAACTAGAATGTTCTATTTTAAAAAAGGAAATCTTTACCAAATCCTCTCTTCAAGATCCTTAAAAAGAAGACCAATGCCCCATTATCTATGTTTGGCCTTTAAACTGCTTTTCCATTCAAATCCATCTCTGAGGAACAAGCCAAATAGGGACCAGAAAGTCTTCAATGAGTTCTTGAAAATCGATAGATGCTTCATTAAAAAAGTTTTTGCTCACACCAAGATTGTAAAGAGAAATAGTATCTCACATCGCATCATTAAGCTTAAAGAACATGTCCAGTCATTGCCAATTGATTTCGGATTAGATGCTCCCAGAACTTTAGGTGGTCAGTGAACAAAGTCTCTTATCCATTTTAATTTCCCGGCATCTACATTTGTCTTTCTATTTGTTAGCCCCACGTGCAAACCAAAGTCCCTCGGGAGTAAGGGGGTAAGAGCGCTTGTATTTCACATCGAATAATTAGGACCACATAAGTAGGTTTTTATGCTTAAGGTGCCTCTACACTAAGTAGCAATTGGTTTTGGGATAGATGCTCTCACAAAGATGTTTTTCTTCCAACTAAGGGTTCTTGGGTGAAGAAGACGCTTTTGGCAATAATCCATTTTTCACTACTGTCCAAATTATTCTAGTTCTCCTGCACTGAGATTTTCAAGCCAATCACTTTCAATTCGATCTTGAAAAATAGTCTACAGTCTTTGGTAAGTTGTGAATGTCCATCATTTACAAGGTAGTACCTGTTAACTGTTCATTCCACTTGCTGTTTATTCTTAAGTTGTTACTTGAGTAGACCTTTCATACTCTTGTTTTACCACAGGTGAGCTTGCTCCCACTGTCCCGTGGTTTCTCCTATCTAAGTAGAGTTTTGCCCTTTAAAGTTAGCCTCTTGGTTGTCTGTGGACTGATTGCATATCTGGTACTTCAGTTGAACTCGTATAACACATAACTTCCTTGCAAGGACAAGGAATTGCTCCTCAGAAATAACAGACAAGTATTACAGAAGATCTAGGTTAAATATTAATTTTACTTTATCTTCAAAAAGACAATGGTTTGTTTACTAAACAGCTTTAAGTACTTGGACTTCTCTCATTCTAAAGCAATCATTGTGGAAAAAAGACATAAGTTTGACATGCTACTATATCAGTATCTTATTTTTAGTTCCGAAACATACTTGTAGATGCATGTCGAAGTAGCAATGCCGGACACATTCTATACCTTACCAATGCCATGTGTTTTGGACACAAGAACTTCACAATTCATACAATAGGAAGAGTCCATGAAATATGAAGACTCTCTCTCCATTAAGACCGTGTATTATGAATGTTAACCTGGAGATCTTGACTGAAAGAACAAAATTTATTAAAATTCAAAATTAATTTTTCCTCTCAGAAATTATTGAACCCTTCCCAACCCCCTACCCACCCTACTTTGTTTCTCCCCCAGTTAGTTGTCTTCTCCCACAGAAATAGCAGAAAAGGAAAAATACAGCAGCCACAGATAAAAGCAGCAAAATCTAAAACAAAAAATTTGTTTGACACTCATTGTCTGCTTCTCCAAGCACTCCAGCTAGCACAAATGGAAATCATCGCAAACAAGATACCCTCAAAAAAAATCTACACAGACAAATCCAATAGTGAACAATGGGACTAAGCATGCTCATAAAACAATAATGTAATATGACATTCCAGACATCTATAAAATATTATATCAAAGAAAATTTTCCAAGAATATGTCAAGCATCCAGATTCATTGAGAGATTTGTGATTGGACTTGATTACCAGCCCTTCCATTGCCTAGCATTTTTAATGCAGTGTCGAATATCTAACAAGTTGCTAAGAATGTCACTGAAGACGGAATATGTAGAATTTAAGCATAGTTGCTAGTGTAAAATCAAACATACAAGAAGACAATCTAAATCGTGCACATGCCTCAATTTTCCAATGTAAGTGCTGCTCGATCTCGATATGTTATCTGCATCCATCGAGATCACATACTCTGTACAAGTTGTTCTCCGTTTCCGTTTTGCAGACAGAAGAAATTTCCCATTTTCAACAAGCAGCGCTGCAAAAGCAAAGTAAAGGTCACATTAAGACATAGTGAAAACAAAGTTTAATCAAGAGAGAGAATGGAATTCAAGTAAGATTGATTCCAATGATTCAATCCCCCACACAGGAGATACTGTGCTAGTGAAAGGCCAAGGGCAATAAAACATCAAACAATTCAAGCCAATTGGCAAAGCAAGTAAATTACACATTCAGATTTCAAACTTGGGTCAATTTCAAGATGTATTAATTCACCTAAATAGCTTAAGCCTGGGTTTCAAATTATCTTCAAATGACAACGCAAGCAAAGTATTTAACCACCCACCGCAGGACAAAATTAAGTGCAACTCTAGCTGATGGGGTCACTTAATTAAAATAATTTGGAAATAAAGAGGAATGATTTAGTAAATTACACCACGGAAGCAGATGAAGTTCTGTACTTTTGAGACAAATGTTCAATATAAGCTGTTGCAGCAGAGAACATACTAAAGCCAGCAGACCAATATAGCTGGTACCAGTCCCAAGTCAGCAAACCAAACTAGGTGCAGATTCTCAATGATCTCTCAACTCCAGTACTCCAAATCAGATTGACCTAACGATTCCCATGAATTGAATAAAGTATAAACAAAAAGCTAATAGGAATTTGCAAGCACCCTCCAACTGTGGTTTCCACTAACACTGAACCTAGGCATCAAACAAATTCAGAACTGGCAGGATTCAAATGTAACAATGGAGGGTTGGATAGTGTTCGATGCCTTGGCAATGCTGCAAAGGTAATTAATCTTTGATGTTATTGTTGAACGATCTAAAAGGAACACCATGGCAAGCATATAGGCCCGGTTTCTTTGGGTTGTTAATTGACACATTGACTAGATTACGCTTGAGCTGATAGAACTATTGACTCAGAGGAAGTTTCGGGGGGCACTTAAAGGTGGATCTGGGCTTGCATTACAAAGCTAATCATCAGCTTACCTTTTCTTGTTATGTTTCTGTTTGTTTCTCTTTCAATTTTATTTTATTTTATTTTTCTTTTGGGTTGGTGTGGGGGAGGAGAGGAGTAAGAAAGAGGGAGTGTGCACAAATTACACATGCAGGATACAATGCGCTACTTTGGGCATAAGAAGCGCAGCTCATCAATGTTTTGAATTTAAAGTCAAGGCTAGATAGAGATGCATGGACCACATAAAATGCATCACTAATTTACCAAAGACTCCTATATGACCCACACCAAAATCAAAGCCAAATGAGTGTGTTGTTCACCTGAAGGCCTAAACCCATCAATGACACAAAAATAAAGCACCAGGAGGATGATTACAACACAGTCTAAGATCCAATTCAATCCCCACATGACAGGTTGCAAAAATTCTCCAACCATGATCAACTAAAACTGTAAGGGACACGTACCAGGGCCAAGGCAAAGGAAAAGATGGTAAGTTAAATTAGCTTTGTCTCTCTTTATAAAACACTGGATGGTTCCATCCCGAGACCCTGGCTGTAAAAAAAATTAAATGAGGAAAATGTCAACTTCAATAGGACAGTACATCAATTCTCCTTAGAATTAATTTTTCTCTGGATTACTGCAAACATAAAATAATGAATATGGGTTAAGAAATATTGAGGCTGATCATAGAACATGCAATCTAGAAAAAAATTTAAAGCAAACTACAGAGAAGAAACAACCTACCTGCTTCAGAGAGACTGGAAAGGTAAGCTTCCCAGAAAATTCTGGGGTTTTTACAATTTCCTTGCACATTTCCCTCCATGACCGACAAACATCAGCACAGGCAACAACATGCTTGCGAGCAGGCCACGCATCCTCACTGGCCTCCAACCTCTTAATCACATCACGGAGCAGCTCAGGTGGAAGACTAGCCCAACAACTATTCTGGATGACCTGAGGCTGGTCATGTAACTCATGGACTGCACCGTGTGATTTCCCTCTGTGATTACCAGGCAATCTCACCTCAAAACTTCGCCTTGATAAGCTCCCAATACCATCCCTTAAATCTTGAGCTAAGCTGCGGAATGACATTTACTCCAGTACAACTACAACCGCATCCACCAGAATGTTTCTATATATGGTCTCTCCAGTATCTGTGCATAAATTGCTCTCCAAATATCCCAATGCACTGACTCAACTTAACGACATCGGCACCACGATATAACTGCAAATGCAATTATGTTTTAGTTCTAATTTCTCCTCCACATCTTAATAGCCAATGAAAAAAAAGAGACATCTGTGGACGAGGAAAAGCACCCAAGCAAGAAAAGAAGATTCCCATAAGAGAAGGACCTCACATGTAGTACTTTAAAGCAGTCTAAAATACCATGCTTTAAGAAACAACTTTCCCGCTTCTTGAACCTCATTATAAAAAACATAAATGCTATAAATCAAAATTCACGAACTGATTCAAACGAAGAATGTAAAGAGACACCAACAAATAAAAAAAAAAAACTAAACTAAAACAAATTCTATGCAGGAAAGCTCACTTGAATAAAGTACTCTAGATCACAGGGAATTCGACACACTCAAATCGGGGAGAAAAGAAAGTTTGTTTATAATTTTGAAAAAGCAAACCTTCATCAATCAAGCCACAAAAGAGGTTAAGAAATCCAATTGATTTTTTTCCTTTTCCAGGAAATGAGAAAAAAAAGGGTACCAACTTCAGTATCAGCCTCACAGAATTTGATTATGACATTACAGGGTCCTCTTCTTTTCGATTTCTTCTTTTTCTTTAAGTGCCATTACATGATTAGAGATCATTTTCTTCAGTCAAACGAAATTTCCACAATTACATTGAAACTATAAATACTGTAAGCCCAAAAACAACCCAAAAGTCCATAAATTCCTCAACCAAATAACACTTAGAGCAGAAGAATAATCATTTTTCCTTATTATAACAACAAGACCAACAATTTTTCTTAACAAAACAATGAAATGTACCTTTCTTCACAAGCCTTCACTAGCCAACATTAAATGAAAAACAAACAGAGCAAATTACAAATACTTTCAGAAAAAATAAAAAATTGCCTTAAACCAGCTGAAGATGTTTGTCACGCAGAGAACTCAATATTTCACGATTTATAACAAAGCCATACACATTTTTGTATGAGTTGATGAAGAACCTGAAGAAAATAAAAAGTATCAACAATCAAGAGGTTACAAACAAACAATGATTATATGAATAAAGAAAGGAGAGATACAAGGTTCCACATTAGTGGAAAGAAGATATCTAAGACTATGGCACACCTAATCTCAGATCTTCCATGGATTATATTCGGATCCTCGGCTCTGCCTCACAGTTTCTCAGTTTCTCTCACTACAACTCTCTCTCTCTCACCCCTGCGGATTCCAAATTTTATTAAAGCAATTTCATGGGGTTAATTAATGACAGTTGCTAAAGTAATTTGTTTACGAGTTTAGTAACTTTACTTAATCTTAATTCCCACCAAACCCAGGATAAATACACAAAATGACTATTGTATCCCTAATAAATTATTCTATCCACCCAAATCATACCCCAATCCCAAACACTTTCTTCTTTGGACTTAAATAAATATGAAATCAATTACCAAAATATGACATTTTTAAACAAAAACATCAAAACATTTTTAAACTTATAAGGAATGTTATGTATCCCAAATTTTTAACCCAAATTTTTATCTCAAATTAAGGGAGACCATTGGATTAGTGGGTTCCATTTACAAAAGTTGGTGAAATCCACTGATTCAATGGTCTCCCTTCATTTGGGATGGAAATTTGAGTTAGAGATTTGTGACATATAGTATTTTCCTAAACTTATTTACCAATCTATGACAGTTTTTTGAACGAGTTACAACAAGACTTACTTACAAAAATACATTTTTCCTTTTTTATTGTATCACTCGTTGAAAGTGGAATCAACAATTCTACTTTTAAAAATTACCGTAAATCGGTAAATTAGTTTAAAAGTGTCGTACTTTTTATTTTTTTTTGAAAAAAGGCTGTATTTTGATAATAGTTTTAATAAATATGGGTATGGATCGGATTGATCGATGGATAATTTAGTCAATTATATAATAATTTTATATTATAATTGTTATTAATTCATGGGTTCCACGTATGTTTATACTATTTATCAAATAAAAGTATAGATAAAATTTGTATATTAATCTCATGTACAAAAAAGTAGTTGAGTTTGGGAAGGTTTTAGCATAACCAATCCATACCCCTTTGAAATACCATCCAAATATGCCCTTTAAGTATAATATTAAAGCTTAGGATTGGACTAAATTAGTCCAGTTTTGACTTAATTCTAAGTTTGGATGAGAAAATAAAATCCAGTATTATTTTTCTTGTTAATTTTGGTATGTGATAATATGCCCTTTTAACATTCTATATTTGGTATAAATGAATACCACATGAGAAATGGTATTAATTCTTACCTATACCGGACTATTGTTTCAAATGACATCCTTATCCTTACATAACCCTAGCACCACATGTTATGTGTCTAATATATGGTTAGTTTGGTAATTTTCAATTTAATACCATATTTTACTACTTAATTCAAACATGATATTAATGCTATAATAACAATTCAACACTTTATTATAATCTTGATCCAAACATGATACACATGGTATAGGATTAAATAGTACATCAATTAATCCCTTTGGAAAAACTTGTATCGAAATTAATTCTCTAATTCCACCATTAATTATACCTGAATCAAATATACCCCGTGTAATACACTATGTTAGTATTACTACAAGATGTAATAGTCCAATAATAAGTAAACAAATAAATAAGGTGAACTTCAATTTTTTCTTTTTACATAAAGTGATTATTATCTTACATGTAAGGAGGATAGTTATTTGACGGAATGAAATTCATTTTTCTCATAAATGATTGTATCATGTGATAATATTAATGTAGTATAATAGTTATAATGAATATTTTGTCGTCGGCTATACTTTGGAAAGTTGTACCCCCAGTACACTCGAGAGCCTTTTTTCGAGTATCGATCTCAACCTTCCATGATCAATTATATCATTTACAAATTGTCATTTACACTTCAAAAAAATTATCAGTTAACCTTAAAAAGTTAAAAATTTTGGTACCATGCTTATTAGGGCTATCAATTTTTGACACAGCACGAACCGAACAAGAAATTAATGAGTCAAATACGAAATTAAATGAGTTAATGACTTAGAACGAGTCAACACAAACACAAAAGAATCATGTCGGTTTTATGTCAAATCAGGTCAACCTGATTTTGATCTGATTAATACGGATTGACATGATTTGAATATGAACTCAACCTAACCCATTGTAGACCGATTTAATCCATTTATAACAATATAATTTGTCTATTATGTATGACTGATTTGAGCTTAACATTATTACTTATTAGATCTTGTTTCTACTATGATAATTACCAGTACAGTTCTTAATATTATTATGACAGTATACTAGTATAGTTCTTACTTTAATTTTTGGGTTGAAACTTGAATGCATTTTAGTTAATTTTAATGATGAGATGTTATATGTTATTTGTAAAAAAATTATTTAAAATTTTGAATAAATGATTGAATGATGTATTTAATAGTAATGAACTAATGTGAAAATAGGTCTGCGTTAAGTGTGTTAAACAAATAATGTTATGTGTGTTAATCCAAAAATGACCTATTTATTAAATGTGTCAAACAGGTCGGGTTCGGGTAACCCAATCAATAGTCAGATTAGGTTAATGTTTACACATCTCAACACGATTAGTAAACATGTTAAGTTTGAATTTTGAGATTTTTGATACAAATTCAAAATCACCTCATAGAAAATGACCCAACCTGATTCGTTTGACACCCGGTCTCCGATTATACCACAGCCTTTCCAGCCCGTAAACAAACATACAGCAGGGTATATGTCCCTTCAAACAAGAACTAACAACGTGACAAGATTTGTGTGATTTAATGATAAATCATAAAAACAATGTTACACTTAATAAAATTATCATTCAATATTTCTTAGTAAATTAATGTGGGTGATTAGATTAATAAGCACCTCATCACTTTAGTAACCATTCAATAATTGTCAGCATACCACATCTATCTAATATTACAGTTATCAATTCTAATTGCACATTTATAAAAACATATAACAACGGTTGAGATTAATTTAATTTCATCTAATGGTATAAAATTCATTTAAAAAAAATTTGCACAAAAAACATTATCATCTTTGCACAACCTTAATATCAGACAATTCAACAAACACATACATAATTGTTCAAAAAAAAAAAAAAACTAACACATACATCAATATCAGACGACCCACTAATTCAGACGTACCCTCTCTTCTATCTCCCGTACATCTCTCTTATTTTTCTCTATTGACTTTAATTTTTAATTATATAATTAAAAAATAAAAATAAAAATAAATTAATATTAAAAATATTTAATTTTTGATATTATAGGGTATTTTCAGTCCCATTGTCCTCATTTGATATTTAAGATTTGGTAAAAATTTAAGTATTCACAATTCACTATAATATTCAATTCTTACGGGCTTCAAGTGTAATTAAACTTGATTCTTTCGGTCTCATTGGCATATTAATTACAAGAGAGAGCTATCAAAAAGGTCAACTTTCTTTAGTTAATAAGCCTTCAAAATTTGGTGAAGCTCAAAGTGTCGAATGTCTCTGTCTTATCAATTGACATATTAGTGATAAATTGCTAACCATGGTAGGAATTAAACTCGACATTGTTTTAGTTAGAAAATGCAATGCCTCCAAAAAAAAAAAAGTGTTACTTGGGTCGAGGATATTTAGATAATGTCATTCATTATGACTTTTTTGTATGTTTTTTGAAAGATGGTTAGGTTTTTGTCATCGACTCAATTAGAAGATAACATACAAAATCAAACATTCTTTCCTATCTACCTGAATTAAAGTATGTGTTTCTTTAATTTGGTCGAGAAAGAAGAAAGATCAAAGAACTAGACTGTGACCTCGGAGCATTTTAGGGATGGAAAAATTGGTTTTACATTATTCCCTCATCTGTAACGTTTTTCAAATTACCCTACCAATTTTACGGTTATTGATTTTAGATTGTCTCCATTATGAACATTAAAGCACTTTTTTTTTTTAATATCACCTTCGAATATTTTTCATCTATAACGCTAACGTTGCATATTTGTTAATTTTGGTATAATGTGAAATCAATTTAAGTGGATGTGGAGGCTACATGAGAAGCTCAATAGTTCACTAGCTAAAGTGAGATGAAGGACATAATTGAGGGGTCAATGTGTAATTGTTCCATTAAATAAAGATGGAACTTTCTATGATCTCCGGGCACAAATCTATTTCTTCTGCCCTTGAAATTATAAAAAAAAGAATCCAATTGTTTATAGGCCGCATGGTCTAATTAGGTTAACCTAAACCCAGCCAAAATTTGGCACTTGGCATTGAGGAGTCACCCTTACATGTCACATATCCACTAGTCAACGAGAGAGAGAGAGAGAAATAGATTTACTCCCATGCTAGCAAGTCGGCATTTGGCATATCATTAAGGAGTAATGCTACGCTAACCAAATTTTGGGACCAAATTTGGAGCCCAAATGACATGGCAGCTGAGTTGGGCTCATTTATTTGGTGTCATGTCATTTGGGTCCCAATAAAAACTTCAAATCATGTGCTGCCATGTCATTTGGGCTTTAAATTTGGTCCCAAAATTTGGTCAGTGTAGCATTATTCATCATTAAGATGAATTTTTTTTTTGATCAGGGACCATTTTGACTCTTCTGCTTAAAAGTAGAATCGCCAGAAGCCTTATAATTCACACACACACACTCAAAAATCATCCGATGTGGGATAGCCCCAACCCACCACCACCACCTAGGCCCGAAAGCCTGCCCGCTCATTTTTGAACTGGCCCCGAAGGGGTGAAGCAAATGTCCCACATGGGACCGCCCCAGAGGCTTAATCAGTTAAAGATCAATTGACTTCAACCAATTTGATTTTTATTTGAAAGTTTTGTCGATCAAAATTTTATTTTAGTGTATTATTTTGATCATTTAAAAAATAAAAACATTTTAACGTGTTTTGAGAATTTTTTGATCATTTATACTGTGAAACAATGGCGGCAAGATTCTGTCACTAACTGAATAACTTAATTTTATTCAACAATTCATGTTTTGCAGCCGAAATTATGTGAAATTACTTTTTTTTGTGTGTGTGTGCGTGTTCTTCAGCCATTAAATGTTTTTTCAAACCAGGTAAAAATTGAATGATTAGAGATCAGTTGTTTTTTTATTGGTATATTGCCCATCATTATTTCTTTTTCATATAATCTTTATAGTATGGAAAAAAATTTATTGGATATGATTTTTGGACTTCAAAAAAATATTTTTTTTCTGTACATGTCTCTATTTGTTGTCAAAGTTTCGATTTGAATAATTCAGATGTTTATGTAAATGAGCTAAAAATAAATAATATTATGTTATTTCTAAAAATTTCTCCATTACAATTTGGCGTATTTGAGATTTTTTTTTAATATTTGATGAACGTATTTCATATTTTAGACTTGTGTCACTGTTTAATATAACTGTTTCGCTAATACAATTGCCTCTTTTTTTAAAAAAAAATACGTTCATTCATTTTCTAAATTGGGGATCATTTATTTTCCAACTCAATGATTTTTGTCACTCTATTTGATTTTTTTTTCAAACCCTTCTGTAGAGATGTTTTAGTGAGTGGTTCTACAATCGATTCCCTACACTAAAGCTCATATTTTTTTCTTTGAAGACATCCTCGTTATGTACTAAAAAAATTTATATAGTTTGTATATTAGTGTGATTGCAAATAGTGAATCAGAAAATAACTCCTAAAAATTAAAAATTGGTACTTAGTTCATAAAGCTAGCCTAATAGTGCGACAATAAAGAGTGAATTCATATGTAACACACAAAAAATTGAAGATTGTTAATCAATTAACAAAAGTTAGGGTAAAAGTGTGACAACGAAGTGTGAAACTCCGCTTTTCGTGAAAAAAAAATTATGCGAAACAGAGAAAAATTGTGAAAAAAAAAGTGAATTCATTCATTATCGCAAACAGAGAAAAATTATGCGAAACAAATTTTCAAAATTGCATTAGAGTGACGTCAAGGAGCCTATACAGAAAAGTAAGGTAAATGGTAAAAATTTGTTTGTCTAGATTTACAATTTCAAATACATTTGATTTATTATAAAAGATTATATATTTTTCACAATTTAATTTGATTTATTTTAAAAGATTATCTATTTTTTCACAATTGGTAATACAAAATAGGGTTTTTTGTATCATTATTTTTGGATATTTTAAACAAAAAAAAATTATAATAAAGCCATCAAATTTCTTACCATTGTTAGTTGATGCAGAAAGAAAGTCGTCGACGTTCATTTGCTGTTGACAGAAGCTTGAAGTTGATCGCCATCGCTAAGAAGAAACCATAAATCCCCATCACATAGCACTAATTTACTTTCTCAAAATCGTTGAAAATGTAATCTAGGATGGTCTCTAAATTTTCTGGATCAATGAAATCAAATGGGTAAGGTCTCGTTTGGTAACGTTTATGTTTTATGTTTTTGGTTTTTATTTTGATATTTGTAGAAAATCGAGAAAAAAAATCGTCTGGTAATTGTTTCCGTTTTTTATTACTGTCATCATTTTCAAAACAATGGACAATTTTCAAAAATGGAAAAAAGTTATTTTTGAAAAAATAAAAAACGTTTAACGTGTGTTGAGCATTAATAAGGTTAAGGGATCGAACTTTGTTAGAACAAAAAAAATACACTTATTGGCCACTCATATAAGTAGCAATTGATCTCTCAAATCCTAGCCCCTCTAACCTCTCCAAGTGCCCTCTTCATAGCCAGACCCCATCCCTCGCTCTCTCTTTCTCTCTCTCTCTCGTTCTCTCTCTTAGCCCAGAAGATGAAGGTGAAGGGTGAAGTTGTTCTAGTTTTCGATGATGAAGGTTTCTCTATCAAGGTAAATAACCTGATTTGTCTTCGTTTTTTTCTCTATCAAGGTAAATAACCTGATCTATCTTCGTTTTCTTCACCTGCGCCTAGCCTGATTTGGGTTCTCTATAACTTCTATTTTTTTGTTCTATAACTGCTTTGCTCATCTATTCTGTGATCTGCTGATCTGGGTTCTGTTTTTTTTTTAAATATTGATCTGAGTTCTGTGATTTGCTGAGTTGTGTTGTATTTTATTTTATTTTATTTTTTTGGGTTGTTTTTGTGTTGTGTTGTTGATTTTTTTGCTGTTGATTTTTTTTTTTGCTCTTTGTCGTTTTTTTAAAAGAAAAGAATTTTATAGAATAAAACCAAAATTACTAGAATCAAATGAAGGAACAACTCCTAAAGCTATACAATTTGGCTTTAATCCTTCAAAATGCCTTAAGAAAAGCCACATTATTTCACTGAACATAACCCTTTCTCTATAGTTGTTGTAGTTGGCTATTTTTTTTGCTGTAGTTACTGATTTTTTTGGCTGAAGCTAGGTGATTTCAATTTCACTGTAGTTGGCCGATTTTTTTTGGCTGCAGTTACTAATTTTTTTGCTATAGTTGGGTGATTTCAATTTGGCTGTAGTTGACTGATTTATAATTGTTGATTTTTTTTCTCTCTATAGTTGTTGATTTTTTTGGGCATTAAAAATGTATGTTAGCTTCATGATATCCATACTTTGCATTAGAAAATTATTATGGTTGTCTGTGGATGTAGATGACCAATGTGAATGTCAGTCAGAACCTGAATAATGCTGATGTTAAGGAAATTGAACCAACCAAAGTTGATCAACCGCGGCCTACTAAGAATGATACAATTTTTATTGAGTTAATGGATGAGCAAGTTGCCTTGAAAAATAGGTCAATTACTACTTTCACTCGAGAGTCATGAAACTACATGCTTCAAGAGTTGAAATGAAGAACTGACTATGCATATATCCATGAGAAACTTAAGAACAAATTTAATGCTCTAAGACAAGTTTGGAAGGATTTTTACAAACTAGTTACAAACACCACGGGGGCTGGTTGGGATCTAGAGAGAGAGATTGTGACTTTTTCAGATGATGTTTGAGACAATTTGATCAATGTATAAAAATATTTATTACTTATATGAGAGTTTATATAAAAACTATACTGTTAATTAGTTTCCTATCACTCATCTATTTATAGGTTAACAAGCGTGCAAAAAAATTTAGGAAAAAAAGTTGTCCACATTATAAGGCATTGTGTAGAATCTACCAGGATACAACAACAACCGATAAACATGCCTCATCCATCAACCAAACTTCCTTCTGATAATGAAGAGGAACATGATCTCAACTATGACCCAAAAGACGAGGAAGCTAATGATAATGGTGATGATAATTAAGTGGATATCAAACGTAATCGAAGCCGATCTACCATTCCAACTAGTAGTTGATGACCAAAGAGAGAAACTTATGGTCTTGCCCTTATCAGTGCACTCACTGTGTTAGCCAATTTTGCAAAGCTTAGGGCAAGCTACTACGAGAAAAAGTGGGCAAGTGGTGGTGAGTCATCGACTTGTGTGGAGTCCTTAGGGGATTTAGTCAGTACAAATGATTCACATAAAGAGATGTTGAAGGATTGCATGACTACTTTGAACTTTCTCGAAGACATTGATGATGCAACTTACACAAAAGTTGTTAAACTGTTGCGTGATGATGTAATGTGGCGAGAGTTATTTCTTTCAATGCCTAAAAGTAGGAGGAGGGGTGTGGTGTTGAATCTGTGATGTTCTTGTGCTTGCAATGATATTGTACAATATTATGTTATGTTATGTACGCTTTCTTTAATTAGGATTTATATGTAATGGTACTCTTTAAATTTCATGTTATGTTATGTTATGTTATGTATGTTTTCTTTAATTAGGATTTATATGTAATATTACTCTTTAAATGTTATGTTATGTATGTTTTCTTTAATTATGATTTATAGGTAATGGTACTCTGTAAATGTTATGTTGTGTTATGTATGCTCTCTTTGACTAGGATTTATATGTAATGATACTTTTTTCTTTTATATTGCATCAGGTACTCTTTTTTTATATCATGAGCTTAGATGATTTGATTGAAATGATGGAAGAGGAAGACGAGGAGGATATTGTCTAGATTGTTGTGTTACTATTGATGAAGGAACTCAATAGACTCTCTTCAAAATAACCATGTAGAACATCTCAATTTAGAGGTTATGACTATGTCTTAGAATTAGTTAATGGACATGAAGATAGGTGTAACACTCCAAATACCCCCTTGGACAGCATCACATTTTAAAGACCATTTACAATCATGAGAGCAACTACATAACTTCATATCTAAAAAGAATTTACTTCACCATTCAAGCATATACAATAACATCCAAAAGAATATGCCCAACAATGGCATTTACATCTCCAAAAGAATATCAAAGTAAATTTTGCAGCGGAATACAAAATAAACTAGACTTCTCAGTGTACAAAAGAGTATCCTAGTCTAGTGCAAAAGAAAAGGGGTCGCTCTATGCGTCCACCTCGGGATCCACACT
>CM042184.1:44900936-44921650 GCA_023539305.1 Ilex asprella | reverse complement strand
ACTGCTCGGAATAATAAGGATAGGTGTCGTCGTCAACTTCACCTTCAAGGTGCGAAAAGCTAGTTCACATGCTTGAGTCCACAAAAATTTCTCCCCCTTTTTTGTAAGACTAGTCATCGGCATCACAAGCTTGGAGAACCCTTCCACAAATCTACCATAATAGCCGGCTAACCCCAAGAAATTCCGTACTTTCGTCACGTTCTTCGGTGGTTCTCATTTCATCACGGCCTCAATCTTCGCGGAATCAACCGCTACCCCTATCTCGGACACAACATGGTTAAGGAATTTTACTTCCTTCATCCAAAACTCACACTTGCTCATTTTCGTGTATAACTTATGTTCTCTCAATGTTTGTAGCACAATAGAGAGATGACGAGCATGTTCCTCCTGAGTCTGTGAGTAAATCAAGATGTCATCGATAAATACAATGACAAATTGATCAAGGTAAGGCCGGAAGACTCTGTGCATCAAATCCATGAAGGTTGCGGGTGCATTAGTCAATCCGAACGACATCACTGTATACTCGAAGTGACCATACCGGGTACGAAAAGCAGTCTTAGGAATATCTTCCTCCTTAATCCGCAACTGATGATACCCCGTGCGAAGATCAATCTTGGAATAGTACTTCGAACCCCTCAACTGATCAAACAAATCATCAATTCGTGGCAACGGATACTTATTCTTTACAATCACCCGATTCAACCTCCTATAATCCGTGCATAACCATAAAGTCTCATCCGTTTTCTTTACAAAGAGGACTGGGGCTCCTCAAGGTGAAGTACTCAAACGTATAAACCCAATGGCCAACAAATGATCCAACTTCTTCCTTAGCTCCTTTAACTCCAAAGGTGTCATACGGTAGGGAGCAATAGATATGGGTTCGGTTCCCGGATAAAGTCAATCCTTAACTCGATCTCTCTATGTGGCGGTAACCCGGGTAGTTCATCTGGGAAGACATCCCGAAAGTCCGACACTATCAACACCACATCTGCATGGAGCTTATCCCGATCATCACCCATCAAGCTAGCTAGAAAACTCAATTAGCTTCCCGTCTTAGCTTTCAAGAATCTACTACCCGTAGTAGGGAATGGATGGGAAGAATTTCGGTCATTCACAAAACTGAAAACTACTCCTCCTAGTAGCTAAAATGTAATCCACTTGCGAAAACAATCCATTACCGCCCGAAAAGCGGACAACAAGTTCATCCCGAATATAACGTCATATCTCTTCATATCTAGAGCAACCAAATCCACAGTCAGCTCGTGCTCCCCAATTCGAAGCACACAACCCTTACAAACTCGGCTAGTATCCAGCCGCTTTGCCGTTGGCATATCAACACTCAAGGCATATTCTAATTTCTCAAAACTCAATCCCAATTTGAGGGCATATGAAGTCCGTATAAATGAATGCGTAGCGCCAGGGTCAAATAAAATGCGAGCCCAAGAATTGTAAAGAAGAATGATACCTTCCACAACGGCAATGGAGTCATCCTCCTCCGGCTGGGTCAAGGCAAAGACTCTCCCTTGAGTGGCGCCACCTGGCACTAGGGCTCCCAAAGGTTTCTGCTGCTGTAGTGGCTTGTTGGTAGCCACATGCCCTGTAGCTGGATGGATCCTCGGTGGAAGCGATGGGCAGTTGTGTCTAAAATGTCCCACCCCTCCACATACGAAGCACTGACGGGGGTCAGTGTCTTTCCTCCCTGGTGCGCCCCCGAGTCCTTGGGCTATCTGGGGTCTTTGTCCCCCTGCCTGGTCTGGGCGGCGGTAGGGTGCCGCTCTCTGCGCCCCACTACTGCTAGCACCGGTCCGAATCGGACCTCCCCTCATGGCACTCTGTCGCCTCTGACTATCCTCTATGTTCATCTCAACCAAGGCAGCCCTGTCAACCAGATCCCCATAGTCTCGGATCCGCAAATCTATGAGCTTCTCTCTAATGGCCGGTCTCAGTCCCTGCTCAAAACACTTGGCCCTCCTGGCCTCAGTGGATATAAACTCAGTGGCATAGCGAGACAACTCCTCAAACCTCCTCTCATACTCCACCACTGTTGAATTACCTTGTCGAAGGGTAAGAAAATCGGCACTCATCTTATCCCGAACAGATTCTAAAAAATACTTATCTTAAAAGATTTGGTCAAACTCCTCCTAAGAGAGTGCATCTGTGGTCCTCCTCCTCTTCACCGATTCCCACCAATGGTCTGCCTCCCCCTCTAGTAGATAGATAGCCAAACCGACTCGAAGATCATCGGCCACTCCCATACCCTCACATATCTTCTTGACCCGGCGGATCCAAATATCCGCATCCAAGGGGTTAGAGCTCCCTTGGAAAGTAGGTGGGTGTTGGCGTAGAAATTCTCTAAGAACCACCATCTGTCGATTCTCGTACCCGTTGCCCGGTACTTGAGTTAGTGGATGAGCTCCACCATTGTGGTTGTGATTGTTGTTGTTCCCATTCTGGTGTTGCACCAGAATGGTGAGTTCCCTTAAGCACTGATAGATGCCATTCATGGCATCGGAAGGTGGTGGTGGATTTGCTTGGCCTCCACGACCACGCCCACGTCCACGTACACCATCCATCCTGCACATCAATTCACAATTTAGTTCTTTAATGTACAAGATATCCTAATTGTCGATTTAAACCAAAGTATAAGACTCGTGTAAAATTTAGATCAACAATCTTAATCAACCTAATCCTATTTTTCTAGTGGTAATCCATAACCTACAGCTTCCATGTAAGACCTAAAGCTTAGGATCTGATACCAACTTTTTAACACTCCAAATACCCCCTTGGACGGAATTACATTCTAAAGACCATTTACAATCATGAGAGCAACTACATAACTTCATATCCAAAAAGAATTTACTTCATCATTCAAGCATATACAATAACATCCAAAAGAATATGCCCAACAATGACATTTACATCTCCAAAAGAATATCAAAGTAAATTTTACAGCGGAATACAAAATAAACTAGACTTCTCAGTATACAAAAGAGTATCCTAGTCTAGTGTAAAAGAAAAAGGGTCACTCTATGCATCAACCTCGGGATCCACACTCCCATCAATTGGAGTCTCCCACTGGGCGGCCTCTTCGGCTCCTAACTCCTCCTTAAGTACATAATCTGAAAAGGTTAACAGTAGAGGGTAAACACGAAGCTCTGTAGAAAATTTCTCCCAAACCCAAACAAAATTTAGAAAATATTTAAAATTCAGTCGGTCTCATTTCGTAAATATCATATATAACTTTTTGAAGAAAAATAGGGCATTTTAAATAGATCTCAAGTTTAATCGGTAGCAATAATCAACGAAAAAGAATAAAATAAATTTTACAATAATAACCATTTCAAATTTAAGTCATTTAAGAAGGGCGCCTTCCGATGCATTGTCCCATACCAATGCACAGGCAAGAACGACCCACTCACAATCCCATGTATATTGGTTCATCCCCGTACTATGTATGTACCTAGTCCACCAATCACAATCACAATCACAATCACAAGCACTTTAGAAACGGGCGTCTACCATCCCAATGGCAGTGACGAGTCCCTTCCTAGGAAAAAATATACTATCCCTCGTTCGAACTCCAGTGAACGATAGTGGTTTCATTACCAAATGATAACCCACTACAAGTACTAGGAAATCATCTCACCCCCCACTGGGATAGACTAACCTCTAACACTCTACGACATCTCTCGAAGGCAATCCAAGTCCATCACAACAACCATACAAATGAGAAAACCAAATTATACTCAACTCACAACCATTTCAAGGAATTACCAAATTTTACAATTCCTTATGTAATATACCATAGAATAATTAAGGAACAATGCACAAGAGATCATCATAACATCATTTTGTTATATAATATCAAACACTAAGTTTTTGAAAATGGAAACTGATTAGCACACAACTTTGTATATTTTAAGATGCTAATCAACTTGATTCACTCGCTTTTGAGCCGTAAATAATATAAGTTATGATGATTGAAGTCTTAACGTCAATTTGATGTATTTGTAGTTGAATGGAGATAAATATGGCTTTGAAAAACCCTCCCATACCACTTGGGATGAAAGGAGTTCAAAAGATAATTTGAAGGTAGCTCGGGAGCAAAGAAATCAAGAAATTTAGATAAGGAAGCAGAACGGTACCAGTATCCGGTACCGGTATCCAAAATCTACTGGAATCGGGGTACCGGTACTCGGTACCGGTACCATATAGAGGAAAAAATCATTTTTTCTTAAAACCAAGGTTGAAAAATGAAAAAGAGAAATTTAATAGTTACCCAACCATCAAAATGTTCAAAATATGACATTTATTGCAAGGATATCAATAATCATGCATTTCATATCATATATATAAGAGTAAGAGTGAAAAACATACATGTATAATATCCTAGCCTCAATGTATGTGAATGGAAGAAAATCCCTTACCTCAATACTCAAGAGTTTTAGCCAAATACCCAAGCTTCAATGACTATTTCCTCTCCCCTCTTTCCCTTTTAGACTCCTCCTTGGGTTCCAAAATGTATGGGTGAGAGGGTATGGAAGAGTGTAATGAAAGGTTAGGGGAAGGGTGTTCTTGAAATCTAGGGTTTGATCTTCTAATTTGGGTGTAAATCTCTTGATGGGTGTGTTTTTGATCCTCCTCTCTTTCTCTCTTAAGTTTTCTAGGGTTTGGAATGGTGTATGGACGGCTAAGGAGGTGGCCTAAAGTATTTATAGGCCAAAAAATGTGACCTATATCGTGATCCTGAATAGTGGGATTTTTTTTTTATCGGGTGTACTGGTACACGGTACCGGTATGCTTCAGCGGACAGATTTTTTCTCCGACTTCCAAGGCAGTTTTGACCTATTTGGTGGTCTAATTGGAAAATTTTCATGAGACACACTTTTGTAGCCCTAGATGTCTAATATCGATTTTCAAAAATTTTAGATCAATTGGACATAAGGATAAAAAGTTATAGCCAAAATACTAAGAGGTGTCCAAAATATTTTCTACCCGAAATTTACGTAAAGTGTGTTTTTATTCTGGAGTACTTCCAAGCTTCCAATGCACCTCATATTACCTCTCCCAAGGTTTTTCGACCTTCTGGATTCAATGGAGACCTTATTTTGACCTAAAAATATTTAAAAACTTACCTATTAACTATTTTCAAGCTCATATACTTTCGAAACGTAAACTTCCCAAATCCATTTGTCTCCCAAATATTTATTTCTAATGTTTTAACCTATGTGATTCATTTTTTTTACATCATTATATATAAAAGAACTACTAAACTTGTATATTACTATATTACTATACACATGTGGGGTATTATAATAGGATCTTTGATCAGTTCAGGATGGTCCCTAACGTGTTTGTGTTATTCTGTGAGGAACTAAAAAGTAAAAGGAATTTGAATAATAACTCTAGGTATGTGATAGTTCAAGAACAAGTAGCTATATTCTTACTAATTATATCTCACAATGAGAGAATTAGAGTAGTAGCTGAGAGGTTCCAACATTCAGGCCATACTATCCATTCTTACTTTCATCGTGTGTTGAAGGCTGTTTGTAGACTTGGTGTCCATATTATCAGACCTCCTGATTTCAATATTGTTCCACCTTAGATTCGGTACTATCCTAAGTACTATCCATTCTTTAAGGTAAGATATATTTTATTACATAGTATTTGTTATGCACATGATTTATTCATATTGACGGTTTAGGTGTTGTGTTAGAATTGTATTGACGCTATAGATGGGTACCTATGTTGACGCGCGCGTACTGGTGGATGACCAAATACCATATTGTGGCAAAAATCTGAACCAACATAGAATATGATCTGTGCATGTTCATTTGACATGCAATTTACTTTTATAATGAGCGGTTGGAAAGGAACTGCCAATGACTCGAGTATTTATTGAGTCGCTTCATGACCCAAAAAATAACTTCTCAATGCCTGGAATAGGTATTTATTCAATTGTACCCTTATTTTTATACAAATTATCATGTTAATTTACAAGTGTACTATTTGAAAAATAAGTATTATGTTGTTGACTCTGAATATACAAACATACTGAATTTTTTGTCACCATATCGTGGAGAGAGATATCATTTACGTGAGTATAAAAGTAGTGGTTGATGTCCAAGAAGTAAGATAGAGTTATTCAATTACCATCACTAATCTCTTCAGAATGTCATTGAACGTTGTTTTGGAGTATTGAATGCTCAATTTCCCATTCTCAATCAGATGCTCCCTTATCCTATAAAAACACAAAAATACATACCAACAACTTGTTGTACCATGCACAACTTCATCAGAATGCATGCTAGTCAAGACCGATTGTTTGATGAGTTTAGTAATGAAAATAGAGATTGTATTAGCAATTCGGGATCGACTTCACATAACCTAATTGAAGTAGATATTAGTCCAAACCAACTTCGCCAGATGGCTCGTGTGAGAGATGACATTACTGATAAATTGTGGGCTACATGATTATTGATATACATTATTGTTGTTGGTGTGTATGAACTATGAATTTTGTTGGTGGTGGTGCTAACTTTAGTGTGGTGTTATTAGTATTTATATAATTATGAAATATGAGATACTTACGTGGAATGTTTGAAAATCATGGAATATATTTGTAGTATCTTTGAAAACTATTGGATGATAGTTATGGATTGGTGTTCTAAATTTTTAATATCATGGAATTATGTTAATGTATACAAGCTAGTCACAAATAAATAAATAAATAATAGTGTTATAACCAAATGAGTTTTCTGTTTTTGTTTTTAAATTTTTTTACAACTATAAAAACAACCAAATACGTTTTCTGTTTTTATTTTTTGCTAACAAAAATCTAAAACTAATTATGATTTCCATTTTTTAAAAAACTAAAAACTGTAAATGTTTCTAGACGAGTCCTAAGAAATTTCTTTTTGGAGAGTATTTGCTTGAATCATGGAGGTGTGTTAATGTTTTGAATCGTATTCGAAGGTGAATCCTTTACTGTTATGATTTTTAGAAGATGCGTTCCATCTAAAATATGACGGTGTGTTAATGTTTTGATTTAGTTTTTTAATCCAATTAATTCATTCATTAACCATATATTAAGGATATTGTGGCATTAAATTAGGGATTGCATTTTTGGGTTTCCTAAACTAGTTTGTTGCATCAATTACTGTGCTTAGAGGGTAGTCCAGACTTTTTTGCTTCAAAATGGACTTTTGTCCAAAATGTTTTCCTTGGTGGACTTTTACCCTAATAAGTCTTATTAGTGGCCTGCCAGTCAATAGCCCATCATGGGTCACAAACCAGATAATTGGGTTGTTGACTGTCAATGGACTTGGTCGGACTAGCATGTCAAGGAATTCCATAAGCCACTGCTATCCATTGAACAAGTCTTAATGGATTTGTGGTAGATTGTCATTGTCTTACTGTTACTGTTCAATGTCATTGTCTATTTTATAATATTTTTAATTATATCATTAAGGGTAAATTAGTCTTTATGAATTTAATTATACTTTAAGACCCAAAAGAACATTTTTTGGATTTTTGGATTTGGTTGAAGGAGTATAATTTGATGCATTTGGCCTAGTTGTGACATAGGGTCAAGTTGACCGTAGAATATATATAGTGGATTTGATGTTGCACATGGGCAGTTAAGGTAATGAAAAAAGTAGTGGAAAGTATCACTAGACTGACAGGACAATATATTTTGAGTGACATAATATAAGAAATTTTCAGCCTTGATAGTAGAGGATTTGAAGAAGACCAAAGCTTGACAATGTACATGTAATTAGTGTAGGGGTGTTGTATCATTTAATACCTGATTTTCCTCAGCCAGATTAAGATTTTGTGTGTTTGAAATATTATAACCTAAGATATGTACTCCCTTTGTGCTGATGAGTATCTTGATTTATTTACTTGTTTAGTGCATAGTGCAAAGACTAGTGTTGCTATTATTTTCAATAACCTTAACTTTGGGAGAGAAACTAACAAGACTATTGTATGTAGCGTATTTGCTATGACTTGATAGGAAGCTGAAGCTTCTATTAAAGTTTTCACGAGTACACTCTCCAATTCTGGTCAAGATTGCATGGGTTTTGATATACCAAAGATTCACATAGTCGTTATATAACATATAATTGGACTAATCGTTGACATTGTTGTTTACTAATTTAACTATTGCTACTTTAGTAGGAAAGAGAGTACTAACAAAGACTATATATAAATGTTGTGTGTTGAATGTAGGAGTAGAGATTTATCTATTGATTTTATGTCTCTGGATATTTTAGACGTTGATGTGATTCTTGAGATGATTGATTGCTAAAATATCACGCTATTATGAATTGTTTAGAAATGAGATGATATTTTATCTACCAAATGAAAAAGTATAAAATTTTTGGTGGTTGAAAAAAAATAAAAATTCAAATGCTTAGTATACTCCGACAAAGATAAGATGGGGTACTTATCTTATCTAGCGGACACTAAAGAGAGAAAGATACAGTTAAGATATATTTCTATGGTTCAGGTAGTTTCAGATGTATTCTAATAAGAGTTGCCTAAATTGTCATTAAAGAGAGGTAGAGTTTATGTTTGAGTAGTGTTGAAGCACCTTACTTACATTTATTACTCTGTATCACATGGTTCTTACTCAGCTATATGAATTGAGAATTCAATTAAGATATATCATACTGAGAATTTATTTAATCTTGTAATTTTTCATGGGGTCCTCATGTCATGTTTGTAAAGAAAAAGATGAGATTGTGAAATGGTATGTTAGTTATTACCGACTAAATAAGCTAGCAACAAGCAGTAAATATGTTTGACGTGGTATTGATGATTTATTTGATTAGTTGTGAAGAGCTGGAGTATTTAGTAAGATTGATCTTATTTTGGGTTATCCATATTTGAAAGAAAGAAGTGGTATGCTATGAAAATTGTTTGTCAAGTTGGAATAATCATTTGGAATTTTTGGTTATATTGTTGAGATTGACAAATACTGTATCTGTTTTTATGGACCGACTAAATTGGGTATCTTAACTTTACCTAGATTCATATGTTTTTTTATTCATTGATGTTGTACTTGTGCATTTCCATAGTAAGTGAGAATATAAATATCAGTTAAACACCCAGAAACCATTATCAAACCTCAGCTCAAGGTAGAACCAAACCAAAATTCAAACCTGTTTCAATACCAACTAAAATCAAAAAATTTGAAAATGAAAATTCATGCACAAACAGTGATATAAACTCATTTTAATCATCATAAATGAACTCCTAGCACCCTATTTAGGTTAGAAAAGTACCCCTTGCTGCTTGAATTCCATTCCCTCGAAGTTTGATTCTTTAAGCTTTCTCTTTCTCTCTCTAACTTCTCTCTTCTCTTTCTCTCTCTTCTTGACAATTCTAACATATCCAAGCCTCACCTCCTCCTCAAGCACTCTATATGGATAAAGAGAGGTGGAGAAGCCCCAAACTCGACAACAAGCTGTTTGGAGGTGGCTGTCATGTAATGACATTTTCGTAAATACCATAAAATCCAAAAATTAAATTTTCATACCTATCCTTTAATCCATCATAAACTTCTCATAGTTAAGGATCAAAATTTTGTTGTAGCACAAAATTAACTCATTATGGTTTCGATTGTTGCAATTTAACCCTGGTATCACTTAACCTATTTTTTTTCCAATGAAACTTTAATACTTTAACTTATCACTTAACATCCTTCTAACAACTTTCGAAACTACATTTTGACCCCCAATATTATTTCAATGAAATACGATGAATGACAGGGTCTCATAATATGGAACCTCAACCATACTTCTTCTCTCCTCAACTACCAAAACATAATTAGCCTGCCCTTACTTTGCTTCAAGGTACTCTTATTCAAAGGCTTAATAGAGTTCGACTTATGATCCCTAGGCAAAATAACAACTCCCTTGCCCTTCTAGATACGAATGATCAATGATTCAAAAAGCAGACCATTTGACCCTTACCCCTCTAAAAAGGATCTCTGAATAAACCCAAATATCATCATTGAAAGATCAAGATTTAGCCAAGTCCCTATAGCATATAACATATGTACTCTTTGAAATGGGTAATTTGAAATATGGGTATTGGGATATATGTTGTAGTTGGCTATAAGCTCACCATCCTATAGTTTAGGGTCAAGTATTTTTTTGATAAATTGCTGTGTAACCATAAAGCTTGGTACCCAAAACAGGGAGAGGTGACAACCAGTCAATCGGTCTCGTATTCAGGGCATCATTCTCTACCCTAGGTAGCCCAAGGTGGTGGCTATGAGATCCACAAAAAAGTTAAACTCAATCCCTCGAATATACATAATAAAGTGGTTAGCATGGGATCAGGTTTATTAATATGCACATAGAACTCTCTCACAATGTTATCATTCGAAGGCTCAGCTGCCTCAAATAGTAGTAACCACCCATGATTGGCAAAATATGATGGGATCCAAGAATCTACCTCATTAAAGTTTAACCCTCGCTCAATCATAACAAGCTTGAGAGAATACTCTAGTCTGTGTTGCTTTGTAAAATTTGGATCCTCGAATCGAGTATTCTCATCAAAGTTCTCCTCGACTACTTTAGGAACTTCATCAATCCTAGCCCTTTTCTATCTTTTTTGAGGCATGATAGAAAACAACGCCGAAATCCAGGTCTAAGATTGTAGATTATGTGAATGATGAATCAAATCACAACAGAATCACTCAAGAAGGCGTTTGAGATTGCAGGGTGAGGGTTTTAGGAGGCTGGGATCATGTTTTGAGTGGTTGGAGTACAAAATGGTCATCTATCTGTCTATTTAAAATCCTAGGCACTGACTGATCGTAAGTCTACTCGAGTAGTGTTAGGATCACTAGAGCGATCCCTGAAGCCTTTCTGTCAATTTTGACATATTAGCTTTACCCTTCCATGGACCATCCCAACCCATCACAAACTCCTCCAAACCATCTTTCAGTCCTAAAAAACATGCATTGGTGTATGTCCAACCTAAATGCAACTCATATGGATGAAATATGGAACTAAAATGCAATACAATTTTAAATTTTGACAAATAAAATGCATAATGTCATAGATCATGAAAGTCACGTATATTCTTATTACACTTATTAGGAATCTGTCTAGATTAATTGATTAATAAAGCTCTACATGAATTCCTAATTCATCATCTAAGTGAAAACATGACCATTTAGTGAGTGTTTAAAAGCATATTTTCTATCTTTTTTAATACACACTCCCCTATATTTTACATCACCTATACTCTTATGGCTTCAATTAGCACAATTGTGATTTTTGCTCTTTAAATGCTATGCTTCAAAGTGTGTGTTGCGTAGCTCTTTGAAGTGTAATTGTCACTTAATATTAAGCATGTAGTACTCTAAACAATTGAAGTGTAATTGTCACTTAGCCATTCATTTTATGTCTGTCTATTTAAAATTTAACCACATTGGACTTTTTTATCACAATAGAAAACATAAGGGGTAATAGGATAGACTAAAACCAATCTTAGGAATCCATTGGTAACCTCAGAAATTAATTTAGAGTCCATTTTGTGGGTGAAAAAGGCAGTTGCAAGTCTGACTCCGATTTTTTTTTTGGTCAGTCATATAACATACCTACAAAAATCATACTTACAAAAGTAAAAGAAATACTGGCAACTATCCTATTCCTTCTTGAGCTTCCTTTATGGGTCAAATGCAACACTTGTGGTGGCGGCTTAAAAAACCAGTCAAAAGGAATACTCCCACAACTGGTGTGATGAGCAATCAGATGAGCCAAAGTATTAACAATTCCCTTGACAAAAAGAAAGTGAAAAGAAGGGAGCTGTGCAGACATCCTCCATATTTCATGCTGCAATGGTTCAACATCCCTCAAAGGCATCTCTGTCCCCTTCACCAACGAATCGATGAACATCTTTGAGTCACTTTAAAAAATCACAGACCTCCAACCTGATACTTTGCCATAAAACAGGTCTGCCGTAGTGCCCAAGCTTCAGTAGCCAAAGGAGATGCAACACACATCTTCCCCAACGAAGCAGTAATAACCCTTCGGGTTGAAAAACCTTATTTTCTTCAAATTTTGGATAGGTTAGAGCTTGATTTAAAGGGGCTCACTTTTGAGGATCTGAAGAGGCTCATGAGCAAAGTATGCAGGCTCTTAAAATAGGTCTAAAGGTGTTCTGTTGAGTGAGTTATAAGGGTGTCAAGAGCAGGGTTACCTGAATCGCGGGTCGTTTGGGTACGTAGTACGGATACATGTGCAGGGTACATTAATTTTTGTGGTACGTGGTGCGGTGGGGGTAGGCTTAGCTGGTACGCTATTTTGGGTCGCGGTTCGCTTTGAACTATTATTTGGATCGTTTTTATTATTACAAAAAATTATATAAATATATACATTATAAAATGCAAATGAAGACCAACAACAACATATCAACTAATAATCATGTATAAAAAAGTAATGATTGCATATTTTATTATCAATAAAAGACAACATATAAATTTAAAGACTTAAAATTTTAAAAATAATGTACTAGAAAGCGATTAAATAACTTCCTACTTGAAGCTCAAATCAGAATAAAACTCTTAAATATCTAACAAGTTTCAAATAAAAATTCCTTAATAATAAGAAAAAATTAGAACACATGAGTTAATCGTCAACTCTTTTCCCTTTATCTTTCGCAGTGTTCCCTCCTCTTGCAAAGTTACTAATTTGAGTCTGATGTAGTCCAGAATGACGGAATGGTGGCCTGCTAGAACTAGTAGGTGGCTTGTCAATAGAGACGGATATAGAAGCATGTAAGAATAAAGCTTCTCGATCTTCATCACCAGCAATGGTAGAACTATTTGTATTGTTATCTTCCAAAGATTTTCATCGCAAATCTTCCAATCTCATACTAGAATCATCTATATATGTGTGCTCTGGATCTATATCCCATTTCTTAAAAGGGCCATCTTTGTAGCTTTCACTGAAACGTGATTGGAGACGAATATTTGAATGGATGAAAACCAATTTATTAGCTCTGGTAGAATTCAGTCTGTTTCTCTTAACATTGTGAATAAATGAATATGTGCTCCAATTTCTTTCAGCTGAAGAACTTGTAATTGGTTGTGATAACACCTTTTATGAAAAAAAATAATAAGACACATTAATAATGATAATTAACAATAACAACAATAAGACACATTAATAATGATAACTAACAATAAAAATAAATAACTTGTAATTTTAATTAGTACCTTTTTTGCTACTTCTGCTAATCCTGGAGTTTCTGAACCATATGTCGACCACCAATTAATAGCATCCATGGTCACAACATCTGTTTGAGCCGTTGCCATAGCATAAAGACCCTTTCGAGAATGAAAATGTGCATATTGTTCTCTCAATTGTTTTGCTTCTTCTACATCTTCTGCTATATTGTCAAAAGCTTCCATAACACCTATGATGACCTCTCTATCTTGATTTGGAGTTTTCCTAACTGTACCTCCTGGTGCTAACTTAGTAAGATATTGGGTATCATAAAACCGTGGTGTTAGTGCAAACCCAAGACAATGTAAAGGAATATTCATCTTCTCTCATCTGTCAAGCACAATTTTTTCAATATGGGAAAATTTGTCAACGTGTTTTTCACCCCTCATAATATCTTTTATTTCACCAAGCATGTTGTCAATCTTCTCATAAATCTCACCCATTTTTTGACCTTCCCCATCACAAAATTTAATAAGAAAAAATATAGGCTTTGTGATACTTATGATATTCTCCACATCCTCCAAAAAATCTTCACTAATAACGGTTTCTGTAACCAAAGCACCTATCTTCCTTGTGTGTTCATCCCCAGATTTCACCAATTCTTTCCATGACTTGAGAACAATGGTAGTTGCAAGGGACTCTCTACAGTCAACAAGTCGCTTCAACAAAATATAATGCAATGCAAACCTAGTCTTAGCCACTTTTAATAGCTCCAATTTAGACTGAGCTCTAAACATAGCCAAAGTTAACAATAGACTTTCCCCTTCTATAAGTATTTCTAAACCACTCAAATTCTTTTGCACAGTCTTTAAAAATTAGATTCAGAGTATAAACAACACAAGGATACCAAAATATATGTTTGTGTACCTTTTGCACCTCTTTCCCCACAAGTTTGCAATTTCCTGCGTTATCGATCACTACTTGAATGACATTTAGTGGACCTACTTTTTTAATGGCTTTCAACAAAAAATTAGCAATTGCTTTACCTGTTTTCTCTATCCCTGAAAAATCATCAGCATATAAAAATATAGCTCCACGACTATTTGCATCAATGATATTAATAAGTGGTTGATGCTTCACATTAGTCCACCCATCTGATACAATGGATACTCCATTAGAATACCATGTATCTTTAACAGGAATCAAATCTTTTTCAACACTTCTTTTGCACTTATCCAATAATGTAGTTCTTGTTTTTTCATAGCTGGGAGCCTTGTAACCTTTAGGTCCTCTATTTATAGCTGAAATCATCTCATTGAATTGAGGATTTCTCAACAGATTGAATGGGATTCCATTAGCACATAATCCCCTCATGACCTTCAAGTCAACCATGTCTCGATCCATTATTTTGAATGCATCTTCAATTGATCCCGTCGTCAGTGAAGGTTGCCGCTTCATCAATGTAGAATTTTTCAGGGATGAAGAAACTCCTATTTTTTCTGCCTTTTGTACTCTTTCTCGCAATTTTGCATATTCAGTCAAATTATTCATCAACGCTTGACACCGTTTAATTTATGCTTTTTTTCCAGGTGGGGCACCAAAAAAGTGGTAATGCATTCGAGTGTAAGAACTTGTAAATTTACCACCGCAATGCTTACATGACCAAATCTTTGATCCCCCTGGATTTTTTTCTTGAGCTGCACCAATAAGATTGACTTCATTGAGTAGTGGTTTTAATTTGTATCGACTTGTAATTGATCTTCCTGTGCGCGATTTTTGTGTGGTTGCCTAGTGTTATCTTCCTCTATTACTTCAATATGTTCAACTTCTTGTTCATCAGCAGAATCATCTAAATTTTGAATTTTAATTTCGAAATGTTCTTCAACTTGTGAAGAGTCTTGTTCTTCCCTCCTTTTTCCAAAAACCATTTTTTTAAGTAACAAAAATTCAATACAGTAAAAAAATATTGAAAGAACAATGAGGACAAAAAAAGAGAGAAAGAGAGAGAGAGAGAGAGGCGGTATGGCTTAGGGTAAAAATTAGGAAAAATATATATATATATGCTGCCAGGCTATTAGTGGCGTACAAGGAATACGATAAAGCAGCTGCCTTGGTATTTTTACTTTTTTATTCAAATTGTGTGATAACATGTATTGTAAAATAAAGGGTTTTTTTCGTCTTTTTCACCAAAAAAATCCTAAAGTGTCCAACACGTTTTTACCCTTTTATATCTCAATCGGTTCCTCTTCCCTTCGTCAGAGTCTATGTACAGAATATACAGAAGAGAGAGAATGAAAGAGAGAGAGAGAAGGAGAACGATCAGTACACAGAGAGAGAAGGAGATCGATCGATCAACCGTTCTGTGACTTGCGACTTGTGACTTGCGAAGTCGATGGAGATAGACAAAGAACCAATCTTCGATGGGAACCCAACAGGAAGAAGGGTTCGATGGTGGCAGTCGATCGAGGCAAACGAACAACATCCATAGCAGATCGAGGTAAACGAACGCAATTAGAATGAGTCTTTCGGTTTGTGGGTCCCATCGCAGATCGAGGCAAAGATTGGTTTGTGGGTTCCATCCATAGCAGATCGAGGCAAACGAACGACATTTGAAAAGAACGCAATCAGAAAAACTTTGTGGTTCCATCGGGTATGTAACCTAATCTCCTGTTATAGCTTAATCTATTCAATTTATGATATTTACATTGATTTAGTTTGAAATAGGTTTAGGTCTTGTATTAGGGATTTGCGTATGTGATTCTGAGTTTTGATTTAGTTTGGTTTAGGGGTCGGAGATTTGACCGATCCAGGTCGCGAACGACCCACGTTTGGGGGCGTGCGACCCAGATCGGGGATCGTAAGTGGTCGGACGTTTTCAGGTAACCTTGGTCAAGAGGGGGTCTTGAAACAGAATTTTGACACTTATGGTTTCTTGAGATTAAAGATGACGTGAACCAAGAGGACCATTGGACACTCCGACGACATGTGAGGGCTTTTTTGGTGTCCGATGGACCTTAGGTTGGTGCCAAAAGTTATGTAACGCCCATGTGAAGATTCTGTTAAAATTTGAGGTCAATCCAATGTCTAGATCAATATGTGATATAAAATATCTGTTTTGCCAACTGACCCGGTCAAAGACAGATCATCCAGCCAAAATTAGGGTAATCATGAGGGATGAATCTCGTATGGCCTAAGTTTATAATTCAAACTCAAAACATCTGAGTTTATAATTTATCCCTATTAGCACTTAAACTACCTCTTTGGATTTAAGCAACTCATTCTTAACCATAAGCTTGTTCAATCTGTCACCGAATATTTCTTCTGACTGAGCCCTCTCTCGGTTAGTAGTGGCGATTTGTTGGACAACATTTACCCTTTCTTTTGGCGATTCAACACTTGAGGTACTAGCTTTCGGGTCCACCCCCTTGTCTTTATGCGCAACTCCACAAGAAGTCAGCTAGGTGTTAATGGTGTTCTGGAACAAGAATTTAGAAATGGACAGTGTGAGATAGGCTTAGAAGAAAATGGGTATGAGATCTAGGGTTCATGGTGATGTAACCCTAGGCCACGAAAAACGTAATGTGGACCTCTCCATGGGTGGAACCAGCATATGCCGGGCACGTGACCACAATCAATTTTTTTTCTTAAAATTACTTGTATGTATTTTAAATATTTTTTTAATATTTTCAATTATACCCGCTCTATTTTTTTAACACATCAACTAGTGTACACTTATATCAAATGAATTTGAACAATTAACGACAACGCTAGGACACTAGGTAGTTCACGATACTTTTTGATCTAGCATTTTGGTGATCTGGTTAAAAAAATATGTTTATTACTAGAAAATACATAATATGCATATTTTTTAGTTTATTTGTGATTTTGACATTTATTTTTGCTAATTACGACATATATTACAGAGTGTACATTTGATTGCATAATCGAATGAATAATAAATAGTGAATTGATAGAATGATTGTATATATAAAGAATAAAAAATTTGCTATGTAACGATTTCAAAGTACAGAAATTCATTGAGATATCTTTTTTTTTTGTATTTATGCTTAGCAATTTTTGGTCTATTAAGTTTAATGACCTTTAAATATTAAATAGGATGTAATTAAATATAATGGTTAATCTCAAATTGTATCCCAAAAGATCGTTTGAATTTCAATTTGCACCCTCAAAGATAAAAAATCTCAATTTGCATATTTTTTTTAAAAGGGTTGCAACACGAGTAAGGATGTCAATGGACCGAAGCGGGGGCTGGGGTGTAGTCTCCATCCCCGTACCCGCTTAAAAAAATTTCATCCATCCCCGGTCCACCCCCGTTAGCGGGTATAATTTTCATCTCCATCCCCGTCCGCGGGTAAATTTTTAATCCTCGTCCCCTTCCCCGCTTCCCCCGTACCCGCCGAAGCCCAAGTTAATTAAATCAAATATTTTAAATAATTCAACAACATTTTAAATAATCTAACACAACATAATATAACATAACATATTTGAATAAAACACAAACAACAAATGTCTAAAATACTACTTCAAAATACTATACATTTAAACAAAACACAAACAAATGTCCAAAGTAACATAATGGTGGTAAAATCATCTCAATCAAGTCAATATATATTTTTATTTATTTATTTTTTTTGCGGGTAACGGGGACAGGGCCGGGAGGGGCGGGTACGGGGCGGGGGTAAGGATCAGTCCATCCCCGCCTTCATCCCCGCGCGGGTTTATACGGGTATCCTCGTATACGTTCACCGTCCAATATGTATAGTCCATCCCCGGTCCAAACGGGACGAGTTTGGACGAATACCCGTTTTTCTCCGGTCCATTGACATCCCTAAGCACGAGGACTTTCCAGGGTCACTAAATTTGCATCTTCAAAGATAGAAATTAGTATCAAGTGCACCTTAAACTAACAGTCGTCACTTTGTTGTTTAAAACTAAATGAATAAATTACACCTAGACCTTTTCATGCTTGTCACTTAATCACCTAGACCCCTCATATTTGAAATATTACACTTACATCCCTAGACAATCGAAATATATGACTAAAAATGTTCTCCCAATTGGGCATTCAAATAATTATGTTTAAGTGATGTATTGTATTGGATATAAATAATATTATATTAACTACTTGCATTATATTGGACATTCAAATGGTAAGCTTAAATTTGAAATTTAGAGTATAACGGGCCCACAAAATAAAGAGTAGTATGAAATTATAATTTTTTATTAGGATAAAATCATATTTTTTGACAATTATATTGACAAATATTAACGATAAGAGATTATGTGTTACAAGTGCATAGAAGTCAAGAGATGTAAAAATAATATTCTAAATGTGAGGGGGCCCAAATAATTAAGTGACAAGCATGTGGGGATCTAGGTGTAATTTATTCATTTAGTTTTAGACGACAAACTGATGACTGTTTGTTTCAGGTGTATATTGATTCAAATTTCTATTTTTGATGATACAAATTGAGATTTTTGATCTTTGAGTGTACAAATTGAGATTCAAATAATATTTCAGGGTGTAATTTACAATTAACCTTAAATATAAATTATTATAGTGATGCATGACCAATGGATTAAAACCTAAATATTTTATAGATTTTGCCATGGAGCAATATCTATGGAAGCTGATGAGACGTATAGTTTCCATGGGGTGTGGTGGAGAAGACGGGAAAGATATGAGTTGAAGGAGGGGTTTTGGCCGGTAACCTTGTTCGTGGATCACTATCACTAGATCTTATAATGAAAAGAGTATCGTGGATTGAAACTTTTTTTTTTTGGTCACTTCTAGTATAGTAAACATTACTTATTTTACTTATTTGGTTGCTTAGAAAATTTACATTACATATAAAATTTGACCATTAAAAATTTGTTTCTCCCTTAATTTGAGTCTCTTTTCATCAATGATCGGTGAATCGGTAGATCCATTTGCAACACCCTTTGGAAATATTACCCAAATGATATTTTTCTTCTGTATTTCAAATACTTGTACACTTCCCAATAAATTATTGAGTGTTTTTTTAATGATTTTAGTACTCGTGAAATTATTAACAATATATTTTTTAGAGAATATTAATAAATTTTAAAATCCATTTCGTCGTCCAAAAGCAACAACAGTCCTTTTGACTGGTAATGTAGTAGCCTTTTGTTGGGTTTGATACGAGTTTCAATAAAAGACCCGAGCTTATTTTTATTTTTTCAAATTTAAATTTGACTTAAAATTTAAGTAAGAATTAGAAATACTATAAATGGCAATAGAAAAGAAAAGCTAACAATTGCAGTACAAACATGTTTCCTATTTACAAGAATACCCTGCTGAGATTCATCTATATGTGGAAATTTCTTTATAGATAGTGGGCATGCCTTTGTCAAATACATCTTGAAAGCCTTATCCTAGCACTCATTGCTGTATAATGCACTCCACCATTGTTTCCTCTTTAGTGTCTGGTGTCTTTTGTTCATTTGTTTCCATTTCTGCTTCTTTGTTCTTTCCCCACAGGACGCTATAGAGGCCCCCCACCAGCAATATTGCTCCACAAATACTGCCACAAAATAAAACAAAAAAGTACCCTAATATTATGAATCACAAAATAACACAACAATAACTCGATACGAAATTGATGGATTAAGGTTAATTAATTGTTGACATAGTGTCAAATAAGAATAAATTGATACTGCCAAGACAAAATCACTTTTTTTTTTGGCTGCGTCGATTACTCCCTTGAGTTCTGAGCTGACCACTGTCATTCTAGCTAGTTTAAGGAAATGTCTTCTAAGGAACAAGGGTGACTAACCCTTAAGGGGTGTGAGAAGTATCGAACCTGAGACCTCTTATTTGCAAGATGACAAACTTGATCATTGGACCACTCTTAAGAGTTCAAGACGAAAGCACTTAACTATAGTTAGGTGAATACAAATAATTGATTTTTGTATTTTCTTTCCATTTTTTGATATGATGTATAAACCTTTCTACAATTAGATGATCTTGGGATGGAGTAAGGAGCTTATAGGTGGAAATACTTCTAGTTTGGGTTTTTGATTCATAAAATAATATAATCTTGATACGAACACAACCTAATATGATTAATAACTACATCAAGTTAATATTAAGATGTTGAGCACGTTTAAGTAGATGGGTTAGGTTAAACAATCTATATAATATAATAGCTGATAATTCAAATCTCAAAAGATAAACAGAATAACTTTTGTTATTCGCGGTTGAGATCACTTTAAATTTTACTTTAAATTCAATCTACCGGTTAATATTAATACCCTAAATTTGATATGAAAAATAGGCCCCTAATGATGTGTTTGGAGTGCTTTTTTAAAAGTGTTTTTAGAAATTATTTTTCATAAGTATTTTAAAAAAATAATAGTATCTGAAACCGTTCTATCACTACCTCTACCACCATTATCGTCGCCACCACCACCACCACTGCCACCACCACTACTTTTACCACCACTACCCCACCACCACCACTATTGTCGCCGCCACCGCCC
>CM042184.1:44850082-44895936 GCA_023539305.1 Ilex asprella | reverse complement strand
TATATATATATATATATATATATATATATATATATATTACTGATGGGGCTATGGACTTTCGGATACGCTTCAAAGGCGATATGGATATGTTTGGATAAATTTTGGACATATCGGGTCTGTTGTAGTTTAAAAACAAAAGAATTATGAGGTCATTTTGTTGTGGCACATGTATGCACTTAGCTGGTGTTAGTGTTATCAATGATATGGATGAAGAAATATACACAGTAGGCCATAGAAAAAAGATTGATATCCCATCTAAGCTTCCATGATGATATGTTCCTCTCAACCGCCATGGCCCAGACTGCTGATTGAATACAGCTAAAGAAACACTGTAGAGTTGTAAGGTGTAGCTTTGCTGGATATTGCTTGACAACAGAAGCCTGGAAAAAATTTTATAGTTAGGGGAGAAGAAACAAAAACATAAAGATCATGAAGTGAAGAAAAATGATAGCACAGTGCGTGTGTGTGTGTGTGTGTGAGAGAGAGAGAGTTGAGCTTGAGTATGCTCAAGTTTGGCTAGGTTGTGCTTGGTAGAGCTTGAGCTACGCATGAGGTCAGATTCTTACTTAAGCTTGACTTAAAAGATGTTTGTGAGCATTCAATTCGAACCGTTACACACTAGGACATAATGGTTAACCAAATAATCAATTTGGAATTATTTGGTGCTGATCATCTTTTTAATAGAGATTTATTTAATAATAAAGATAGAATTATTTATAGATAGAAAAACATTCGAATTACCTAAGCCTACTTGAGTCGAGTCATATGTCAGGTTAGCTCTTTTACAAAACATACTTTGAAATTAGGTCAGATTTTGTTGATTTTTTTTTAATTTGAAAGAACCTCAACAGGTCAAAGTCGAGTCAAATTCAAGCTCTTCGGATCATTTAACAGAGAGAGAAAGAGAGACCTGCATTATAAGCCACAGAGACCATGCTGTATTGGCTGAAAGCATGATGAGAGAACCTTTTACCAACTCCCAGTTGGAACTAGACTCCACAGATGGGCCAGGAACTTCCTTTTGGTTTGCCTGGTACCAGTTGAGCTTTACTGGTGGTCCCTTGACAAAAGCAAATACCAAAGCCCCAGAAACACCTAGTACTGTACCCAACACCTTCACCATTCCATGCCTTTGCTTTATGGAAATGCTTTCCATCCTGAAATGTTCAAAACCAACATTTCTATATATATATATTATTCAATTCTTAATATTTTTTCTTTATTGTTTTTTGTAACATACCTTAACACAACAGCCATCACAAAGGTTATTGCAGGAATTGTGTTGGTAGTGGCAGCAGCAAATGTTGCAGTGGTGTAATTTATTGCAACATAGTAGAGGTTTAAACTCAGGGTAATCCTGAAATTTTGCATACATGAACGTTTGTTAAAACAATATTCTATGATACAAGTTCAATAGTCTTGATATTCGTTATAACGGGAGCAAAAGAATCGAATTGAGTGGATCAGACTATTTGGTTTCGGCTCGTTCTTCTTTACAAAGGGAGCTAGAAATTGGTTTAGGATTGTACCAAACTTCAAACAATTTGTTCAAGCTCAGATTATTCATACCTATATAAATTCATATGTGTAGCTTTTATTTAAAGGTTTTCAAGCCTAAGGAGCTGAGCATGCAATACTCGAGCTCGAGCTCGATTCATTTATTATAAACGACTTTTATAATTGAGCTTCAACTTGTTCGTTTGATAGATAAATAAATGTAAATGAGCTTTTGTTCGAGCAGATCCCGTTGTTCACTTGCAGTCTTATTTGTTATAGGTTAATTTAAAACTCAAATGGTAGCTCAAACTTTAATCATGGGATCTGTGGCATAGCATACACACCCAAATAAAGACACGAAGAATATCTTCAAGAGTAATCTGAATGACAAGGGAGCTGCCTTCTTACTGCACAATTAGAAAAGTATCACCAAGAGTAAAACAAATGCAAAATTGGAGAGAGAGAGAGAGAGAGAGCGAGAGAGGGTGTTTGAGTAACCTTTCGAGGAAGAAAGCCAAGGGAGCTAGGGCAAGTGTGGCGAATGCTTGGCGGTACACAACAAACACATAAGGGTTCATTCCTTTGGCAATTGCTGCCTTGGAGAACAAGGCCATGCCTGCATAGATGAACTGTATAAAGAGCATAGCAATTGAAGGCTTATTCCTCTCCATACCCATTATACACCAAAGTGAACCCTTCATGCTGCTCTATACTTTGAAGATTTGTGCATTGGGAAGCTACTCTATTTATAGGGGTCCGGCTATGGCATCGATAGTTAACTTTTGACAATCATATCGAGAAATCATTTTCAGACTTAAATTTTGGATTGAGCCAATTGTATTCATAGATTGCAAAAACATTAAAATAAAATAATTTCACACGCGTTACTCTTAGTAGACAAAAAAAAGTGATATGTATTGAAAAGTAACTTTTTCTGGACATCATCAGTTTGGCCACCTTCATGCCATTATTTAACCAAATAACACCACTAGGGGGACAAATTTTCTCCGTTGAAATCGAAGAAAAACCTGACAGTCCAGCATTCGTGTCCTTCTTAGGTAGATGATCATAAGGACCATTTAGCACAAGCTCTTCCCTACTATACATAGATTGACAATACCATTAATATAGATAGTGTGCATGATAAGGATTCTCACAGATTCGTGGTCTGGCAATACGCATTCTACAACTAAGTTTATTTGATTTGATGGTGTTATGTCTTTCGGGTCCTATCATTTTAGGTTCTTTTATTTGCAATTTAGGTCATGTTCGTCCATATTGTTCGTATAGACCACAAATTAAAAACCGCAGAATAAATGTATGTCTTTCATAAATTAAACAATTTCTTGATCAAAATTTCACTAAAATCAAATAAAAAATTGTGTAATTTTAAAGGAATTTTCACAATGTCAAATCAAGAAAAAAATAGGTAAATCATACATTCCTTTTTTATGATACTCATCAAACAAACATCCGTAATCAAAATTAATCTGAATCAATCAATGATTAGTTGTATTATTTTTTTGTTCTTGTCGTGTCGGGTTCTTGTTAATTTGTAAAATTTACACCCCTTCTCCTCCCTACAATCCCCAAAGTATCATAATCCATTAAGCCAAGATATTAGCACATGATAGAATGTCATGATGAGCACTTAAGTGCATGTAGCCCATATTTTCATCACCACTAATGAAGTAATTGGTGTATTATTATGCTGAGTGCATTTATTTCCTATATAATTGGGGAACACCATAAGTGACACTACTAATCCTTTGTGATTTTTCTCATATGGTTAATGCCCTAAGAGAGGTCACTCTGAGGATAAATCAGGTATAGTGCAACTTCTTTATCTGAGAAGGACTCACTTTGAAGATATGCTAGCATAATATCATCATAGTACTATTAAAGTTCTGTAAGATGGATGAGTGGATAGTCACTAATGGATATATCAGCTTGAATTGAAGTGAAAACAATACAGCCTCAATGAGTGCTGAAACTTAAGTGGTGGTATGTCAAGTCTTATTTACTTCTTGTCATGCTAAAGTTGGTGTAATTCATAGCTGACACATATTTTCATGTATGGCTTGTCGGGGTCATATTGTGATAAATATTATATAGTTAAATTTGTGTCGTGTATAATTAGATTCCAAGTTGACCCATTTATCAATCAGGTTTGGTGGATCAGCAGGATTGTGATCCAAATGCATTAAGACCAAACCCATACAAGGTAACGTCATGTAGATTTCGTGTTAAGTTGATAGATTGTGTTATTGTAATCCCTCAAATGACTTTTTTTATTTTGGTGTTCTCTATATATAAAGTTCTTAGATAAATAATTACACTCCTCTCTAAGAACTTGAACTTTTAAAGTTGTTGGTGTTTAACACTACATAAGAGACTAGAGCAAATCAGTACACCAGGGGCTTTTTTTTTACTACACAAAAAAAATAAAAAATAAAAAATCAATGGATGGACCATCTAAGAGAGACCACACATGAGAAAGAGTGTTAGATAAATACTATGCTACACCTTTTCTATAAAAAAAAAGAGTAATGCTAGGGTGACCAAATTTTGGGACCAAATTTGGAGCCCAAATGACATGGCAGTTGAGTTGGGCTTCTTTCTTTGGTGTCATGTCATTTGGGTCCCAATAAAAACTTCAAATAATCAGTTGCCATGTCATTTGGGCTCCAAATTTGGTCCTAAAATTTGGTCACCCTAGCATTACTCAAAAAAAAACTACATGATGAGATAACTAGTTAGAATAAGCAAAGAAAACGGGAAGACACTGAAAAAGTGAATAAATTAAATTTGCAACTGGCATTTAACTTGGAGAAAAATGAAGAGGAAAAATCTACTCCCTGACAACTCGGTGCCTTGTATGTCCACACACATGCACATCTCAGTTGTAGATCAAATAATTAGAAAAAGACTCTGTATGTTTGGCATTCACCAGATTTCACAATAATGAAAACCTTATGCATTGAGCCGCCTTTTTTGGGCACAAAAGCATGCCCTATACCTGAAGATATTGATATGTGAATATTGCCTTGTTATACTCGATTTGTTTTCTGTCAGCTCATCAACCATTGCTTGGTTATCTATTGCACAACATTGAGCCAAGCATAGAGATCTTTTTAATTATCCACCTGTGTGCATTGACCTCTCCGAAGGAGCAATCTTCGACACACAACCTGAACCTAAACAAAATTTGTGAATCTGGAAATTTCAATCGAATTTAACCCAAATTTCAATTTCAGTTGCGCAATCCGAGTTAAAAATTTTGAAAATGGGGCAATAATATTTGGGTCAAGAGTTTCCGGATTTTATCCACAGCCATGCCAATAACTTGCTTAATTTCGTGATTCTCAGGAATAACATATCTTTGTCATCAAGGGATTTGCTTGGTAGTTGTTGCAACTGTTGGAGTTTTGCTGAATGTCAACAAACAAATTATGAATAACACTTGTTAAAATGCCTTAGCTGTAGTGTTAGCAACTATCTACAAACAGTCCCATATCCTTATCCTACAAATTTTAACATGTGTTCTTAATACATTCATGTATATATGACTACTTATGTTAATGATCCCTACCACTATAACATTCATAAAACAGACTTGGACAGTTTCAAACAGTTGGAGGGGACGACCATTTTCTGAATTCCACTTGCTATGCTAGTATCTTTTCACAAGTTAAAGCATTATACACATGCTTCACTTGCATCCTCCAAGATTGACAATGAGTTGTGTTTTGATTTATTCGGATCTAAATTTTAACATGTCAAATTTTCCTCAATCACAATTCACTAATCGACTTGTGCAAATTCAGTTTCAACTTGTGTCGTATATAATATGTAGCAAAGTTCCTAGCATGTTGGAATTATGTCGTGTGTAAGTCATATTTAGTCGGTTCTACGTCTCCGTTTATCAAACGAGTTTGATAGATATAACAGTTGATTGCTCGAGTTGTTTGATATTATCCATGGTAATCACGATATGAAATTCTTTGATTCCCCTCGATGATGCTGATCTTTTTGCTCATTAAATGGCACATGATGTCCGATTGAAAAACACAATTCCCATCATTTGTATTTGGTTGGATGTCCTTTTTATTGGGAAATAATTAAGCACGTGTTCTTCAAGTCACACCACAGCAGCTAGCAGTGTGTATGACTATTTTGCAACCCTACCAGCTTCTCCATTGTCCATATTGAAGATGACATTCAGAGCAATAGTGGGTGGGTTTTCATAACACTTTCTCTTTTGTTCAACCTGCAACTTGGTCTAGACTTGGGGTAAAATAGTGATTTTCTTTGGCGTCCGTTTGGTTACCAAGAAAAAGATGATGGAAAGTGAAAGAGATAGAAAATAAAGTAAAAAAAAATTAAAAGAAAATATATTTTCATGCATGCATTTGGTTAATATGAAAAACCTCAAAGAAAAATTTAAAACAATTTTATTCTATTGTTTGAAAAAATGAAAGTTATAAGAATTTTTTTTAATAGTCTAAATTATCCTTAATTATTTTAACTCGGTCTAAAGAAGAAAAACATAATTGTATTATATAAATTTCAAAACAATTAGCTCCGAACCTAATTTAGGAATAATGATCGATTCGAACCCTGATCTCTAGACCAAATTATATGGTTAGCCTAATTTGTACAATTTTTTTAAAATTAATAACTAATTGAATATTTTTTAAAAAATAAGGGTAAAATTATTGAACAAAACTTTCTTACTTTTCCTTGTGTTTTTTGCAAGAAAAAAAGTTAGTTAGATATGAAAAAATCTAAACATGGAGGAAAATTATTTTTTTATAATTTTCTATTTCATGTCAAACAAACACATGTACATTTTTAAAATTTTCTCTTTCTATTATTTTCTTGCATTATCTTGCTAAACAAACAGATCTGAGAGTTGGGAAGAGAGGCTCTACCCTTGGTTGCAGTTGCACCAGGTTCATCAAAGAGAGAAAGAAAATAATTGGGTTTAAGCCCACGAACCCTATTCCACCAAAAACAAATAAAACTTCAAGCCGGCTGCCGGCACACAATACCAGTTTACATACATTTGATTTTTTTGATCCGAGTACATACATTTGATGGCCATGGCCTAAGGCCTATTGGGCTACAAATAGATAAAACCACATAGAAGTTGGTGCAATACATATTTTTGTGGGGGGAAATTTGGGGATCGGCCTATTTTTTTAAACTTATTTGACAAAAAATTTACTGAGAAATTTTGTTTGGGTTTAAGTCCATTTCAATCTCTATTATCCAAAATACCCCATTACATTTTATTAAAACAAATTTAAAAATTAAAAATTCTTAAATTTTAGAGTTTTTCTCACATTAAAACTCTTTCTCTCATATCTATCTGTATACACGTATACAAACCTAAACAAATTTAAACTAATTCAAATTCAAAATTCCTTAATTTTAGATATTTCCTAGATTAAGACTATTTTCTCTCTCATATTATATATAAATATACATACCCATAAAAACTATTATGTTGGACGCAGTACTCATACTAGAGATGAAAATCAAGGATGGCTTTATCAATCACCATCTACTTCAAAGAAACATTTTGAAGCATTTTTCAAATACTAGAATTCAACCTCTTTGATGTGAACCCGTGGAGATAAAACTCATTGAACCCACGAACAAGTTGAATTTAAACCTAAGAAAGCTGAAATCAAGTGGAAAAGGAAAAATTTCCAAGACCCAATAAAAACTTGTCTCAAGAAACCTTGGTACGAAACCCAAGACCCAATGAGAACCTGTCTTGAGAAACCTTAGTTGCAAAGAAACACCACAAAAGTTGAAAACCTTTGATAAGTTGAGTTCTTGCAAAAGAACAAGAGGAGAAAACTCTTAACTCACAAAACTTTTGCTCTAAAAAAAAATATCCAAATCTATTCATTGCACTAAATGACCCTTTATAGACTACAAAACTTGGCCTCCAAAGAAGGTATGAACAGTAATTTCGGCATGAGCAGTAATTTCAAAATTTTAAAATAAAAGAAATAAAATTGGGCCATAATGCATTACAATTCTAGGCCATACTTGGGCTCAAATCTAGCCCAAGAGGCTCGGCCCAATGGACCTGTGACCTGGCCCATTAGGAGAGGGTAATGAGCAGTAATTCCAACTTGAAGCTCTTCTTCATTCCTAGCTTGTAGCAAGTATACTTTACATGCTTCCACTTCTTTTATGCTCATCTTTGATAAGGTGAAGTTACCTGAGTCCTTGGAGTATTCTACCATGCTTGCTTGAATAGACCCTTGCATTGCCACTTTGATCTTCTTGGCTCGAGCTTTAGTAATTGGACCCTCCGGCAGGTGCAAATGATCTCTAGCTTGAGACTCATCACTCTTCCTACGAATTAGTGAATCAGACAAGTTGTTTTTGTGCGGAATGTTTTAACATAATTAACAATAATATAAAAGAGTAACATTGAATAGTAACATAAGTCAATAAACATTGAACAGTAACATGAAGTAACATTATATAATACCATTCATATCTTTCATTTCAGTAGCATGATATAGTAACACAAGTGTATCTCATCCTCCTTTCATTAATTAGGAAAAACAGTAACATCATGAAGTAATACAAATAAATGAGTAACATTATATACTACCACCTATATCCCTCATTTCAGTAATATGATATAACAACACAAGTGTACCTCATCCGCCTTTCATTAATTAGAAAAAAATAATAACATCATGAAGTAACATCAAGAAATCAAAAATATTATAAACTACCATTTATATATTATGAGTATTTTGTCAGAAACATCACATATTAAAAAACGACCATAGTCAATTGAAATTAGTAATATGATAACCACTAACTCGGTCTTGAAACAATAACAAGATTTAGTAACATAGAAATCAATTGAAATTACCAAAGCAAGCATACAATTTTAATTGGTTTTTCTTTCGTCAAACTACAAATTGAAAATTTCGAAACTACATGAAATAGTAATATGAACACAATGGTGACTAAAACAGTAATATTTAAAATCAAAGACAATAGCATTGAACATAAAGACATAAGCAGTAACATGAACACAATGGTAACCAATAACAATAACATTTAAAGTTAGAGATAATAACATTGAATTCTAATCACTTCAGTCGCAGAGAAAATATTCTCAAAAACACTATCATTTAAAACCAAAACAAATAACATTTAAAATAAAAAAAAACAATAAAATTTAAAACCAAAAATAGAAACATTTAAATATTTAAAAACATTTAAAAATCCCTTCATTGAAGAGTAGTCGTCAGTTTGTCTCCAAAATCTTCTTAACTGGATACCAATTCCCTCGACCATTGATGCTCACAATGACCCATCTTCTCTCATGTGTTGTTCACCTTCTCATAGCCTTTGATGACCCAAATTTTGTCTAAATCGCTTCAGTAATAATTGGTTTTTGCTTTGGTGCACAATGGCCACTGATTTTCATTATCATATCTAAGTTTTTCGAACTAAAACATTACTCCACACTGTACATTTTTTTTTATTGTGGTTAAAATAAAATCAAAGTCAATAATTAAAATATCTAAAATGGTTGAAATATAAGTGAGTGGTTAAAATATAAATATAATTAAAATTTTTATTATTACTAAACTATTTATTGTGATGAAAATAAAGTCCATTGAGTCGTAGTTCTTTTACGTCTGAGCCGATATTGTGTTTTATATTTTCAAGCGCACTTTGGTATATGATGGAGATATTATATTTTTATTAGTATAAAATGTTAATCACTTTTAATTTGGGCTATTAAATTAATCATCATGTTCAAATCAATACACATAATAAACCAAAAATTCAGAGTCAGAACCCAAATTTTTTTAATGGCAACATAGATGACAGTTAATCTCAGGTGCACATTAATATGTATTTATATCTTTCAGAGTGTAAATTAATATTTTTAAACTTTGAATGTGCAAATTGATATTTGAGTGATCTTTCAGGGTGCAAGTTAAGATTAACCCTAAAAAATATTTGATGAATCCTAAACCCAAGAACGATACTCTTAGGTTTGATCAGTGGGAACAAGAGAATGCTCAGATTATCTCCTTACTATTGAATAGTGTTGAGCCTAGTATTAGCTCTACCTTGCTCTATTTTGACACTGTCAAATAAATTTGAGGTCACTTGATCCACTTATTACGAAAGTCTCATATCGTATTATTATATTTAATCGTGTTTGTCATTTCAAAATTAGATTCTTTAATTTGACACAGGGGCGGCCCAACAAATTCGGAAGCCTTAGGCGAGAATATGAAGGTGGGCTCTATTAATAGGTAATAATTATTAAAATATATTTATCTAAAGTTATTTTTCTAGCTTTTTGAGATGCAAAAAATATTGATGAAATTTTTATATTCAAGTTTTGTTAATATATCTTTTTCAATAGATAATATAGCTAATCCATTTAATCTTTCTTGAGACATAGTTGATCGGAGATAAATTTTATTAATTTAAGTTTTGAAAACTTCTCTCTGGCGAAGCAACTGTTACTGGTATTGTTAACAATATTCTAAAAGCTATACATGCATTGGAAAAGAATCTAATCGTTTTATATAAGTTAGGGTTTCAGCTGAAGTGTTTTTTTTTTTTCCGAAAGGTAAACTGTGTACATAAAGAAAAAATACAAGATCAAAATAGAGGGTGATGCTTACATGACAGAATGCATCGACCTATTACAACAGAAAAAGAAGAACCAAAAGAAAAACAACTTTACCAAGAGTTTGAAATTTTAAAGAAAGTGTTAGCCTTGAGCTGGTACTTTCAATAGAATCCAAACTCAATAGAAAACAGAGAAGACAAAAGACTTCTCCACAAAACAAAGAAAGGTAGGCAGCATTCAAAGGGAAGTGGAAAAAAAGAGAAGAAAACACTTCCAGAAGAATCCTGCATAGAGAAACAAGAAGGGAGGAAGAAGAGTTATTGAAGACAATCCAACAATCCCCAACGGTGGACAAGCTGCCTATTTACATCAAAGAGTTTGAACTTGAGGGAAGTTATTTTGCTTCTATAGGCTATCTGAACAGATTTGGAGACAGAATTAGCATCCCTGAAGAGATATCTAAATCTTTAGTTGTTTCTCTCCTTCCATAACCGATAAAGAGTGGCCTCAAGGCTCAATCTAAGAAGAATCTTTAGCGTTGATTTTCCAATCCAATTAGAAACTGCCTATTCAATAAGCACATTCCAAGGTCTAGGTTGAAGAGTGATACATGAAATGGCCAAAATAGAATTCCAAATCCCAGTTGAGAAGGAGCACTCAAAGAAAAGGTGATGGTGGAATTCATTAGCATCTCTACAGAGGATGCATTCAGTTCCAAGATGAGATGTGTATGACTGCATTCTATCTAGGGTGTTAAGCTCGTATCCAATAGCAAGCCAAAGAATGAAGTTGAATCAGGGAACATATTTGTTATTCCATGACCAGTTGATGATAATCAGAGGGTTTTTACTCCTAGCAGCCTCCCAAGTTGATTTGGAAGTGAATTTATAATTAATAGTTGGGGACCACTTCACCACATCCTCCCTACACGAATCATTTAGCTGCTGGAGTGTTAATTTCAAATTGTAGGATTTTTCTCAATACAGTCAATTCTTGAAATAAATCTAAGCCATCAATATAAAAAAATAAGTCATGCTTCAAAAAAATTTCAAGGTTAAGACAATAACTTTTCAAACTATCATCATATAAGGATTTTAATTTTTTAAAACAAAATAAAAAGCCAATTTTTTTTTGACATATTCAATTCTAAAAGATTCTTTAGTTGATAATATTACTGCATTCTCAATTGTATCACCAAATTATTTTTTCCTAAATAATTTATGTTTTTTTTCGAAATATTGGTTCTATTTCTATTTCAAGTGCAATCTCTTTTGATGAAATCAAAGCAGAGTAAAACCCATTTTCTCTATATGATTCCAAAAATAAAAATAAAAATAAGTCATTTGAATTGATCAGTAACAACATCAATATGCATGTTTTTGGATTGTAAAATTTTACTAATTGTGTTAACGACAAATAATATATAATACCAAATATTCATACCCAATAAAAATTCAAAATTTTCAATCTCATTTGTAGCTAAGCTTGTGGCCTTAGTCCTTGCTTTATGTTCTTCACTAATTTTTGCTAATTGAATCAAAACATCTCGTATTTTTGGAGTCTGATACTTTATTGCTTTAACACTTTCGGTGCAACTTTTTCATCGCGTTTGAGATAATGATTTAAGAGTTAACATAGATTTATTATCTTGTAAAATTTTTCATCGTTTTGTTGAAGAAGAAAATAATGAGTACACACTTTGTAATATTCTAAAAAAAGATATGATTTTAGGATAAAAGTTAGCTATATCACAAAGTACGAGATTAAAATTATAACATTCACATGGTATGTAAAACGCTCTTAGATTTATATCTAGTAGTCTTTTTTGTACACCTTGGTGTGTAACGCCCCAAAATCCATCTTGGACGACATTACTATCTAAAATCATTCACATCATGAGAGCAACTAATAAAATCCATCAATAAAAAAAATTTCGTTCATCATATACATAATCTATAACATAATTCCCAAAAGAATATGTCAAACCATGACAATTACATTCAAAAAGAACTAAACATAACCTTGTAGCAGAATCACAAAAATAATATTAGACTTTACATTGTCTCAAAAAGAATTTTCTAGTCTATGATAAAAGAGAATATAGCTCTACATGTCCACCTCGAGATCTAGGTTCCCCTCTATTGGAGCTTCCCAATGTCCTTGCTCGTCAGCTCTGAGCTCCTCCTCTAGGCCATAATCTGAAGATGTATTGTATATAGTAGGTGAGCACTAAGCTCTGTAGCCACATTCCTCCCAAACTCGAATAAGGTTTTGAAACGTAAATAACAGTTCGTTCTCACTTTCAAAATATTATATATAACTTTGAAGTAAATCAATGACATTTAAACAGATCTCCAGTTTGTGTAGTAACAATAAATTCAATGAAGTAGTAAAACCAATTCCCAACATATAAGTCATTTCCAACCATAAACTATTTCCAACAAGTTCTTGTAGAATCTCATAGTTCCATAAGTTCTTATAGAAAACCAGAACAATATGTATATGTATCTCATGTATGATGTATGATTTCGTATGAATAAACATATTGAGAATATCCTGGCCCACACACACACCCAAATACTCGCACGGATATCTAACTTTGGGAGGAGCATATACTGACGCTTCGACAAGGATGATCCAACCTAGAAATAGTATACTAACTCTCAACCTCGATACTACATGAGCAAATAGTGGTTTGGTCATCGCAAGACACCAACCTCACTATGAGTGATAGGAACCTTCAAATCCACACGAAGTAAGAAACGCATCTAACCTACTCTACGATATCCAGTCAACGGCTACCCATGGTAATCCAAACATCCATAAGAGATACAACACAAACTCATTTCCTCAAATCACAACCAAATCCAAAAATCCTCAAATTTCACATATATTATTCTAATAGAACAATTTAAGAAAATATGTAAGAGATCATCAACAATACCATTTTATTTTTTCAATACAAAGCATTGGAGTTTTGAAATCAAGAACAAAGAAAAAATCAAGAGAAAAAATCATTTCTCTTAAAAAGTAGGGTTTTTAAAACACAAAAAAGAGATTTCTTGGCTAACCCCACCATAACTTTGTTTAAAACATGGTGATATTTGCTAGAGTATCAAGAAATAATAATTTCATATCATATATATAGGATTGAGAGTCAAAGCATACATATATTTATGCCCTAACCTCAATGGACAAGAATGGAAGAAAACCCATACCTTGCTTTCTTAGTTTGGCGAGAAGAGTTTGAGATTTTGATCTTCCCCAACTTGAATCAACAATTTAATTTCTTGTTTCTCCATTTCTTTCTTCCTATCCAAAATTATCTAGGGTTAGAAATGTTGAAATGGGGCTAATGGAGATGTGCTTAAGTATTTATAGTGGAAGAAATGACCTCTTGTGCGCAATTCTGAAAGCTAGATCAGTAAGTCACTTTCAAACGTCATTTGGCGTTCGAACGTCAATAATGCAAATTATTGATTCACGTTAGAACGTCACTTTAGATTTCAAACGTTGGTTACTTCCAGTACTTTTTCATTTCCATTAGATTTCATCAGAAACCAAAGTATTGAGTCTCACGGTCGTTCGAACGTCGATTCACGTTCAAATATCATTCCAGTTTCTGGTGAAACTTTCAATGAAGTTTTTGCCTGTTTAGAAATCGATTTGGAAAATTTTTGTGAAATACTCTTTTGTAGCCTTGGAAGTCTACTATCTACTGTAAAAATTTCAGATCAAATTAAAATTCGAATAAAAAGTTATGATACAAACACTAGAGAAATGTCAAAAATTCTTTTTACCCAAATTATTTCTAAAGTGCGTTTTTACTCCGGAATACTTCCAACTTCTACAACATAACCTATTGCCTCAACTAATATTTTTATTTATAATTCTACAATCATGCATACATTATTACATATATAAGAATTACTAAAAAATTATATTACTATATTAATATAAACATGTGAAAATTTACATGGTGTTTTTCTTTCATATTAGATCGATTATCATATTCTTTTTTTTTTTCATCATTTACATCAAGTCCAAGTTTTTTAATTACATTTATAAGTTCATCAAAAAAGGTCTTTCCCAGAGGTATCATCTACTTCCAAAAATTCTAAAAAATATTTTTCTACTTTTATTGGACTTGTTGAAATATCTACACATCGTAGTATAAAAGTCATTTGTTCCTGATGACTTGCATCAGGAGTACAATCAAGTATTATTGAAAAATATTTTGCTTCTTTAATATTATTAATGATTACACTTTCAATTTCAGAAAGCTAATGTTTGTATTAACTCATTTTGTATCTTATGTCTGAGATAATGATTATGAATTTCATTATCTTTAACTTGTCGAACACGTTCTTGTATTATTAGATCAAATTCTGCAATCATTTCAATTAAACTTAAAAAGTTTCCATTGTTATCTTGATATATTTTCTCATTTTTTTTCCAGTACATGCCAAATTATTTTTAGCAAGAGTTTTTACTACAGCTAAAATTCTTACAAGTGTTTTTTTTCAGACATTCTTTCTCTTTGTTAATTTGTTCTTGAATATTTGCATCAATAGTTTTATTTTTGACAATCTTATTTCTAAATCAACCCATGACTTCATATAAGTGATATGCTCATTAGATGTTTCATGAGTTTTGTGCTTATAACTAAAATTTTTTCAATCTTTAGTTCCTTCATTAACTAGTTGACTTGTGCTAGGTTTTGAATTGAATAACTTACAAAAAAAAAAAGCAATATACTCTATCTAAATCTTTTGAATATATTAACCATTTATTATCGTGATTTTTTCCGTTTAACAATTTTCGAGTGTAATATGCAAAAGAAAAATGTCTATTATTTTCATCATTAGGAAAGTCTAAATCATTTTTTTCCTAATAGGACCTCTTTCAACTAATAAGTCTCTTAATTTTGTGTTAATATTTGTCCATTGTCCTGGAACATAGATATTTATTGGAATATAATATAATAGTTCACTAACATGTTCACATTTTTCATCACTTTCTACTTCACTAACAAGCTCACATTCTTTACCAATTTAATTTTCTTTTAGATCTTTTTGGCATTCCGTTGATTTTGCTATATTATCTAATAGTTAGATCGTTGAATCATCATTTGAATTTTTTGTTGTAGTTGGTTTATCATTAATAACAAATTTATCCAGTGATCCGTTTTTAGATTCAATAAATTCATCTTGTTTTCTCTTTTTTTTTACGTTTTTCACATCCAAAATCATATCATCGATTAGACATGCTAATTATATAACTTGCAGTTACAACAATGAAAAATTATAGCACAAAATTTATAAAAATTAAATTAAACTAAAATCAAATTTAAAGAACAACAAAACCTTGTACTGTGAGAGAGCAAAACAATTGGCTTTGTCACAAGACTCACAGTATCAAAATTTAAGGGCAACAATCAACTATCAAGATTCAAGCACTTAAGTTTCTGTCAAAAAAAGAGACATTCTAAATCTACAATAATATAAAAAATATGAAACCAACATATTAAAAATTCCAATTTCTAAGCACACTAAACTTCTAATTTTTTTTATGAAATTTCTAATAAAAAATGAGAGAACAATTGAACAAACCAGTTTATTATAGTAGATTGAGCCGAAATTTTTTTGACCCTTGAATCTTGATCACTATCAATTAATTGATGGTTTGTTGAACTACAAGATATTATAGAATAGAGAGCTTTAGTGCTCTTTCTTTATTCAGATTCAAACTTCACAGAGAGAGAAAGGGAGGCGTGAGGGAGTGGCATTAAACATTACTGTGGTATGTGAGTGAGTGTATCCCGTAATTTGTGCGAGAGAGGCAAAGCGGTGTAGAGAGCTTTGCTTAATTTCTTCACAAACAAGAGAGAGAGAGAGAGAGAGAGAGATAAAGAGAGATTATCCTTCTTTATTGTAGAGGTCTAACAGTCTGCTACAGTTGGCAAGTGGAATAATTTTCTAGGTAAGTTGTTGAAGTGTTAATGGACCCATCAATAAAATTTAGACCCTCTCAAGCCAGCCTATCTAAAATATATATACCTATAACTAAAACTCTTAACAAAGGATACCAAAATTTTGCAAAAAATTGGGGGCCCTAGGCGGCCAACTAAGTGGCCTAGGCCTAGGGTCGGCCCTGTTTTGACATTAACATGAGTATATTATTATTTGTCTTACTGAATTTTACTTTTTTTTCTCTTCCATATTGAGAACTAATCATTTCTAACTTGTTAATTTTATGTCGAATTCACATCGTGTTAATGCATCAATATCGTAGATTTCTACCACCTCGGAAGTTTTCAAATAATTAGATCAAATTTTTGTGAATGTAAGTCTAATTTATCCAATAACTTTATGTTAAGAGAGTTATTGATTACAAAAAATATAGGATTAATAAAATTTGGTTGCCAATTGATGACAGACGCCACTATGACAACACCATGACTAGGAAGGACTCGTTAGGGGAGTGAGATTTCCTCAAATATATTTCTCTTCAATTCTTTTCTTGCCGGATTATATATTATTTATTCAAGTGAGACTCATTGCATATAAGTGAGTCCCTCACTTATTAATGGTAAATGATCTATTAAGAAGAAAATTGAATAAAAAATGTATTGATGAGGATCATGATTAGATCTGTCAATAGATAGGGTTTGGATCAGATTCTAACTGATTCGAATTCAAATTTGATTTCAAAAGTCCGATCCTAATTCGATAGATTTTATATTTTGTGGTCCATATACAAATCCGTTAACAATCTGAAAATCTGATTCAATCCGATTCGAATAATAATCAACTAAATTTGAATAAATTATACTTAAATTTCTTCCAAATTTGTTTAAATAATCAATTAATTTCTTTAATACTTATATAAAAAATATATATAATTCGGATTGGATTATAATCGGATTGAATATATGTATATCCAAATTCAAATCCGTAAAATATAAGATATTGGATTTGTGTTCGGATTCGGATTATCGATAAAATATATTATTTTATACCCAGCTAATCAAATTCAGATCAAAATTCGATCCATTAACAAGCTTAATCGCAATACCTTGCCACCCACAAAAAAAAAATGCCAAAAATTAAGTAAAGGCATGAGTTTGTTGGTTCTCAACAGATAGTCTTACGTATTGTAAATGCTAGATCATTTAGTGCAAACAGATTGGATTGGTTAGGTTAGCCTATTTCAATTTTTTTTTCTGATTGGTTCATTTATGCGATTCAGATAGGTTGTGGGTGATTGTTTATATTTGAAATCTATGTATTATAATCGTAGTTAAACATGCTTAGCCGAGAGTAAAATTAAAATGAGTGATCCCTAAAAAGTCCTTCTGTTGCACCCTGTTGTTTGTAAAATTACTTATTAAAATTTCTGATATTGTGTAACTTAGAATAAAATAGTAACAGTTAAGCGCGAAACAGTTACACAAAATACAGAAACAATTACAGAAGAATTAATGAAACAGTTACAACAGTTTTAGTGAAACAATTACACGTAATTGTTTAACTAATATAAATACTAACTCGTTTGCAGAACATTTATTGAATTTTATGTAGATCAAGGCTAGTGTTTGATACTATATCCTTAAGTCAGATTTCATCCCTACACATGGTGCTTATGGAATATAAAGAGTCTGTCTCTCAGGATACAATAATCTTCACACGAGTAGAAGTAGCACTCCAATCTACTTGTCCAGCGAATCATAAATTGTGTTGTATACTCTCCAAATGCAGACTGTCTTAATGATGTATGAGATTATCTTAAATGACCACAAATGTATTGGATGCAAAAATGATTATGTAACTGAGTTATTTATAGAGAGAATAGTGACTGATCCAGTCAGTCACCATTAGAACGGATGCAACCCAACAGATATATGAAGCCAGAAAACACCACTTGTGTAATTGTTCTCTATAAACAAACACAACTCAAAATTTCGAACTGAAAGGAGATTATCCTCCGAACAAGTACAAATAGGTACCTAAATTTAATTTTGATTCAAAAAATATCGACCAATTAATTAAACGAATTTTCTCCAAAAAATATAGGGCTTGGTCTAAATCACACCCATACCAAAGCCCGGCCAGGTTGTGGCGGGTGCCACCCGCACATGTATGATAAAACTGAAGGCATGTAGACACTCAATTCGCACATAAAACTATGGTACTCTTTGGGGCTCAATTTCATAGGACAAACTTGACCTATATATGTCCATGTAAAATTTCTTCTTTAACTAATGTGGGATTGATGTCAAATTTCACATTGCACAACCTCTATTTTAACATTTCAAGATGGTCACTTTGGAGCCTATTTTCTCATTTATTTTTTACTCGATTTGAGCAAGTGAATATATTAAATTATTCTCCTCACCGAGTAGAATACATACCAATGAAAATTTACTTGAAATAATGAACGGGTCCCACTTTAATTTATGTTTAAAGTCGACAAAAAAATCAGTTTTTTACACTTAAAAAACTGTTTTGGTTCAACACACCCTTTTTTAAAAACATTAAAAAAATGTATTATAATTACCCCTTATTATGCATAGTGGATGATATTGAGCCAAGTTAAAAACTTCTCAAACATATTTTTTAATGTCCCTTAATTATGTGAGTGCCTAGGGTGGATAAGAAGTGGTCATCAATTTCAAGTGAGATTTACAGAGTTGAACACGTTAAAATAACTAAAACTTATGATGCCCGAGTGTCCTCAAATCACGTGCACCAAGTCTTCTCATACAATTCCGTACTTTTTTTTCTTTAAAACTAAATACACTCTCTCAAAAACAGGATGAGGGCATTGCTCGAAGAACTACAAGAGCTTCGGTGTTTGCATTTACAACCTTGAAAGATCACACTACTGAGATTTTTCTTATTTATAAGTTATTTTCAACACGTTAAATATCAAAATTTTTTAATTCAATTTTGAATTATCTATGGAAATTATGGGCTTCAATCCATTAAGGGATGCCAAGGAAGATTGAAGTAATCTTTTTTTCCAATTACAGCCTCCAATAAATATTCTTAAAGATATAATATTTTTGGGGGATGGAGGAGAGGGCAAACCAATTGAAAGGACCCTTATAATACCCACAATCACACAATTTGTCGAAAATAAATTGAAATAGTAATTATCAATGATACAAACCTTAATCCAGGGTATCAATCGTGTTATGTTCGTGTGACTCATATCTCGTGTTATTTGTGTCGTGTTTTATTCATGTTAAGACCTACGAAAAAAATGTATTTAGCGTGTTCTGAGTATTAAACATTAGTCTAGATTATTTATTATGCATATTTAATAATCATGCTAATTATATAATCATTCGTACTAAGTTCGTATCAACATGTTAGAGTAGACACTTAAACCATCAATAAGGAAATGAGGTACAATGTCTTAAATGCATTTAATTGTCCAATATAATTGAACTAGTCATAACTCATGCTTGAAGACGCGATAAAATATAAAATTCGAGCTTCCAAAAAAATTGATCCCATTATATTAATTTTTTTAAAATATATATTAACTACAAATAAATCAAATATTAAATGATTAATATTACTATATACATGTAACTGTTGGATTGTATTCTACAATCAAATATACATCATATTTAATTTTTTTGTATGCAAAAATATCATATTATTATAATACAAACAATAATATTTTTTTGACAAAAATATCATAATCTATAATATAATTAGATATTTCAATAATGACAATCTTATAATGAAGCTTCATTATAAAACAAAATAGAAAATGTCTAATGAGTCAGATCAAATACTCAAAGAGAGGTAGAATAAATCAATAATTAGGTTTAACAACAATTAAAATTAGAATTTATTATTTCACACATAATTTATCATTCAATTTAATTACATATTTAATTTTAATTTTTTATTAAAAATTATTATTTAAATATATTTACTTACAACGCATGTCGTGCATTACTAGTAATTATAGAAAATACCCATCATATTTTAAAATGATTCAGAGATGCTCTAGCTTTATACATTGTGAGAGGAACATCTCTCCCAATTCACACGTAAGAACTATTTATTGGATGTAAAAATCTCCAGATCAAAAGTGTGTTATAATAGAAACTTTCATACTTTTGATACGATGCATAAAATTTATAATTTTTTCGCAGCTACACTATGCCAATCCCTTACTACCAGCCAGCCCTACACCAATCATGTATGAATAATAATGCAAAGTTTGAATAAAAAATTGATAATTTCAATCATGTATACTTATCCTAAGAAGAAAATTGCAACAAAGATAATAATGCAATACCCGACATGAAGTCAAAACTTAATAAAATATGAGCTTGACCTGAAAATCCCTAAGATGTGAACTTGAGTTTATCCTCACTTGTGCTTGATTAGTCCACACTACCATAAAAGTTGAAGATAATGTTAATTAATTCTGTGATTTATCTCTCTTGGATAAGTTTTATCATTTGTTCATACTAGTATATGCATAGCAGAGAAGAAGAAACCAGCAGGTTGAGAGAGAGAGAGAGAGACTTGACCATATGTAGTGCATGATCAGCAAGGTCCACCCCCCATATATGGTTTTACAACTGCTGCTGGTGACGTTAGAATTTCTCTGTCCAAAATGGTGATAAGTTCAACCAGAAAAGATAAGATTTTTTGTGCATTAGTGTTTGATAGCAACAGGAGCTTGCATGTCATGAATACTGTGTAACTTCATAACAGAATATCTTTTCATGTCCATTAATGTTGAACACTCTATGGTGGACTCCAGGTTGGATGGACATATTGCAACTCTTCCATCAAATTGGCCAATGTTTTTGTTTTTTTTAGTAACAGGAAAATTCTTGATATGTTTCCAACGTGTAGAAACACACTTATGTCGTTCAAACTTGTAAATTCAAATAGAACTAAAGACAAATTCCGGGTGCATGAATTAGTATATGAATCTATACACCAGTTAAATAATGCCTTGCGATTGGATGAGGATTTGAACCCACACCAATGACTTGAATACGATTTATCCAAGTAACTGAGGTTCATACTATCAATCAACCACGTTTTTTGTCACTCAAGGAACTTGAACTTTTAACCCTAGAAAGACAAAACCTTCACAAAACAAAAAGTATTATTAGATCAAAGACCGATTGATAAATTGGACAATGTTACAAGAAGCATGAAGTTAAAACTTAATCTACTTATCAATGTTATACGAAAATAGTGTTATTTGATATCAATTCTAAATTTTTTCTCCTAACTTGACATTATTTAGTTATGATGACTTTAATGAGAAAAAGTATTAGCATGATTCAAATTCAAACTTTTGATAAAGCTCCTCTTTCGATACTTTATTCTTACCTTACAACTAATTCATGGAGTTCCATCTCTAATCAAATAGTTACTCGTCTCGTTCCATTTGGATTACGCCACTCAATTTTATCACTTTCCATTGCACTATGAACACGCAACGAAGAGGGTACCTGGCCTCCATAATGTGAGTTTTGATTATTGGATTGACTCTAATCACATAGTTCCTTGTCTCCCTCCATTGTGATTTTGCCACTCAATTTTATCACTTTCCATTGCGCTACGAACGCCGCAAACGAAGAGGGTACGTACATGGCCTCCATAGTGTGAGTTGTGATTATTGGATTGACTCTAATCACATATAATTCCTTGTCTCGCTCCATTTTGATTCCGCCACTCATTTTTATCACTTTCCATTGCACTGCGAACCAACAACGGTCTTCTTCTTCTATGTAACTTGCTATTAATGCTCTCTACATTCTGCAACACCTGCTATCTGATTCCTCAGTGAATATCCATGCAAGACCATTCCATGTACCCAAAGAAAATCATTTGAAATAAATACTTAGCCAATGACGATAGTCTGATCTAAAATTGGTTCCATTGAAGTCAGAAGATGACATAACTTATCTACATGATTCATACATGATTATTCGAAGCTTGGAAGTTCCCCCAATTAGTAGGACCGCAGTGAAGGACAGTTCATGTGCTCTATATAGGCATATAGTGAGGGGGTGGCCCTCTTCACTAGCTAATGTCTTTCTCCTCATTCCAAGTTTCTATGCACTGTGGTAATATATAGATCCATACAACAAGGAACTCATGTAAGACCATGTGACATTGGAGCGAGAGAGAGAGAGAAAGAGAGAGAGAGAGGAACTATTAAATCAATGTTTTGATCACACTCTATATGTTAGTAGTAATAAGTATCATCAACCCTATTGGACAAACAAAGAGCAAGACATAACTCTATACATCTCCAGTACGAGTTTTTTTTTATTGTATAAAATTTGAATTTAACCAATATGTGTAATTTGCTACTAATTATGTGCATCTGGAATTTAAATTGCAGTAATATATCCGGGAAAAATTGTGAATAAGATGATTCTCCATTACACAAAAAAAAAAAGAGAAAGAAAGAAATCGCAGACTATTCTATGCTCATGATGGAACAAAACACTAGTGACCAATTCTAACATTTACACCCCATGAACAAAAAGAAAAGAAAAATACAGACACCATCCTTTCTGTTTAATTGTTTGAAACCTATCTCCCTTTACCAATCACCGCTGAAAGTTATTCATTGGCCTAACAATAAATAAATAATAATTAAAAAAAAAAAAAGAACATATCACACTACTACAGTCTACAGCCTTACAGTGCCCCATGTGTTTTCCCTATATTGCAAATCAACTTTTCACCACCCCATCTTCTGCCAAAACGGAATCTGACCCACAAAACCGTCCGTCGATCTGACTTCTTCTGCAATCTGACTCTCATTGATTGAAAACCTCAGTATTCACTTGCCACATACCAACATTTTAACCATAGTTTTGAAAATTGCCGGACCTGTAACAAACCTTTTACTCTTTTAGTGTTACCTTGACAGTTACCGTTATTTAAAACTACGGTTTTTAACTGTTCTCATACTTGTGTCAGCCAACTGTGGTGGCCACAGAAGATGGCCTGTTTGTTACTACCTCATAACCACCACCATCATCTTCTTCATCTTCATCGTCTCCGTCGTCTCCATCGTCATCCTCATTGTCATTCTGATCAAAATTCTCACTCTCATGACCATCCATGGCGGAATCTGGTGGGTGTTGGTGTGGTGGAAGCGGCCATTGCTGCTCGGGTTGAACCATTATTGGTGCTGGATTGAGAGAACCATCAGCTTTGGCTTTCTCTTTGTATAGAGCATCAAGCTGGTGAAAATATGGACATGTTTTCGCATCTTCAGGTCTCTTTTTGTTGCTTTCTTTCACTTTCTTGAAGTACTTGTTGATGTTCTCCCACTTCTCTTTACACCTCTTGGCACTCCGGTTGTACCCATGGTTGCGCATGGCGGCGGATATCTCCTCCCAGAGAGGACCTTTTGGCCCATTTTCCTGATATTTTAGATCAAGTTCGGTTCGAAGCCTAATCAGTTCTTCAATCTCCATTTTTGGCCATCTAGAAGAGCTTGCCGGAACAAAATTATCACCACCATTGTCAGTTTTTAGTGCCGGTGGCGGTGTTTGTTGCTGTGGTTGTGGTGGTGGTGGTGGTTGTAATTGTGATTGTGGCTGTGGTTGTGTCTGTTGCAATTGTGGCGGTGGCAATGTATTTGCTGGCAATTGTACTTGAATTTGCATTGGAGGCACAGGAACTGCATTGGGGTTTTGAGGGTTTTGTTGTGAAGTTGCTTTCTGTAAGAATTGAATCACTGCTGCATCTTTGGCGGCGGTCATTGATCTTTCTTGGACTAAAAGATCATGCTCTCTATTCATTCTTGCCATTTCTTGCACTCTCCATTGCTCTTCTCTCATCATCCGATCGCGTTCACTTTTTTCCAATCTCTCCAAGAATTTCTTCTGCATCTCCTCTTGCTTCTCCATCACCTCCCTCGTTAGCCTCTCGAAAAAGCCCTTCCATTTTCTCTTCCTCTTTCCCCGCCTTTCAGGCTGTTCATCAGATGAAGTAGAAGAAGAAGTTGAATATGACAACATGCTTGCAGATATGTTTGGATGAGAAGATGGGTGTGTAGTATTTCGAGAAAGATTCGTGTTCATTGGTGTTATCGCTGGTGCTGGTGTCGGTTGTGATGGTGGCCGCGAAGAATTTATAGGGTTTACGATTGGTCTGGCAGAATCTTGAGAGAATGTTATATGGTTTGTCGTTGATGGAATAGTAACTTGTGGCAAAATAGGAGGATTAGACCTCCCCGGCATTGCCACCACCGCCGTTGTGGTGGTCGTTGTCATAATAGTTTGCAGTCGTGGTGGAGGTGGATGTGGTGATGGAAGAGGAGGATGATTTTCGAGGGCGGCTAATTGATCGAAAAACCGATAGGTTTTGCCCTCTGGTTTTGAAGATCGGCCTTCTTTGGTTCTCTTGTGGTACTTGTAAACATTCTCGAATTTTTCTTTGCATTTCTTGGCACTTCGATGATAACCAAGCTCAGCCATTTTCCTGACAACAACAGTTCCAAAGAATAACACACGCACCATTTCTGTTTTTACCCATCTTGAATTGATCAACAAAACAAACTGAAAGAGTATTCACACATAAAATAAACACCAAATCAAGTTTACAGCAGCAATTCAACAGGAACATTTAAGAATCAAAACAACGAGAGAGAGAGAGACAGAGAGGAGATCCAAAGAAAAACACACGTTTACAGAAGTAACTGAACATGAACATTGAGCATTTAAGACAAGAATGGAGAGAGAGAGAGAGAGAGAGGGAGAGAGAGATTATGAATTTGGATCAAATGAACTAAAAAGACTAACCCTTTAATCCAAAGACAATAATTCAATGAGAGAGAGAAAGAGAGAGAGAGAGGGCACCCAAGAATGAAAAACAAGCAAATTCAAACACATTTCATAGGAAAGCACAAGCTTCATGTTCGTAGAGTTTTAATACCAAAACAAATGTTCCTGGAGTTTGTTTTACGACCTTCGAGTTCTATCTTAACTGAATTATGCTAAATGGGTGTAAAAGGTTTAAGATGGAGGGAGAAATTCGAAGAATCAATGCTTGTGAAGAACAATTCCTCCCAAATTAAAAGATAAATTTGATGCTGAAATTCCCAAGAAAACACTAGAAAGATTCTAAATTTCAATCAAATGGACTGAAAAAGACCGACTCATTAACCCAACAACAATAATTCAATGAAGTTTGATCCAAAAGATCACTTGAAACATACCCAAAAAAAAAAAAACAAATATTCAATATCATAATAAACTCTAATTTTCATGAAATTCCATAACAAGATTTATAAATTTATTACCTGGATACATCTTCCCATAAGGGACCTTTGGGACTTGAGTCTCTAAAAGCAACGTCCATTTCCGATCTTATCTTCAAAAGAGCCAGTGTTTCTTGTCTAGGCCACCGGTTTCCACCAGAATTTCTCTCTCCTTCGTCCATTCTCACCTTCTCTTCTTCACTGAATCCACCAGTAATTGTCTCAAACACACCCACTTGACCACCACCAGTGCCACCACTAGCACCACCACTTTCCTGAGCTTCAGCAGCCGCGGCGCCGTCCCCTGAACTGTCTATTAAGCCGGAAACTCCTAGCATCATGAGAGTTCCAAGTTCCAAGCCAATTACAGCTGCAAAAAATAAAAATACAGAAGATGGTGAATTCTGTGGATTTATTAAGATGGTTGTGTGGTGAATTCATTAATTTATTTCGGTGGGTTCTGCCTGTCTATCTCACACAAAGAGAAAAAATTAAAAAGAAATAGAAAACAACTCCCTTTTTAGCTGGGGAATCTTTTGAACTTTCTTTACCTTTTTTTTTTTTCTTTTTTTCTGGTTAAGAAATGTTTTTAAGAAACTCCAGAATGGTCGAAACTCATTCAGATCTCTCAGTAACAATAAAAATGGCACAAAAATATAAAATAAGGTAAATCTACAGTATCCAAAAAATTATTGTATTTTTTTTTCAATTGTAGGAGTGTTTAGACCAATTTACGCATATTTCGATTAATTCTATCTCTAGTCAGGTCCGTTCAAAAGTAGGTAATTCACGCCGAAATTAAGATATTCATGAAAGATAAATCCTTCATGTTGTGATCTTAAAAAATTGTCAAGATTCGAATTTAAGACATCTGAATTTACGGTTCCTCCATATTACTGCTTGATTTACCCTTTGTTAAAATTATTGTATTTAAGGCTATATATTTTTTGCATAAAATTATAATTTGAAAAAGTTGAGATTAATCCCCAACACTTTTTTATTATAATAAATCCACTAAATCGAGTTGTAATCTCACCTTATTTTACAGTAATTTTAATAGTATATAGAAAAATAAACCCGATAAAATATGGGTTAGTCTTATTTTGCTGTAATTTAACTTAAAAAAATTAATTTACTTCAAAAATTATAATATTATAAGTTTCATATATATATAAAAAAAGTATATAGTAAAAAGAAATTGATGAGCAGCAGCTGCAGATAGCGACGGAGGTGATAATAAGTTGGTGTTTGTCTGTTCAGCTAAATATAGTTAAAAGCCGGCCCAAGTAGGTCACCTTTGCTTTCTGGGCATTTTGGAATTCAGTGGTGGGGTGTTTTAAAATGACTATTTTACCCCCTAACATTATTCTCATTTGACCTTTAATCATGCAATCTGAATTCTCAATTTTTTTATTAGATCCACCTGATCATCGATCAGGGATTTCCTTGTGTAAACCCAGTTTTTTTTTAATGGGGTTGTCTGTGAATTGTCAAAAAAGCCCATGGTTTTCAAAAGTCAATATTATATGTTAGGAAACTAATACTAGTACTCTCTTGTAGCTTAGATTTAAATCTCTTTCAATACACTTTCTTCTATCTTTCTAAATGGTAGTTGAAGTTCACTCATTATAAATTCAAGAAAACCCAATATAGATAAGTGTACGAGACTTCCAATACTATGTGATGTAAAGAGAATCAAATATACGAAAATCTCCATGTCCAACACTTCCATCACTCAAAATTGAGATACTTATTATTTACAAGTGAGCTCCGCAGTCATGCACGACGAGTCTTCTATCATTGAGTAAAGTTTGGTAGAATTATAATGGATAATTTTATTTTATTTTGGTCAACAGTCAAGAATATCTATGTCAGCTTACACACACTTCGACTTAATTTCTTTTCTGATCCAGTCAAAGACAGGTTATTTATGCCGGACTTAGAGTATTCATGAAGAATAAATTCCTCAAAATTTGGTCCTAAAGGATACAGAAATTAAAACTCAGGACGTTTAGACTTACAATTGGTTCATATTACAGTAATGGAAAAATTCTGAACAAGATAACAACCATCTTTTTTTTTTTGAGTTTTTGTCAATGGAACTATGGTGCTTGTGTGGCCACGCAGGCCGTTAGGACCTACCGCGACTAATTTGTTACCATGATTGTCCAAAATTTTGCCTTAAGAAGAAGTTAGAAAGGTCTATTGAGGTGGGGTTCCATTGTTGAATTAAACAAGTTAGATGCATGTCATTTTATTAGACAAAATCATTTATGAATATGATTAAATAGTGACAAATTCAGTTAGGTTGCAACCTACCATAATAAATGGCTTGGAATTTTTAATGAAAAAAACCGCATATTTATTGGTGATGGGTCCTAAATTTTTTTATTTTTTTTTGGATAACGGGAAATTGTCTCGGCCAAAAGTTTTTTGCACCATATTGCAATGCATATTCTGGATTAATGCAATCACCCACAAATCGTGTGTATTGGCAAATTCAAGTTAGTGAGCAAACCTAGGGGGCGATAAGTGAATTATTAGATGTTTCTCTACTTCTTGTATGTGGGAGAAGTTGGTTAATAACATCATTTTATCTTTTATTAATAGATATTTTGAAATAAGTATTTTTTTTTCTAAGGTCAAGGTTGTCTGAGTTATCTTACGCGCTTCTCGGCTAATTTCCTCTCTGATCTGATCAAAAGTAAGTCATCTACGTCGGGACTAGGATATTACTGAGGGATAAATCCCTTATGACTTGTCCTTAAGAAATTGCCAAAAATTGAATTCAAGACATCTAGGTTTAAATCTCGTAACTTGTAGGTCATAAATTTTTAGTTTATATCACTGAACTTAAATAACTTGCAAGTGTTCATTAGGGTATTGAATATATCTATAATCAACCAAAAAGACATGTCACATTGCCTAAGGTCACTAGAATGGACTTGTGAGGTATGACATGTACAATTAGCATACCGTTCGTTCTACTCGTAACAACCCATTTCATCTTTGCCTAATCAATCAACAACACAAATTAGATTTTGAACCTTTTTTCTTATTAGTTATACTTGTATTCACACCTTCTTCCTATCAAGTTGTCAAAATCAGTCTTTTTATCATCTAAAATCGTCTAAACTAAATATCTTGTGATTCACGATTCTTGTATACGTTTAGTATGTAAACCACTCGTATATATCAAGTTAACTACATGTCTTTTACAAGACAACTAGCCATAATTCGTACTATTCAAACGCTTAAAATTACATGATTTGAAACATAATTCTTTTTTTTAATTACATTATTTAAAATTAATTTTTACTCATTTTTTTTTAAAAAAAATAGACAGATTTTTTTCAAAAGACATAACTTAAAAAAAATATTAATATGGAGACATTATATATGGATTTCCCAAAATACCCAGATTGTCAGCATGAGTTTTTTTTACCTAATTAATTGTTGCGTGTAAGAAATTGCAAGAGTAATAAATTGTTTAACCTTCGACGTGGTAGCTAACAACAACCACGTATACACATATTTAATCTTCGTACCTTGATATGTTTCTTTAATACACAAGAAATGTGTCACACTGTCGTTTCGATTATTGTCCTTGATTATTATTCTCAATTAATGAGCAAGTGTAATTTGAATTGTTGAAGCCAAATTACTAATTAATTAAAAAAAAAATTGTGTCACGTATCCAAAATATGATTTTCGTCTTTAGAATAATCTATTAGTGTTACAATCTAATCATTTCATGTGGAAGGACCCAAATGGGGATAGGATTATAATTAATTTACGTTGTGAATAGAGAAGGGAACATCCTAAAACTAAAGAATAATCAACTAGATTAAAGTAGGTTTGCTAACAGATCGGATTTGAATTTATTCTAATCCGATCCTAGAATACAATGAATTTTATTTTCATGGTTCATATCTGAATCCGTTAACAATCCAGAATCCAATTTGAAATTTCGATTTGAATAACTTAGATCCCGTTTGGTAACGTTTTTGTTTTTAGTTTTTTATTTTTCATTTTGTTTTTTAGAGTAAACAAAAAAAAACTCATTTGGTAACCGATTTAGTTTTTTTTTTTTGCCACTATTTTATAAACGAGGGACGGTTTTCAAAAACAAAAAAAAAAAATTTTGTTTTCGTTTTTGAAAAACGAAAAATAAAAACGTTACCAAACGGGACCTTAATTAACTAAATTTTAACAAATTATACCTAAATTTTAGTTAATATTTTTGAAATACTCACTTAATTTCTTTGGTATTTATATAAAAATATATAAATAATTCAAATCGGATTATGATTGGATCAGATATAAGTATATTCAAATTTGAATCCATGAAATATAAGATATCGAATTCAAATTCATGTTCGAATTATCGATAAAAAATATTAATCCATATTCGGTTAATCAAATTCAAATCAAAATCCAATCCAATGATAGGCTTAAACTAAACCCTAAAAACTTGTAAGGTTAATGATGAAATTTGGCCATATAAAAATATGAATGTGTGTTTGGCTAAGTTGTCTATCACGTCTGAGTAATATACCGGAAAAACAACATATGGAACATTTGAATATATGCTTAGATCGTACATAATTTACAAATCAAAATTTTTTTGAAAGGTCACATTGCTATTGGAGTTGGAAAAAAGTATTGGGGCCTTTTAAAGCATCCGACTAATTCTTTTAGACAAATATGATCCCCTTATCCCACAAATACTCTTATAATTATAAAAATAATCCCCAAAATGATTCAATGAATAGAACATGATTTCGTTGATGAGGGAAGAAACAGATCACAAAGAAATGAAAACAGTGCATCTTTAATCATTAGGGATGGTTCAATGATTAAATTTGATATTTGATAACTCAAAGGCCTCAGGTTTGATCTCTTCTCATACTTCATAAATGTTAGTCACCCTTGTTCTTCATAAACATGTTCCAACTCAGTTGAAGTCATGGTGACAGTTGTTGAATTCGAAAGAGTAGTCGATACAAATTTGAATACTTTATAACCAAAAAAAAAAGTGCATATTTTTACTAAAGAAAATGGAGTAAGAAATAATAGAGCCTAGTGGTTGCTTATGCATATGATTAACTCAATGTCTCAATAGAGTCAAATTAAAACCGAAGGCAGTGGGCCAACAAATAAATAATGCAAAAAAGGTGGAGCCAATCAATCAATTACCCTACTAAATGCACAAATCAACAATAACTGCTGACTTATAAATGTGTACAAATCATATAAGAAAGTACATGGGATCATCATTTGAGGGGTACTTTGGTCAACCCAAAAATCCAAAACCATCTAGTAAGCATATTTCTATCATTTGGTCAAATTACTGATTAAATTCATTATTATTATTATTTTAACACCATACCAATTTAGGGGAGAAGGAGTCGAACTCGGAATCTCTACGTTACAAGTGGAAAAATTCTTATATCAGAATAGGGCTGGAATTTTGATTAAATTTATTAATTAAGTTCACTGTAAAAAGAGTTCTGTGTTAAACGACATATTTTATTAATTCAATGACAATAATTGTGGTTTGTAAATTTAGTCAAACTGGTATTATTGTCGCATTCATAAACATCTAACATTATTGAAAGTAAGAAAATTACTTTCTAGAAGGGTGTAATCGTAAAATGGTATCGAAGCCGGGGGTGAAGAAGTAAGTTTGGTAAACATCAAAGGCCAAGGGGTACCGTTTCATATTTATTGAGAGAGAGAGAGATGAGAGATAAGTCTGAGAGAGAGAGAGAGAGATGAGAGACGATCTCATCTCTCTCTCTCTCTCTATAGACATATGTGATATGAAATTGGTTGTCCTATAATGACATTATTTTTACTACTTGTTTGATGTCTGTGCTTGGCTGGCAGTGGGCTTACTCTAGCTGTTCGAGAGAGGCCTTTCTCTCAGTAAGCCACTAAATTTGCAGGTGGAAATGTACAACTCATACATAAGAAAGGGGTATTAAATTTATAATGTCCTTCAACAAGGTTGTATGTATTGATGGGTAACATGGGACCATCAAATTTTGATCCCTCGTATTTTAATCGTGTTCTTATTAGAGTTCGCATTTCATATTTGTCAACTAAAGTATGGGTTGTGTGATTCATGTCACTTAACTACACCCAAAAAAATCGCCCAAGTTTAGTCTATAGGTGGACTATCAACCTTTGAAAATCGCCCGGAGTTCAACAACAATTCATATGGGTTAAGCGAATTCACAAGTCTACATTACTATTAAATGGATCCCGAGGCTATCCTCAAATGCGCACCATTTCAACACGAACCATTTAAGTGTTGTGCTCAAATCTCCAGTTCAAATCTGCTAATTTCCTATAAGTCTAGTGTTCTATTAAGGGGTTGTGTCAAAAATCCTTGATCGTAATCAAAATTTACAAAAAGGGATGAGTGTTTCGACACCCATTTTAATAATAAAATATAGTAATAAAAAAAACTAAGAAAATATAAAGGCAATTTGAATGATCTCTAGGCTTTGCATAGCTCAACGTGTAGGGGTGGTACATGGCTAGTAGATTTTGTTGAATCAATTCCTATATTACTATGATGTTTCGTGAATATTGTGATTTCTAAGTTATTTTTTATTTACTGGTGTATGAATAAAAGGGGTTTTCAAATCCACATTTTTCAATGAAAACCAATGAACAGAATCTTCCTTGTGAGGTGTAGCAGCTATCATGGCAGACATCAAAAAACTTTGCAGTCTTTTATTCTCTTGCTTTTCAATATGTGCCTAGAGTGAGCATCAATGCTACTCATTTTGCAGCTGCTAAAAAGGCCAATGCTCTAGCTGAGAAGTGGAGAATTGGTTCACCTGTCCATCTACAGAGCTAAAGGCTAATATACCTCGTTTCTGTTATGATTTAAACTATTTTTTAGGGTTAAGTCATAAAAAAAACTATTTTTAATAAATATTTTAATCCTGACGTGGATAGTATGTCTTTAATTATATTAAAAAGAGAATTAATCAAGGTGCACATAAGCTGGTTCAGACACCCTAACCTTTAAAACAAAAAAATAAAAAAGAGCTAAAGGCTATTTTGATCAAAGATTTTAATCTTCTCATTAGCTCATTTATAACCTAATTGTCTCTCATGAAAAAGAGGAAAAAAAAAACCACCAATCAAATTTGGAGAAAGGGAGTATACTCAGACAAATAAACAAACATTATTGGACAACATAATTTCCTTTTTTCTAATTCATCAAATTATTTTTCTTTTTTTGTTCAATGATTAGGAGTATCTAAATTAACTTACGTGAACCTTGACTAACCCCTTCTTCTGTTCTGTCAATGGCAGGTCATTCATGCTGGGGCAAAGGCAGGCATCATGAACTGGTCCCAAAAGATTATCAATATTCAAACTCAGATCGTCTAGGTTTTATTGTTCGTCCATGTTACGACTTGACTTACCTGTTAGGATTAATTCATGAGATAGCTAATAACTTTAGGGGAAGTTCTACAGGACTGTCGGCAGTACCAGTACTGAAAATAGCTAATAACTTTTTAAAATGAAATTACAACTTTTTAAGGTGTAAATTATAACTTCAAAAGGTATAATCAATTATGAAATGCTGAGATCGATACCGCACTTTTTATGATTGATCATGGGTGTTTGTGATCGATCATGACTTTCCTTAAGCAATTGTTACTTTATCACACAAAGTAATAATCAACAATATCGACACCGAAATTTTTTTTTGGGTACCATATAGTTTCCCCTAACTTTAGATATGGGATTATGGGTAGATAATTCTAGTGTAGGCATGAAAAGGAAATTTGAAATAATAATATTATGTTAGACTTTCTATTATATATATATATATATATATATATATATATATATTATTGAACATTATACACAATATGAGTTGGAAGATGGTGTGACTGTGACAGCTTCCCAAATAGTTAAATATGTCAACGTAGTTTACTTTACTTTGAAGTATAATGAATTAAATATACTTAAGAAAGTACAATTAGTCTATGCTTGGCAAGAACTATGGAGATCGAACCAATTGCAATCTTGGAATTAATTTTTTTTTCAAATGCCAGACAGAGCTGTGATTATCTTACCTTGCTACATGCATTAACCAATATTTAAAATATATATATAGTCGTATGTATAAACATTAATTGAATATAATGTTAATAAATTTTATGTGATGTGCGATTCAAATCCCATACAAGAGGCTTTTTTTTTAATATTTTCGTTAATAGTAAATTACTCATCATGTATCGATGATAGAAGACTCGATTATTCCTTGAATCCCGAGATGTGCATGCTTTTGTGTCATTAGTCTTTTTTTTTTTGGGGGGGGTGACAAAAATAAGGTGAGGACAAAGAAGAACGTTCAGAGACCACCTCAATAGACCTTCACTAGTGGGATTATGAGGAAAACGAATCTAATTATGTTAACATAACAGTCAACCACCGAGTACCAATGTGAACTCTAAGACTCAAACTTCTAACCTCAAGATGAGAAATTCGATCAGTATCCCACTGAACCAGTACACCCGGTGGTTCCGTGTCATTAGTTATTTAGTGAATACTACATTGACTTCGGTACTTGCTTTTTCAAAGAAAAGAAAAAAAAAACATATAATTTAAGATAATTGATTTTTTTTTTTTTTGGATGGACTATAATTGGTTAATAATATTGAATATGACTGTATCCTAATATATTTATTTATTTATTTATTATTATTATTGAGATGGACTGTTCCATATACAACCCACTTGTGGGTAGGTCCCTGCACCTTTACACCCACTTGCACTAGTTACTGTGCGTAAATGGATGGCACAAGTTGTTGAGGAGAGAAGGTGGCAGGGGCTCTAAGCGCCTCCTCTTGCCAAAAGGCATCTTCAAAACAAGCTTGGTTTTGTCTTTTTTCATACTAACATCTAAGAAATTTTTTTAAATAAATACAGACAAAAACTATTAATATGAAATTCTTTGAATTTCTCATTAGTATACACTTAGTATATGTATTTACTAGCAAAAATCCATTACCTAAAAATGATCTATAATACTAAAAATTGAATATTAATCATGCAATATTAATATTTTAAATAATAATTTATTTTTTATTTAACTACGAAATCTAAAATTAAAATGAATCAAGAAAAAATAATAGCTTAGGAAGACAGCGAGAATAGAGAGGTAGGTGTAGATTAATGAGATTGTTTGGTGTTAGAGAGTGTAATACTTGAATTGTGATATTGGGAGTCGTGTAGAATAGATAATATTTTTTGAACGAAAAAAAAATTGGTATAAATTTTATACTACCGCATCAAAGTAAATAAAAAATTATATCAATATTAACAATTGTTGTGATTTTATAATTTAAGAATTTAACTTCTTAGTTATAATCTTGAACACAAATGTGTATAGATATGAAAGTAAGAGAATTGTCAAATTACGTTCGTTTAACTCACCAAGATAACTCATATTTAGGAGTGATAATCGAACCGAACTTTGTAAACTCAAGTCGAGCCTGTCGAATTCGTTTTTTTAGACGAGTTAAAAAAATTGTTCCAGCTCTAAGCCGAAATCGAGCCAAACCCAAATTTTTTTCTAAACAAGTATAAAAAAGATTGTTCAATCTAAACAATCAAAACTCAAAGCTCATTTAGAAAACGAACAAAACTCAAAACAAGTCAAACTCGAGTCGGGTCGAGTCTAGCCTCAGAAGTTCGACTTAATTATCAGCCCTACTCATATTACAAGATTTCTAGTGTTTTATCATGAGATTCTAAATTCGATTTTTATAATAAAAAAAAAATCTTGATTTACAATTTTTTAGAGAAAAAAAAAATGAAAAGTTGGTTGAGTGTGAAATTAGATTGCTATATGGACCAAGATGAGCTGTGTTATCTAGGCTTTGGTGGCCCACTTGCAAAAGTTACATGTGGGGAAAGGTTTGATTGGAACATGGTAGCATGTGAATTTAAATACAGGCCATTCGTCATCCATGTGGATTAACCTTTCACATTATCTGGCGCTAGCTAAGCAATACCCAGTCAATTCTTTTTTTTTTTTTTTCTTTTCTTTACTGTTTTTTTTATTATTATTATTTATTTATTATTATTATTATTATTGTAGAAATGGATGTTAAAGCCCACATTCTCATGGAGCCCACTGCCGGCCAAGAAGAATTTGTGAATGGAATTGTGCATGTGACGATAACCACACGATTGACAGTCAAAATCGACTGGTGTTTAGAGGATGAAAAATTATTGAATGTCACCCATCAACTGGGTTTGTAATTTTTATTTTTTTAAAGTAAATCATGAATTATTCTCTCTTCGGTACGATCAAAGACAAGTCAAAACTAAGGTATTTACAAAAAATTATCCAGATTTAAACTCAAAACGTTAGAGTTTACAGCTCGATCTTGTTATCACTTGAACTATCTTTTAGGGTTCTAAATTTGTAATTTGGTTACGCCTTTTTTAATAACCCATCTGTTGGGTCTATGGTATAAGGAGAAGATTACGGTACTAAAATATAAATATTTTATAATTTTGTGAGTTAAAATACGAGTGCATTGGTTTATTTATAACAAAAAAAATTAAAACTCTTTAGGTCATTTTATAACTTTTTCACTCTAAGTTTTAAATACAAACGAGCAAATGTTGCTTAAACAAGAGTGAAATTCACGTAATTAAAGTATGCACCTAATTCTAATTTAGTCCTTAAAGTTCTAATTTCAACAATCAAATCTAGGGTTGTTAATCAAATTGAGCTACTTGAGTTTGGCTTGAGTTCGACTCGTTTAAATTTGATTCTTTTTCTAAACGAGTCCGAATTTGAACAAATTTTTAAGACTCTTTTAGAAAACAAACCCTACAAGTTCGGTTCAAAATCAATAGATTTGACTATTTTATGTACAAATATTCGGGTTCGACTTATTTTTTTTTTCTTTGACACTCGACATGTTTTTTAAACGAGTCGAACTTGAACAATTTTTTAAACTCAATTAAGAAATAAACTTTTCAAGCTCGGCTCGGACTAGATCGACTAATCAAATCCTAAAATTTTTTAATGAAACATTAATTTTTCATTAACTTATTATGACATAATGATCTTCCATGATAAACACGAAACTTGGGTAAAAGATGTATTTATCTTGTAGAAAATCTTGTAAGCATAAGCTAGAAAAACTTCATTTTATTTTGAGAAGGAAAAGAAAGAAAGATAGCAAACCCAAAAAAAAAAATGTAAAACAAGAATTTGAGAGATACTGTGAGACAAAAAAACAAAGCACCGATTTATCTGAGAGATAATTTTTACTATACATATACACTCTTATGGGCAGGTCCAATGGAGTCCTTCTATTGGAGAAGGAAAGACCGAATTGAAATTCTATTAAAACTTTAAAGAAATAATTTTTTATAATTAAAATTTAATAGATCAAATAAAAATTAAATGCATCTTTTAAGAGTATAAATTATAAATTACCTTAACGGAAATTAAAACGGCGTGACAGCATGTGAAGATGAACAAATCATCATCCACACCACATGCTATATTATTTTTCTTTTGACCTTTTAGAGTAACATGGGGTAGTGTCCATCTCTAATGGGAGATGGTACTATTCAAATGGCATCCCACATGTCTCACTTATCGTTTATAATGCCCGACTACTTTAACATGATATAGTTGAATATGATGTCTCTGAGTTCGAGTCATATATAGTTTGGGTGGATTTTAATTCGAGTTTAACCCAAAATATTTAACACAATTGGAGTCTTGAATTTTTGAAATCAAACCCATATTAAGGAATTTGAACTAATTTGAACTGCACTCAAATTTAGTTCGTGTAATTGAGAATCAAACCCACAATTCAATTCAAAAAATTATACTTGAATTTTAACCGAAGTTTAAATTTTACGAATAAATAGTAGTACTTGGTTTGAATGATTCAGATATAACTCGGTATGAGAATTCGATAACTTAGATTATTGAGTATGAGTTGACTTTTCAACTCGCTTAATATGCTTGAGTTAAACCTGCACTCACTCTAATGTCACACGCTAATTGTATCAACTACGTGTCTCTTAAGACTTGTTTAATATGTGTGTTTGGGGGTTTTGAAACATGGGTTGAGGAATAAATTCTCTTAAACTCATGTTTGACAACTATGCATTTAGTCTAAGATTTGAAATCCAGCCTGATCATGGCCTGGTCATGAAACTCAAGTTCATAGGTTTCATGAAACCCAAGGGGTGGGTTTCATATGTGGGTTAAAGGGTTTTTAACATACAAATGACATTTATACCCTTATATATTTTATATACCCTATATATACAAATTGATTAAGGGACACAATAGTCATTTAAATGTAAATATATTATCATAATAGTCATATATCCATGCGTATACCAAACATAGGTATGGACAAAATGTTAAATCCCATCTTTGAATTTCATTTTTAGGTTTGAACAAGTCAATTCAAACCCCTCCCAAACAACATATCAAACAAGGTTTTAAGTTTGAGTCTTTAACTAGTTTATTCGTTCCCAATCTGAGTAGTAAACTGGAGTGCAAAAAGGGTAAGATTGAAGAGGAGGGGGGGGGGGTGCGAGAGAGAGATTATAATTATATCATATAGAAGGGTTTTTTACCATAAAGTGTACTAACGATCTAGATTGTTTCAATCAAACAGTTTATCATAAACATGTTAACAACAGTATATAACAAACATCTGCATGATGGATAAAAAAAAGGCATATTTGCATGAAACTATCCTAGAGTGTATATATATGTATATATGTATACGAGGCATTCCCCTTGTTCTTTGAATTCTTCTTCATGATAGAGAGAATGAAAGAGACCACTGCAGCAAAATTTATTATCGAAGTGCCAGTTGCACTTGTGCGGGTGCTTAGGAAACTTCTTGTCCAGTGACCTTCAGCATTCAGCCAAAAAGATGCCTGTCAACTAGCAGCTATATGTCTTTTTATAAGAGCTTCATCTGCCTATGATGCTGACTCTGATCTTGAGAGCTGCAACAAACCAAGAAAGTCAAAATCAGTTTTTTATGAAAATAAATTCCAAATGGTGGTGAAGAGTCAAACAGAATGGTTTATTTAACAGCTTTCAACCCTAATTGGAGTGGATTGCTGGCATCTGTGGAGCTTGACATTGATGTGAAGATTAAGAACAGGGGACGGAAAGTCCTATGCTGCACCAGGTAGTGGCAGGTTCCCATGCACCAGTCCACGATAATCTCGGTGAGTATAGCTGTTAAATGATCCGAGCATAGTGAAAATGTTTACTGAGAAATTGAGCTTGGTTTCAGCTCAAGCTCAAGCTCAAGCTCGGCTAGTCACAAACAAGTCAAGCCTGGATGTACTCAACCAAGCTCCACTTGATTAACACTCATATCAGTGAAAATAGACGGTAAAACTAGTTAAGTTGACTCCTTTTATATATCCTTACTGCTCTATAGTCCAATACTAGAACAAGAATCGCTAGGAGAATGGGAGTGCTCTTACATGCATGAAGACAATAAACCAGTTTTGGCTACAACAGGTTATAAAGTACTTTATTAGAGTATGTGTGGTTTATATTAGTTGAGGTGTGGAGGCAATGCCCCCGCGGTACGGTATAGGGGTATTTTTATAAGTACGTACGTACTAGAGTTATATAAATACTTAAGATGTAACTTTACTTTAATTAATGAAAGAAACCGCCGCTCGCTCCTCGTGGATATACACACATTTCTGTACCACGTAAATTTCTGTTATTTTCTCTTGTTTTCTTGATTGATTGTTTCCTTATTATTCACCATAATTACTGCATGATGACAACATATTTGATGTGGACTTACCAGCTTAGTGAAACCTATAGATTCTTAGTTTTCAGTAAACCACTGTTACACAGATGTCTACCAAGCCATTAGCCATAAACATGTAAACCTATAGAGCCTTAACTTATAGTTGAGCTAAAAGAATGACTGAAGATCTTTTCCGCGAAGAAGGTTGAAAGAAAAGGTCAAGATATTTTTACCCTCAACAAAGACAATGCACACTGAAATGATAATCTGAATACCCAAAAGTAACAAGAATAACATATGCCATGGTGCATGCAATTGATCGCAGAAAAAGTTTCTTTACATTTGAATTATGATATCAAAGCTGCATATCTGAGCCAAGTACCATTGTTGAGTATGATGTTGGACACTTGAACTCCAGGCCCGTGCGACTCTTTGTGTTGCTCATAAAACTTGGAGCCACTTCAGCCAATTAACCTCAAAAACATGCTTAACTGCATCTAACATAAACTTCCAGTCACTGATAGTCCTCAACAACATTCCAGTAACAGCTCAGTCCTTTTGGGCCATGCAGTAACTACTTCAAAATAGTAAAGAGCATATGTTACAGCCACATGCATCCGACAAATCAAAGCCACTGCATTGGAGAACATGAAATTGAAAAAAGCATTATGTCAATGGGGTATTCTGCTGAGGCTTCTGTATGTGGGACACCTGAATAGCAACAGATGTCATCTAAAGAACATATTTTTACTCTTTTTTTTCTTTTTTATGGAATGAAAATTATCAGAAGTAAAAAAAAAAAGGGAGATCGCAAACAAAATCACCTATAAATACCAAACCAGTTCAAAACTTCATGTACCTGCTGGTAGAAGTGCAAGTATTTATTGTTTTATATACTCCGCTAGCTATTTAAACCAGTGAGCTTTCAGAAATTCATCCAACGAGAATGCTCAAGAACCAACTGGTGTGACACCCAGGTCCAATCCAAGAATTCCACCTTTTCTTAACTGCAATAGTAGAAAGTAAAAGTCACCATCACCTGTGACGATACCTGACTAGTCCTCACCACAGATTGGAGATTGTTCGGGAGTACTAAAAAAAAAGTGAAGTTGGTCTCAATGAATGCTCCATGACCTTTCTGGGAAAAAAAAGGAGTCAGCAAATATTCTGATCAAAAAGTCCATATGAACGATTGAAATCCATCAGCAAGCAATCATCCTTGAACCTTTTCTCGTAGGATGATTCCTGAATTTATAGACAAATGAAAATCTAGGAATCTAACCGTCAACTTCTAGTAGGAAAACTAAGTGATTGCAGTACAAACCAATCCATGTCTACCTCACCAGTAATTAGACACAATTGCAACTTGTCTAGCTGATCAATCAGTTGACATGACCTAAAGGTGAAATAAAGATATCCTTAATGAAACCAGTAAGAGAATGTAACTGTGCACCCTCTGTCCTGAGGTCTGGCATTGCGCTACTAATTTGCACGCAGAATAGTTGCAACTCTAAATCTTCCTTGTTAGCTAGTAGGAAAGATTAGTCGCGAAAAACAGATGCATTAAAGTATATCAATAGTCAAAAAGTTCAATCCAGAAAACTGATGCTTTCTTCTACTAGAAGGCAAACTAAAAACCTGCCAAGTGAACAAATGCATGCAATGTGAAATTCTGCTTCTGATGTGTATATACATGTCATGCAGAAACAGTCTGCCAGTATACAGAGATAAGATTACGTACATCTACGAAGAGAGCTTGTAGTCCACATCAAATAAACTACCAAGGTTTGATTTTATACTTGAGGGACTATTCCACCCATTGCCATTTAGTTTTGTATTGGATTCTTTAACATGGTATCAGAGCTACACCTTGGTTGATCAGTGGGCAAAGTCCCTTACCATTTGAATTTTTTGATATGCATAGTTGTTTGTTTGTTTGTTTGTTGACCCCACGTGTGAACCCGAGTCCCAGATAAGGGGGGGTGTTAAGAGAGTTTGTATCTTACATTGAATAATTAGAACCACTAAAGTTGGATTATATACTAGAAGGTCACTCCACCTATTGTCAATTGTTTTCGATTAGATGCTCTAACACATCGAACTCACCCCCACACCTCGCATCTCGTACATTGTGCTACCTTTTATAGTATACACATTTACTTCACTCAGAAATCAATGTGAAGAGGGTGGCCATTAAGAAATCAAATTCAATAGAAGGGAGCGAGGGAAAAGCCAAATGTGTTCCACAATTTAATGGAAAAGAAAAATTATTTGATGAAATTCAAGGAAACTAAAAGCTTAATCTTCTCAAGCATTTTGTTTCACGGGTCTCTAAAGCACGGCTTCGATAAATAAGGTTCAAAATTTTTGAGCTAAATCGCTAATACACGGACATTTCAGTTTGAATAGAAACCCTTGTTTGCCCAATTCGATGTCACTAGAACATGAAACCTCTATACCACAAGTTTGAAAAGGTTCATAGGGATCTTTTGAGGGGGGGGAATCTGGCGATGAGTACAAAATTCACCAACTCAAGCAGGATAGAATGTGTTGGCCTGAATGAGGGAGTCCAGGCATTAGGAAATTCAGGATGTTCGATTCGGAGTTGCGAAGGCTGCTATTGGTAAAGAGTGGCTGATACGAAGTATGGTAATAACAGAACCATTGGTTTCCTGGAGAACATTTTGCCTAATGAGAAAGAGGAAAGTTTCTCCCTAATATGTGTAGCATGTATTAAGGAGGTGCGGGTGAATTACATTTTTTATTTTGGTGTTAGGAAGGTAGGGACTAGTGGTCCCTCCTCTTTTCAGTTTTTGAAATTCAGCAGGTTATGCCTAATTGAAGTGTTGAGAAGTGGGAAGGGGGGCCAGGAAGAGGGCTTGCTCAAGAAGGAGAATCCTATTTCCTTTTGCCAAGTGGCTTTATTGTGCCTGTGTGGTAATTAGGATGTTAAATAGGTCATTATGACTAAAACATTTGATGTTGAATGGTGATCTCAATCTCACAGGAAGAATCTCAGGAGAGACTGATTTTTTGGTGGACTTTAGGAACTGGGATTAGATTTTTTTATAGGCTGGATTTGTTGAAAGATCCACCTAAGAAGTTCCAAGGAAGAATGACCACTTGTACAGATATTGTGCAGATGGAAAGTAAACAACAGAAACATAAAAAAAAAAATGCAATATGAGAATGTAAACCAGTTTTTTAACAATTATGTGTGGGAACTACCACAAAAAATACAATGCTCCTAACATCGATTTTTTTTTAGTAATATTAAATCTTCAGGAATTACAATCAGAAACACAATTAACAAAGCGATACAAGGATAACAGAGACTTCCCTGTCATAATATTCATACACATGTAGGCAATACCACTGACTTTACGGTGAAAACTACTAGTTTGTACCATTTACCATATACGCAGGCAGGGACGTAACTTGAAACGAGATAATCCAATTGGAGTTTGATACTCCATTTAAGATCAATGGCAGCCCACCAAAACAAAAGAAACTGGAGATGTACACACCAAGTCCTTGTTAGGCAAACTAAATTTAAGAGCATTGGCTGATTAGTCATTTGTCAGCACCCATCTCCCTCCGCTTCAACTCTAATGTCATTCGCTCGTTCTCAAGTTTTCTCCTCTCGTTTTCCATTCTCATTATTTCCAACTCCCGGTCTCTTTTCTCGCAAAACCTTTGCCACTTAAACCGTTCTCTCTCCAATTCCAACATCTGTGCCTGAATTTGTACCTTCTGTTCTTCTAACTGAAGAGACCGTTGTTCCATCCACCGCTCTTGTAACATTTTTGTTTTCATGTTTTCTGGTAATGCTTGATTGATATGAGCATTGGCATCTTGTGGCTGAGAACTGAAAGTTTTGTTACAATCTAAAAAATTCGAGGAATTACTAACACTAATATTTCCATGTCCCAAGCAGTGTTTTATCCTCTTTGCAGAGCTCACCAGCATCTCATTTACACCCCTGTGATTCTCATGAAAGAAATGATTCTCCTCAAATTCATCGTGTTCATCCATTTCTGCATCGTGATCGTCATCATCATCGGGATCATCTTGTGGTTGCCTCCTTACATCATGGTTCTCATGATCATCTCTACTTCTAAGAGCCAAACGCAAAGAATGCTGCAATTCAGGATCAGGAGGCAGATGCAACCGGTTCCCATTATGGTAAGAACACATCTCTTCGTAGTACAAATGCTTTGAGCTTAAAATTTTGCGAACCTCATCCTTTGCTTTCTCTGATATGTGATCCAACATGTCCAGAAGTGCCGGATTCTCAACAACCTCGCAAGAAGTTCCCCTCCCAAGGATCTCATTAACTCTCTTGTACCTTTTGTTGAGGTCATTGAATTTATCCTCACATTGCTGTGGCGAAACAAAATGACCCCTTTCAGCCATAACCTTCGAGACAGTTTTCCACTTACCTTTTTTGTGTAAATTCGCATATCTCCTTCTTGCCCCGCCAGCACATTCTGCAGCGGCATCCTCACCTATATAAGAAACAGAAGTGATTAAAAGTCTCACCATTATATCAGTCCATTTCACGCGATGCCATGGAGAAATCTTCTTCCCTCTAGTTGAATCAATGTGATCATCAGCAGAATCTTCCATAAAACTCGGCTCATCCTCATCACTAACATAATTTTTGCCCCTTTCTCCTTTAGAATGATCAGCCAAAGACATGGCTTGATCACTATCCTGCAGGCTTCCTCTAGTGAGAGAGAAACCCTCGGGAATTGTTGGATGATTCATTGAGGCTTGTCTGGGATGAGAATGATGTTGCTGATGGAGGATAAAGGGTGGTTGCTGCTGGTGATGAACTCGCAGAGGACCTTGCAAGTCAAGACCCCCATAAGCAGCACCACCAGTAATCATATTACCTGAAGACAAATTGTCTTCCATTGGCAGATCAAAATAACAATTCAAATCAAATATAAACCCATTTCCTTCCAAACCCTTGTCCAAAGGTGATTTTTTAATCTGCAAAAGTTATTTACTAAAATTGAGATATGAATCGCTTTCTACTAACCCTCATTCAACTGCAGTCCTTTCTCCAAAAAAGCCATGTGTCTATAGTTCTAAAACTCTACAGCTCAGAAACAACCAAACCCATTTCAATTTACTCCACAATCAAGCACATCCAACAGCACAATCACCAAAATGAGGGGAAAAAAATTCATGAGGCAATCAGCATGAAAGAAAATCAATAACTGAGTACAGCAAAAGAGGAGCAAAGCAAATAAGTCAAAACATTACATGGAGCTGATGACCATAAAGTCATGTGATTGTGAACTTTCCTGCTATTAAGCCGAGAATCCGGAGGTGAAGGAACTACTCTAGTATTTGCCTGCTTTTAGAAGGGGAAGAAATGACAGAGACTTGACCCGAAGTTTGCGGATACAATGTATGGGTGAATCTGGTGGGTCCTTTCCTGAATACTTTATTGAGGTACCAGAATTATACTGGGCATACTCTCAATTTAAGGAAAATAACGGGGTAATATCTCAATATTTCCAAAATTACAGATCTTTCATCGACAATTCTCTTTGAAATCTTGAATGAACCATTGGTTTTTTATTGTTATTTTTCCGGTGTAAATTGAGATACATGTATAAGAAAGACTCCTAGAACCAAGGGCGGTCCAAAGTCAGGTGGGGCTTAGGCGAAAATTTTATATGAGATTCTATTAATATTTTTTTGAATTTTATTTTATATTTTTAAAATACAAAATGTTAATCAAGTTTTGACAATAAATTTTTCTCAATAGATAGTAGAGTTAATTCATTTAATGATAAAATATGTGAGTAAAAAATAATTTTAATATAACAATTAATCATTTTTTATCCTTGAATTATGTACACACATGAAATACAAACACACCCAAAAGAGATAGAAAATTTTAAATAAAAGATCACAAAGAATGAATAATTTTGGACCTAACAAAATTAGATATTGAATTGGACTATTAAAATTTGGGTCTAAAAATTTGAATTATATCTAAAATATGATTATAACTTAAAAAAATAAGCCTATTATACTAAAGGGATAACTTTTATGGAGGCTCTCCAAAATTTGGGCTAAGTAGAGAGTGATTTTGGGCTTAATAAAATTAAATATTGATTTGAAGTTTTAAAATTTGGGTCTTAAAAATTTGGATCATACCTATAAAAAATAAGCCTATTATATTAAAAGAGTAAATTTTTTTAGGGACCCTCTAAAATTTGGGGTCCTAGGCAAGCACCTAAGTTGCCTAGGGGTTGGGCCGGCCATGCCTAGAACTAACTATACTGCAATATTAAGAAGAGGAGATAGGCCTGCCCTTTCTTGTTCCCCAGTCCCTCTTTCTTGAAGCGCTATGTTGGTTACTGCATGTGAGAGTTGTGCTGGCAGTATTGGACCTTCACGCTTGGTGGCTAATCCCCACTTTGCAAGAGCATGTGCGGCTTCATTTGTTTCCTTGTAGACATGAGATAAATTTCATCCAGATTGCTGATTTAGCAAGTGCTTTATATCCTTGATGATTGTTTCAATAGTCCAAGGGGTTCTGTAGTGAGGAAGTGTTTCAGCAAAGATCATTGTTTGCGAGTCCCCTT
>CM042184.1:44816110-44827579 GCA_023539305.1 Ilex asprella | reverse complement strand
ATTTTTATTAGAATGGAAGGAGAATGTTCAAGTAGTTTGAAAATGATTGAAAAAAATATTGGGAGTAAAATACAGAATGTGGTCGACGTAGATGAACCTAAGGTTGGGATGATGTTTGAAAGTTAAAAAGAGTTGTTTGACTACTACACAGATTATGGCAAGCAATTGGGGTTCCCAGTTAAGATAAGATCATCAACAAAAGGAGATGATGGTGAGTTGAAATATTTAACGATTTGTTGTTCTCGATCAGGAAAGTCAGAGTGCAATTCCAAAAATCCTTTCAAACCGCGTCCAAGCATAGAACAGATTGTAAGGCTAATGTCCTAGCAATTTTATGTGCTGATAGAAAGTGACGACTGAACACTATCATGCTTGATCATAACCATGAGGTGAGTCCAAGCAAAGCTCGATTCTTTCGCTGCAATCGAGTTATGGGACCAAATGTAGAAAAGAAGCTTAAATTAAACGATAAAACAGGAATTATAATAAATAAAAATTTTAATTCATTTGTGATTAAAGCAGAGGGCATGAGAATATCTATTTTTTAGAGATGGATTGTGGAAACTACATTGACAAAATAAGGCATTTATGGCTTGGGGAAGGAGACACTTCTGCAATACATAATTACTTCTTAAAGATGCAAGGTGAAAATGCAAACATCTTTTATACAATGGATTTGGATGATGAGGGTCGGTTAAGGAATGTGTTTTGGGCTAATGCAAGGAGTAGAATTGCAAATGAGGAATTTGGTGATGTTTTTACATTTGATATAACATATTTGACAAATAAATATGACATGCCTTTTGCTCCATTCATAGATGTTAATCATCATGAACAATCAACTTTGTTTGAATGTGGTTTGATCTTCAGTGAAGATACAGAAAATTTTAGTTGGTTATTTCAATCATGGCTTGCATGTATGTCTAGAAAAACTCCACGTTCCATAATAACAGACCAGGACAAGGCAACGAAGAAAGCAGTTGAGAATGTTTTCCCGAATGCTAGGCATTGGTGGTGTCTATGGCACATCATGAAAAAATTACCTGAAAAGTTGAGAGGCTATAAGCAGTATGAATCCATCAAAATTTTCTTGTAAATAGCCATTTATGATTCATTAAGTTGTATTGAATTTGAGGAAAGTTGGAATAGAATGATTGAGAAGTACATACTACATCAATGACTTATTGAGTGGACTATACAGTGAGAGGCCTTGTTGGGTGCTAATCTTTGTGAAATATATTTTTTGGGCGGGAATGTCTACCACACAACGAAGTGAGAGTATGAATTCATTCTTTGATGGGTATGTCAACTCTAAGACTACCTTAAAGCAATTCGTCGAACAATATGAAAATACTTTGAAAAGTAAGGTGCAGAAGGAGAACAAGGAAGAATCTAAGTCTTTCTCCTCGCAAGTCCCTTGTGTAACCTATTATGACATGGAGGTACAAGTTCAAAAGGTTTACACCATCTCAAAATTTAAGGAGTTCCAAAGCGAATTGACAAGGAAGATGTACTGTGATTTGACTTTGGTCAAAGTGGATGGCTTGATTTCTGAATATGACGTATGTGAGGATATCATGACTGAAGAGAAAATAAAGACTGCAAATTTCAAGGTTTTGTGTAATGAAAAGGATTGTAAAGTGAAGTGCAATTGTCGCTTGTTTGAGTTTAGAGGAATATTGTGCAGACATGTTGTGGCAGTGTTAATCCATAGAAAGATTTACTTACTTCCTAATAAATACATCGTACTGAGATGGAGGAAGGATGTGAAAAGATGTCACACAAAGAATAAAGTTATTTATGACTGTTGGAGTGTCACACCTGAAGCACAACGATTATATAAAATGTGCAATGCTTTTAATGAGGTTGTAGACTTGGCAGTAGATTATGAAGAAAAGTGCACATTTGCGATGGATTGTATACATGATCTAAAGGAGAAATTACAGAAATACGAAGGTGGTTCTAATAGTTATGAACCAAGTCCCAACTCAACTGTCGATAGAAGCTCTGGTGGTGATGTAAATGATATATCAAAGGAGAGGAATATACTTACTCTATTGGCAGTTCAAAGCAAAGGTCGTCCACCATTCAAAAGAAAGCAATCAAAAGTGGAGCAAGTTGCTAGGAAAAAGAAGGAAACAAAAAAGGACGGTATCTCATGGAAATTATACCACTAAATTAAAATTATTCACATTCTTTGTAACATTTATTATTTATTATTTAATTTATATTTTGTAGGATTCCTTCCCAACTAAAAGTGATGTGATTGGTCATATTGATGGTCAACCCACTAAGTGGTTGACGTACTTGGAATACAAGAAAATATTGTTGTGATGGTATGACATAACCATCATTTTTTGAATTGTAATATTTTTTTGGTTAATGTATTTGTTAATTTCATACTTGGAATTAACTGTAATGTCGGATTCGAAAACTATTCAAAATGGTAATATTGCTGAAAGTGATGGTCAATACTCCAATTTGCCTCTTTATAATGTTAGTTGTGAAAGCTTATTTGTAATTAATCTATTGTAATTTTATAGTAATTTGTTATAATTTTGTTATGACAGAACAATTTGGCCTTATTATGGGGAGTTACTCAAAGAGATCATGAAAATCAATCATATGGGATGGAAAACTATTTCATGGTTAGCAATCTAAAATTAGTTTTAGAAATTCTATATCTATTTTGTTGTTTATACTATAATGTCAATTTATGATTTTTTTTTTGTTTAGAATAACCAATATCATCCTTGGAATGGTGAATATGACATGCAATTCTAGCTCAAAAGAAGTAGTAGACAATCAAGAATTTACAGTTCCGTCTTCAACATCACCGTCAAATGGCAAGTAGATTTGGTAAGTTGGAAAACATTCTATAAAAAATCTTTGTCATTTATTCAAGAGTTGAGTTTTCCTTTCCTATGACAAATATGTAAAGGATGAACCCTTCGTCAAGATGTGCAAGACAAATATTGTAGTATTTTGTGTCCTTGTGTTACCCAAAATTGAATTGTTCTATTATTTTTGGATATTCATGATTTTATAATAGGACTTAAGGGTTTAATTTTGCAGCGACAATTTTATTTTAAAGAATTGTACAATGAATTATTTGTGGAAATTTTTTTTGTTTCTACCATGTGATCTTTGGAAAATAGTGCAGTTCAAGATGGTTTTTCTTCTGAGTTCATTGGCTCTGATCAGCTGCATGTTGTTGTGAGTCAACGATTGGTTCAGGATCAGAGAGGCTTACCTGTTCTGTGTACTAAGAGTACTCTGATTTTTTATGATCATGGTTAAACAGCTAATTCTGGAGTTGGGGTTGTGTATCTGGTGTAATAGGTGGGTACTGGATGAGGCGGTAGGATCTATTTGTTGTTGACTGTAGGATATTGTTGTTGGCTTTGATGAAGGCTTTTTGGACGGGCTTTCTGGAAGTGAGGTATGGCTCACCAATATCAATGAAGGGGTTTTGTTTGGATGTTCTGATTGCAGAATAATCACAAGATGGGCAGAGAAAGAGCTACATAAAGTAGGTAAAAATGGCTTAATTCCTTTTGAAGGATTAAAGCCATCCTTAGTATTTCAATTTTTTCAAATGATGTTTCTTTGTATTTCAGACATGTTGTAGGTTGATTATTGATAATGGATTATGTTCCAAACTATGTTCCTTTCCTTTTACTTGACCTCCTATCTTCCATTCTATTGTTTATACCTAGTCTCTACAATTAGTTTAACATTCAAAGGCTACTTTAGTCGATTATACAAAAAAAATTCAATTACATGCCCCACCCCACCCCCCACTTGCAAGTTCAAAAGCACAAACTGAATAAGAATACATAGTAATTTTTTTGATTACTATTCCACTACCACACTGAATAAGTTTACAGACAAAATATAATCTGGAATAAGTTCACAAAGGCAAAAGTTGTGTAATTGTCTCCCAAGTTGAATGAGTTTACAAAGTTGAATGAGTACACACAATGTGTACAATTCACAAATCATTTCTTCTAAGGTAGTGACTGAATTGTGCATAACAAATCAACTTCACTGCCGTGTCCCGTTGACGAAGTATAAATGTCCAAAGCCAAGCAACTTTTACTAGACAATTAGTCGAACAGATTGTGAACTCTATCCAATCTAACTTTCCCCTAGTTACTCAAATGTAGATTCACTTTCACATCAATGAATTCACATCTAAGACATCCTAACACAATAAAAATAATTAATTAATCATTAGTAAAAAATCTAGGCTTGAAAAATATGAGTATGTTATAACACTAAAGCAACAAAGAAAAAAACATATGGTGAGAAGTAAAAATGTATGGGCTCCTGCAACTGTCACTGTGACTTCGGCGACTGCGAGTGTCTCTCCAGCGATTGTGATTTCGACGAATAAATGAATTGAGGAGTAGAATTGCTAGGGATTAGGGGAGAGGAAAGAAAAATCCGACTGTGTCCCTGCCCCGACATTAATCCGTTGAAAGACGACTGTATTCGTGGTCAGCGTCGATTATCGGAGTTGTGAAATTTCAGTGGCATTCTGGGCATGTTCAATGGACAAGTTTTGGCATAGGGAAGGGGAGGGTTACGTTAGGACTTCGGCTTCGGATGTAGCTATGGAGAAAACCTGACTTTTTGGGTTCAATTTTTTTTTAAACAAAAAAAGGGTAGGAAGTAGCTGATAAAGAAATCCTATGGCTGTTGATTGTGTCCGGCAGTGTTTGGTTTAGTGAAAGGGAAGGGAGAAGGCGACAGGAAGGGAAGAGGGATAAGGGAATGGTTGGGTCTATTGATGGAGGGAATAAAAGTTGATCTCTTCTTTAAAATCTTTTTTTTTTGGAAAGAAACTGATGACATTACTGATACACATCAGCAGCCACATCATCAAGTCTGTATTTTAAATCTAAATTTTAAGTTTATATAGTATTACTCTTAGTAAAATAGAGACAAACGTGGTATGAAAAAAAAAAGATGATTAGTCCGATGGTGGACTTCTTTCTTTTCCCTAAGGTCAGGGAGTTGTTTATAGAATCCCAAAAAAAATTATTATATCGATATTTATTATTTTTATATGTATTTTTATCATTATTAGGAGTGTTTTTATCTCTGTTATGGTACCAAAAAACTAGTAACTATAATAGTAGTAAAAACACCTACAAAAGTAACAAATTACCTACAAAAATAATAAATTTTAGAGGTACAAACAAAAAGATAAAGATGATATAAAAATATTTTTAATTGTGTAAGTTCTAAAAAATGTGTTAATGATATTCTTCAAAAATAAATTAATTCATACAAGTTTATTTAATAATCAAAGAATGTTACCTATGCATTCTGTAAAATCTGGGTAAATTTAAATTTTTATGAAAAATGACAAAATGGTAATTAGCCATTATAGTACGGGTTGAAAACCAAAAATTTTCTAGAACTCGAATGATGAAACGGATCTCACCGTTAGATTCGTCTCGCAAAATCTAGTTACCTAGTCAATTTTCGTTGAATTCCAAGACAATCGAATTTTTCGAGTTTTACGGGGCGATAGGTGTCATGTGACCTAAAAACGAGACGTGAAATTAACTTTCAAAAATTGAAAAATAATTTAAAGCTAGTTCAAATAAAAATATTTTGAACTTGAACTGGGACGAAATTTAATTGTTTCGCGACGAAACCAGACTCGAGAATGGAGGACGTGTGGCGCAATGAGGGTCAAGCATCTAAGGGTATAAATAGTGGAGAAAATCAGATTTTCTCCCCTATACCCATCAAATTTTCGAAATTAGAGAGGAAGAGAGGGAAAATAGAGGATTCTCCAACTTTTCTCTACGATCTACGCCTCTACGTTCGTCGAAATTCTTCAGGCCAAAAACCAAAGTTCATTTAAACGATAAGGACTACGCCTACGTACCAAAAATTGAAGGTTTTGACAAAGAACAAAAAATAAGATTTTGGAGGAAGTAAGGATTCGAGCTTGTTTATGCTCTTGAGAGTTTTCTACCATTGTTTTATTGTTCAAGATGTAGGGTTTTTTTTTCCTAATTAGGTTTATTTTTAACCTACGGTTCCATATGATATGGGTAGCATGACTTAAGATGAATTCTCTTGTTTGATGTACTCCTAGTGTAACTAGATTATGAGAAATGATATAGAAATATGCTAAATCAATCTTGCTTGAATTGGATTTATAGAATATTTCTTGTGTAACTAGATTATGGGTAATGGGTATAGGAATATGCTAAATCAATCTTGCATGAATTGAGTTTGTAAAACTTACTTGTTTGTGATTTCTTGAGATATATGATGAAATTGGGCATATTATGTGTTACATGATTTTATTGCCTTGAAGGTGTTTGGTTAAATGCCTATGTGGATAGAATGTGTTATTAGTATTGAAAATGTTATAACATGCTTGGGTATTGAGAATAGTTAAATTCAATTATAGCATGAATTGGGATTGAAGAAATTACTTATTTGCGATTTCTTGAGATATATGAAGAAATTAGGCATATTATGCGTTACATAATTTTATTGTCTTTAAGGTGTTTGGTTAAATACCTTTGTGGATTGAATCTGTTATTAGCATTGAAAATGTTATAATATACTTGGATATTGAGAATAGTTAAATTCAATTTTAGTATTAATTGGGTTTGTAGAAATTACTTGTTTGCGATTTTTTGAGATATATGATGAAATTGGACATATTATGTGTTATATGATTTTATTGTCTTGAAGGTGTTTGGTTGAATGTCTATGTGAATTGAATGTGTTATTAGCATTGAAAATGTTATAACATGCTTGAGTATTGAGAATAGCTAAAATCAATTCTAGCATGAATTGAGTTTGTAGAAATTATTTGTTTGTGATTTCTTTTTATATATGATAAAATTAGGCATATTATATGTTACATGATTTTATTACCTTGAAGGTGTTTAGTTAAATGTCTATGTGGATTGAATGTGTTATAACATGTTTGAGAGTTAATGTTGGTATATGCACATGATATATTGACATTGAGGTTAATGATGGTGGTTATATGTTTGTCATGTAATTTACCATAGAAAGAAAGGTTGTCAGATATTGAATTGTTCATAATGTGCACATGACATATTGAAAATAATTGAGATTTGCAATTATACATTTACATTGCATATGCACGAGTAACATCACATTTGTGGGCATTTGATATGAGTGTAGGTGTGTGTGCATATTTTTGAATCAAGCACCATTCTTGGTGTTCGTTGTGTGGACTCGGAAAAGTTGGACCTAGGTCCGGCTGAGTTGCATAAAAAACTTATGTCAGGTATAGCAAGAAGAGCTAGATACTCCCTTGGATGCAAGACACAGTTACTAGTTTATACACTTCCGACGATGCAAGTCTAAAAAAGTTTAACAATGTACCGAACCAGCGGTGAGATTCTAAAATTTGAATACCCAACAAAGAGATATGCTTTATTTTTTTTTTTAAAAAAAAAGGTCATTGGATGTGTAACATCAATGACGGGGGCTTGGAATGTCCGGATTCATACGCATGACATTTCATTTGTTGAGGGAGCCGGTAAAGGCTTGGGTTGAGTTGTATGTGTGAGTCTCATATCATATCATGACATGACATAGAGGATTCCATTGTTGAATTACATATTCTTGAATGTAGTGATTGTTGCTTGTGAATTGCATGTGAACATTTCATATGCATCTAGGTTGGGGAGTAGCCTTTTTAGGAGATACTCTATTGAATGTGACTCATCTTTTTTTGGGGACAATATTTCAAGTGTGGGACATGCACCGATGGAAGGCTGTCATTCGGGCCCTCGTTAATGAAGAAAAGTTGAAATGTGGCTTTTAAACTATACTTTTGTAAACTAAGATGTAAATTAATTTTTGGGCATGTAATGTATGTAAAAGATTGTAATCGAACTCATATGGACTATGTTTAATGTAAAATTGCATGTTGTTATATGAGTATGGATAAATAGGTCTAATGTGGTCATTGTTATATGACTGCACATGTTGTATTTTGGGTAGAGCTCTCTGTACAAAGAAGACTCTGCCCAAATTTTGTTAAGTTATGGATCTTGGTAAATGGAGCATAACAGTGTAGTATCGAGTTATACGGTATCCACGGGTATTCTGTGGGTTGATGAGTGATCAACGGGATAATTACAGACATCCGAATTTTTAGGTGTCACACATTTGTTTCAATTCAATATCCTGTGAGAAACTAAACCAACTAAAACATTTAAGATGGTTAGGTGTTTGATTTAAAGAATTCATGGTAGGAAATTAATTACTCAAGTAAGAAATTCTTGTTCAAAAAAAGAGAGTAAGAAATTGTTGTTTTTCCATTGGAAGTTAATAACTAAAAATTCCAACTTATTTTCTAATCAAGAGTATATTTTTCAAGTTTGAGTTTATTTTTCATATTCATGAATTACATAATTGATTTGTGTGTGGGATCCATATTTAAGAGGGCAGAACTATAATTGTAGTTGTAGCTCAATTATATTAGGTTGTATGAGTGTTTTTTTTTTGCAATGATTTGAGATAGTAATCTTTAGGACGAGCTCAATGATTGATCGTAAAATAAGGAACAACGTCATGAAAGGGGTTAGGGGTACACTTGACTTATCTCCTCTAATACTTAAGTTAGTTAGTGCTTGAGTTTGAGAGAATGTACTGGTACAAAGTTATTTTTACTTGTAAACCTCAGTTTTATTTTATTAGGGTATTTATACCTTTGATTGCAATGAGGTGGTACCGATTCAAACTCCAACCCTAGGCTTAGTAGCCTATATCTAGTGTCTAGAGTAATAAGTGTTATTTCGTCACACCTTATTAATGCTAAGCGACTGGACACTCAGGTTTGCATGCTGAAATGGATCGTGCATTTATGACTCCATCCCTCGAACATCAAGTGCTCTACCCCAATATTCACAGTCTACGACCGATCATTTATGAGTAAACGTGGGAATCTTTGTTGGGACTCCCCCCCCCGAGCAGGGCTGGCCTAACAGCAAAGTCTTTGCTTTTAGACCACATTTCAAAGGAAGGCCCCAAATTTTTAAATATTGTAAATAACCCATGTAAAAAAAAGTCATATAAAAATATAAGCTCAATCAACCAATTCAGGCCCATAAATCAACCCAAACATTAAATATCTAAAAAAATTAACAATATAAAAAAAAACTAAAAGGTCATATCAAAGCCATCAAAAAAATAAAAAAGTCAAATCACATCCTCATGGAGCAGACTACGGTAAAGATCATTTCTTCTTTTTAACACTCTTTCTCTCTCTCTCTCTCGATAAACCAACCAAACCAACAACACAAAAAATAATTTTTTTCTTTCTCTCTCTCTCTCATTGAACTAAAACAAAATAAAAACACTCTTCTTCTTCCCTCTCTCTGTTTCACAGTGCTCTCAAGACTTGAGAACTCACAAAACTCAAGTCTTAACTCAGTGAACTCGTTACTCACATATCACTTTTTTTTTGCCAAGTGCTACAACGGAGAACTCACAGATCACTTGGTGACAGTGACTCGACCTCCACTCCATCCTCCATCATCAACTCGAGTTTTCATTGCAACATAAGAGATATGGTTTAGAACCAAAAAGCCAACATTTGAGATCATTCAAGTCAGATTCTATTGTTTCATAAATTTAAGTTTTTTTGTTATATATTTTTAACTATACTATATATTGTGTTTGTTTAGTTGTTATATAGTTATAATATATTAATAATATGGCACCTAGAAGACAACCAAGTGTACACAAAAAATTAAAAAAAAAATAGATCAACTAATAAAATCTCAAAAAGGATCTCTTGATAAATTTGTTACTAGTAAAAAAAATAATGTAACAAAAAAATTAGATGAAAATGAAGAAATAGATAATGAAATAGAAGAGAATAAAATAAAAAATATTGAAATGGAAAATATTGAAATAAAAGATAATGAAATAAAAAATATTAAAGTAGAAAATATTGAAATAAAAGATAATAAAATAGAGGACAATGAAATAGAAAATATTCAAAAAGAGAATAGTGAAATAAAATATAATGAAATAGAACACAATCAAAATCTTAATGAAACATGTGATTATAGTCATATAAATATTTATGATCCAAGTCAATGAAAAAATATTGATACAAAATTAAGAGATTTATTAGTAGAAAATGGTCCAATTAGATATAATAATTTAGATTTTCCTTGAGATGAACATTCTAGACATTTTTTCACTACACATTATATTCGCAAATTAACAAATGGGAAAACACTTGATAGAAGATGGCTAGTATATTCAAAAGATTTAGATAAAGTATTTTGTTTTTGTTGCAAGTTATTCAATATGAATTATTCTACAAGTAAACTAGCTAATGAAGGAACAAAAGATTAGAGAAAAATTGGTATTAAGCTTAGAAATCATGAAATAACTAATGAACATATAACTAATATGAATACTTGGATTAAATTAGAAACAAGATTGCAACTAAATAAAATAATTGATAAAAGTATCCAAGAACAAATTAATAGAGAGAAAGAATATTGGCAAAATGTATTAGTAAGAATTATTGTCGTTGTAAAGAATCTTAGTAAAAATAATTTAGCTTTTTGGGGAAAAAATGAAAAGATATATCAAGAAAATAATGACAATTTTTAAGTTTAATTGAAATGATTGCAGAATTTGATCCGATAATGCAAGAACACATTCGTCGTATTCAACAAGATAGAATTCATAACAATTATCTTGGACATAACATACAAAATGAATTGATAAGTTTGTTAGGAAATAAAGTAAGAAGTAATATTATTAAAAAAGTTAAAGAAGTGAAATATTATTCAATCATACTTGATTGTACTCCCGATGCAAGTCATCAAGAACAAATGTCTCTCATATTACGATGCGTAGATATTACAATAAGTCCAATAAAAATACAAGAATATTTTTTAGAGTTTTATTAAAGTAGATGGTACGAGCGAAAAGTGTTTATTTGATAAACTTATAGATGTAATAAGTAATCTTGAACTAGATATTAATGATGTATACGGACTATGATATGATAATGAGTCTAATATGAAATGAAAGCATCAAGGTGTACAAAAAAAGTTACTCAATATAAATCCTAGAGCATTTTTGTAACACCCCAAATACCCCCTTGGACGGCATTACATTCAATAACCATTTACAATCATGAGAGCAACTACATAACTTCATATCCAAAAGAATTTACTTCACTATTCAGGCATATACAATAATATCCAAAAGAATATGCCCACCAATGGCATTTACATCTCCAAAAGAATATCAAAGTCAGTCTTGCAGCGGAAATACAAACTAAACTAGGCTACAAAATTTCCAAAAGAACATCCTAGTCTATAACAAAAGAAAAGGGGTCGCTCTAAGCGTCCACCTCGGGATCCACACTCCCGTCGATCGAAGTCTCCCACTGGACGGCCTCCTCGGCTCCTAACT
>CM042184.1:44800545-44816010 GCA_023539305.1 Ilex asprella | reverse complement strand
AGCGTGTTTAGATTATCACATAGCACAATGAAGTGGAGGTGGAGGATTATATAGTTTTAGGAAAATTCATGAGGTGGAAACCAAATTTTAACTCAATTATTTATGATTGTGTAGAGTTCCTAGACATAAAAATTTATGTTCAAATTATAAGTTTGTAATTTTCAATTGTAAGATCTTCCACAATTTATTTTTTTTCCTTTAATCTGTTCTAACTCTTTACTCTTGGTCATGAAATATTTTCAGCAAAATTTATTTCTTATCTTCATATTCAAATTATTGTCTATGGTCTTGGAGTTTATTATGACATACTTATGTTTGTTTTAGCTGTGTACTTGTCATCTAACATAGGAACAACTAAATTATCCTTAAAGCATTTGCTAGAATGTTATGCATCTTATTATCAAACCAACATAAGTGTATCACAACTTGAGGTAGATAATTTTTAGATTTATTATTTTGCCAATTTTTAGTGACATCGATATGATGAAATCTATCAAGAATGATCATTCTTTCTAGTTCGTTCTCAAAAGAAAAACTTCTCCAAATAGGCCTCTCTCTCTCTCTCTCTCTCTCTCTCTCTCTCTCTTGTTAGAACATTCATTTCTTGTCCTTATTAAACTAAATTTGTTCAAATTTCGCTCACTCCTAGTAAATGAACTTCCTCCATCGTCCACGACATTATTTAAGATCATGCGTTTATATGAATGCCAAACACTTTGTTTTACTATTTGACAATCAATACTATCTCTCATCTGGGAAAAAAAACAAGAGTAACAAAGCCATAACTGGCTACCTTATATGGTTGGGTGTGTTAACTCTTTGGTATTATGGATACTTGAGTCACACTTGTTTTTTATTTTTTTCCGGTACGTATGAGTCACACTTGTTTATTACATGAAACAATACACTTATTTAGTTGTCAGCTCTTTGTGAGTCAAAATGACAAAAACTTTATAGAATATGGATGTGAAAAGTTTGCATATTGGTCATTTTTTCAAACTTACTCCTCATGTGAGAAAGTCTACAAATTGTTTATTTATCCCACACTTAATCTAGAAACTGAGAATCCTAAACTATTTACCACTACATTTTAGTTGACTTCTGATGGAAAAGAAGTACAATATTTGATAACAAAACCAACATGTTGAATAAGAAATGCTTAAAAGTTAAGGTAAACATTATTGTTCCTTACACCCCAATGGTGTGAAATTAAAAAGGAAAATTTATATATGAAAGAAGGGTACTAAACCCATATATTGTTCATGACAAAAAAAAAACATTGGACCTCTTGTGTAGGTTAAGTATACAATCAACATATAACAAAGGGACTCAAAATAATGAATTACTCCACATTCTCTTTTAATTAGAATACTCAAATTCTAGAGCATAAAATCTCTTCTCAAGAGCTCAAAATAAATGTCGACATACACAACTTTGTCAACAAAATGACAGAATTCCAACGCATAGTATTATTGTCAAAGGGAGGTCCAGTAATGCCATCCAGTTTCTTGAAATCCCTCGTCATTCTCATCCTCAAAATCAAAAAAGGATATGGAACTCAGGAAATAACCAATATCATAGCTACCTTGGTATCAAAGGTTGTTGAGTATGATTTGTTATACAAAATATGTCAAGTGAATAATAAAATTACACAATGAAAGTGATACTCTAATTGCTATACCAAATAAATAACCAGAAGAATCGAATTGTAATCAGATGAAAGTAAATAATAAAATGCAACAGATACTTAGAAACAAGGTACACATACCAAAGTTATCTTTGTTAGTGGAGAGCAGAGAACAAGAGTTCGAAATCTATTCAAAATTCTCACTTAAACTAAACATTTTCTTTAGTTATTAGAATATCATGACCATATGTTCTTGATTCTACTAAATCTCATTCAATACATTTAATTTTATGTACTAACTACTACAAGAGCTTAAGTTCATCTTTTGTCTCCAAATTGATCACATATATCCTAAAACAACAAAAACCAAGCCACCTATATATCTATCTATTCACAATTTAGATTATACTGGTAAATTGACAACTATGTAAAAAGCTTCATGTACATACCTAACACTATTTTCATTTTCTCCTTCCAACCATCTCAAATTATCTATTTCAATGCTAGTTCACTTTTTGACTCCACCAGTTAACCTTTATTTTCAATTTTTTTGTCTGATGGGAAAAAAATAACGAGGCTTTTAACCAGGGAAGACCCAATTCAACACCAAGAAACACTAAACTACATGCTATTTTAGTGGACACCAAAAATAATTTTCTTGTCTAAATAATGTGTAACAATTAAGAATAAGAAGCACAAAATATTTTCAATTCCATGAGATAATTCTCAAGTTTCTGAATACTTGACAACAAAATGAACTCTAAGATCGACATTCAAAGAAACACTAAACCTATAAGTGATTCTTGCAAAAGTCTACATTTCAAATTATACATTTTAGGACTGAATAGATGTGAATGCGAGTATAGTGTCTCAACTAAGTAAATATGCTAATTTTTCAAACAAACCAAATAGTATAAGTTTGTTTCACTGGGTATACCTGCTCAGTATGATTCCTAGAAGAAGAAGAAGAAGAAGGAATAACATGCAAGCCTATCTTATAGATGCTGCAAGAAACAAATAATCAAATGCCAAATTATCTAACCTATTCAAGGCTCTAGATTAATACAACATACACTATTGAAAATCTTGGTAACATAATTCTAGAATGAATCAAATAAAAAATTAAGAGCCATCATAAAATGAATGAAAAATATGATACCCAATGTGCCACCTTAGAATTCTTTTTGCAATAACATTGGAAGGAAAAAAAACTTGACTACCTAAACCTTGGTAATGACCTTGTTCCCCATCTGGCTTGATTCTTCGCTTTAATCTTCTCTTTATCCAAAGCAACATGAGAAAATATTAAAATAGTCTCAAACCTCAACAAAAAATCATAAACCTCTAACTGGTTGCCAATAAGGCAAAAAGAATTATAAAAAAAATAAAAATTTAGAATTTCGATCAGCACCAACGTTACAAAAGATGACCCCCACAATGCGAAACAGTTGAACTAAGCTCAATGAAATGGAGTTTTTAAAATTTTTGGCTGTAAAATTATATACCTCTTTTTGGTTGGTATAAAACAAAAGAGATTTTCAAAATGCAAATAATGGGTGATTTTCACATAAAGCTCAAAACACAGAATCTCTGTTAGATGCCCAAAAAAATCAGTAAGAGTACGAAAATAAAACTAAAACATTTAATTCTAACATTTGAAAATTTGACCAGCACTAATCAAAATAGTTGAACTAAACTCTATAAGATAGTGTCTGCCATTCTTTTCAACTCAAACTAAGACACAAAATGCTCAATTTCTCTTCTTCTCTTCCATTTTTATGTAACTAAACATTAATTTGAAACATATAAACCCTTAACTAACACAAAAACAAAAAACATGCAAACAAAAAAAAAACAAAGGAACTTCAAAACAAAATCTAGTAACAATCTAACACCAACATAATCTCATAGACAAAACCTAACCCAAATTAACCTTAAATTTTCACCAATGCATAAATAATCCCAGTCCATTTGGAAATGCAAGCGATGTGATACACGTGCATACACACTCTTTATCTTCGTTGTTTCAAGTTGCAATCATTGATGTATGTAAGACATGTCGGGCATTTTAAAATATTATATTGAAAGAAGAATCCACAAGAATAAGCAATGATATTGTGTTAAATTAGTTTTCAAAAGGATAAACATCAAGAGGATTCAACAGTTCCTACTCACAATGATATTCATAGAACTATACCCAATTCCTCAACACAAAACAATTCTCCAACAAATTTATATTATTTTTATTAACCAAAAAAACCACATATGAAAAAAGGGAAAGAAAACATACCTAATCAAAAGTTAAACCCATTTAAAGAATCATAGTCCCAAAAAATCTAAATTCAATCTTGAAACTATTTAACACAATTCAAACAATTTGTAGAACCAAAAAGATATACTCAAAAGTCCTAACCAAATCAATATAAATCAAGCAATTGAGTTAACAAACAACCTGGCGCGAAGTAAGATCTTTGGAAGTCTGCTTTGATGGAACTCAAATTGAGCCCCAACACATCAACATCAAGCTCAAGAACATAGTCTTTACTTGATGAATAACTTATGTTCATTCCTTTAAAATGAAATTTGTAAAACTTCGTGCTGGTGACCTAGCCGAAAAATTGCATAGCAATAGCTGGGTCTATGGTTGAGAGTGATAGGACATATAATTTTAATTACTTGAAAATCTCAAAACCATTGGAAACTACTAATTGATCTTCTCCAAACTATGGACATTTAGTTGCAACTACTTGGGTAATAAATTTACTGGCCCAATGCTATCAAGAATTGAATTTAAATTTTCCTCCTCCATGCAAATCGAATCACTAATTAAACAGTAATGAAAGAAACGAATTGCAATAAATGGCTTGAGCTCTTTTAATTAATAGCTACAACAAGAGCAGAGTTAGTAGAACTTGATTGTCTTCAATGGATTTTTATTAGGCATGATTGAACCTTTTGTTTGAATTATGTTTTTCTTGGTTTTCTCTAAATCAAGTGGTAAATAATATAATATTAAAGAGACTATACGCACTGAGCAAAGCAATAACCTGGGAGTTATTGGAGATAGGAGGCAAACGTGCAGTAACAATTCAAAGATGATAATGATTCTAAAGTTACCTCAATTCTCTGGCTGCCATTTTCATTTCTCTTCTCTCATGGTTGTGTCAAATTTGTTTATGTAAATGAGATGTTTTCTAGGAGAGAAGTAAAGGGAGAAGAAATGAAAATTATAGAAATAGACAAACAGTCAATTGTTTCATAAGATAAAATCATCCAATTTTCCATTTTCTCTTCTATTTTTCATAATTTTCAAACAAGAGAGGAAATGAAAATTGTAGATATAGAAGAGATCCGTTGATGATGGATAGAGACCTCTAAAGATACGGGTGTTTTTTTTTCGTGTGTGTGCTACCTAAAATCAGCCACCAGTTCTCTCTAGAGACAATTGAAAAGGCTATCTTGCTTAGCTAATCAAATTAGAATTGAATATCAAGTGGGACAAAGTCGTTGCCTTCTAATTCTCTCCTGTCATGGGCATCACCTTTTTTCAAGCACCACTAAGTACCTTCAACAGTTCCTCATCATCCTTAAACATTAGGATGCTCAAAATTCTCAATCGTTATCTTTATTGCACAAAAAATGAGGTAAGAAAAAATACAAATGCATATTCTGAACTGATTACCAATAATGATCCCATAGAAATGCTTGCCTTATCATCAAACACCTTAAACACATTTTATCGAACACCTTGTGTGTCATGGTAGGGAAATGGTGATCCAATAGTGGGGTTGAATTGGGGTTTAATTGGCTAGGGTTTTGGTGTGACGATGGTTGGTGGTAGTGGGGCTTGGGCTATGGTGCTGGTTGGAAAAAAAGGGGGTAGGGACAATGGTGGTGGGGTTGTGGTGATAGCTTGGTTGATGGTTGGGAGGAAAGGGGTGGATTGGGTATTGTAGAATAGAAAGAGGCAGATAAAGATAGAATTACATAAGAGAGAACGACGTCTTTGCTATAGTTTTTCATAAATAATAACAACATAATAAATAATGACTAAAATTAAAAAATAATAGCAATATAATAAATTTAATAAATAATAAATAACATAATAAATAACGACTAAAAATTTAATGGTATAATATGACAATACAAAAAAAAAATTAATATATAAATTGAGAATACCCAAAAAAATTGGGGTAGAAGGTGTCATTTTTCCTAAAATAAATAATAGCAGAATAGATTCAAACCCAACCCATATGCCAAACCATTCCCCTTCCCCTTCCCGTAAACCCTAAACCAAATCACCCAAAATTAAAACACTCACAACCTTCTGGTGATGAAGCAGCAAGTAGTATGTTTAGACACAACAGCTCTTTTGCGATGAAGCAGCAATTTTCAGGTGATTTTCAGGCAAATCTCCTTCCCCTTTTTCTCTATCTGTATTTTTATAAAAGTTTTGGATTGAATATAGCCGTTGAGAGGAACAGTAAACACCGACCGCTATTTTGCAACCTCTCAATTCTCTTTCCAAATATGCCACCCCAAAACCTTTGATGTCATTTTACCACCTCTGATGCCACCCCCATTGGAGTCCGAATTTTTTAAATTGGGGTGGCATTTTAGCGATTATGGGGATGCCACCCCTGATGGCAACTCCCATTAGAGTTGCTCTAATGAAGAATGGAGTATTTCGGCTATGTGAATAAAACTAACGCAAACCTAGAGTACCCTATATAAGGATATAAAAGGTTAGGACTTAAACAGAGGAAAGAGAGAAGGACTGACGAGTGAAAACTGAAAGAGCAATATTATGTATCCCTAATCTCTAATTTAAATTTTTATCCCAAATAAAGGAATATCATTAGATCAGTGGGTCCCATTTAAAAAAGTTGATGAGACTCACTCATCTAATGGTCTCCCTTCATTTGGGATAAAAATTTGAGACGGAGATTTGGGATACATAATATTTGTCAAACTGAAAAAGGGAAGAGGCAGAGACTAACGGGTGAGAAGTAATTGGAGGTGATGATTAGGGTTTAGTGTGAAATTTAATTCAAAGGGATAAGAATAAGATAGTTGTATTATTAGAGGTCAAAGATGAAAAAAAATATCTTTCAAGAATGTTGATATTTTAAAGTAGTGTATGGATGAGTAATGAAAAAACATGAAAACCAACAAGAAATAAAAGCAAAGTCTATAACACCTAAAATCATAGACCATCCAACTCTATATATGTATTAATTATGACCCAAATCATACTTTAATTCTTAGCCAACTAACCAATTTTCGTAGTGACCTTCATCCTATTCAATCAGAATCTATGGTCCTCAACTCAAATTGTACCTTTTCTCAATCTAAAATCCTAGAATTTCCAACAACCAATTCTTTTATTTTTATTTTTATTTTTTGGAATAAACACCCAATTCCAAATACAATACTTCTTAGATGAACAACAATGGAAACATAGTAAAACCATTGAGAGCATTAATTAGGAATAAGAATGGACACATCACTTGTGGAGGAATGTGAAGAAAACAATTACATGATTATAGCATGGATTGTGAAATCATTTGTAGCTCATATATTCGTTGCACATGGAATATTAAGTTCTATAATTTGAAAAGTCTTTACTTTCAATGAATTTTTTAAAGCAAGTAGAATATGGAAGGCATTAGAGCTTTGAGTATATATTAATTTTGGTTATTGAAATGAATGAACAATTAAATTGATATTAGAACACTAATTAAGAATCTTAATTGATAGTGTAAATTAACGTGGATGAGAAAAAGATATGAATTATGTTGGGTACTTCAGATCTGAGTCAATGCTCGTGATAATTGCAGCAAAGTGTTTTCTTGGGATTAGGGATACGTGCACAGAGAAAGTATAATGGTTCACTGGCTCTGGAGCTCGGCTAGTCCACTTTCTTAATGGAGGCCCCTACTCCTCTTTTTTTTTTTTTTGATTTCTTGAATGAATTACAAGACCAAGTGTCCCTCATTAGGGTTGTCTCTGCCCCCTTTATGGAGGCGTTATACAATATTTATTGAGTTGTTCCTTGTTCTGTGGGATCTCTACCGAGATCCTTGCTTCTCATGCGTGGAATCCACCTTGATTTTAGGAGAGAATCTTGGTTGGTTGAGGGTCTTGTACCTTGACTATAGTCCCGCTGTCATCCAGCTATTTCATTATTATTCCTGCTATTGTCTCACCTAAGGGGAGCTCCGGTCCTCTGAGCTCTACTGGCCTTATTTGATCTGTGGATCTAAGCTCAGCTTCCAAGCTCATACTCAATTAAAACTGATTCTGAGTACTATTAGTTGCCCCCCAACCCTTGGTCCAAGCTAGCTTGGACAGGGGCTGAGCTGTGATGGAACTGTTCTGGGTCACACCATGACCTCGATTTGAGCGCCTAAAGGGCCTCTTTTGACGATTTTCGGCAATTATACTCTCCATGATTCTCATACATGTTTTCCACTATGTACCGTTAGCTTTAAATGCATTTGAACCGAAGTAAAATGGCTCATTTCACTTTTTGAATTCTTTCTTTGAGCTTTCCCCTTTCTCCTTCCCTGCATTTCCAACTCCTCCAGTTCATCGGTGCTCTTAGGGTTTTACAAAGGAGCGATTTCTCCAATCCCGATCTGAAGCTTGCTCTCCCTCTTTCGACTCGGGGTTTTGGCTCGGTCTTCGTCGTTGACTAGGTACACTTCTCGTCCTTTACATGTTTCTTCGCTCTGGATCCCTCGAATTTGAAGTGGTTACTGCACTTCTGGAATCGAGACTATTGTTTGTCTCCTTTTCCCCTCTTCGTTGACTGGTGCTCCATCGTGCGAATCCTCGGCGTTGGAAGCTATTGTGCTGACCTTAGGGTTATTAGGCATTGCTTAATTAGGGTTCCTTCTCTCTATCTTTCTTTCAATCTTGTCTTCTCTCATACAATCATGTATACCTCTTCTGAAGCTACCCTCTCCTCTGTTTCCCTCCTGGGGAATACGCCTGCTGATGATGATACCAGCTTAGGAGATGTAAGTGAAGAAATTAACAACTTCCCTGGCGTCGATTCTGTCGATGCCAAAGTAAATACTGAGGAACCTCTTTCGACGTCCTCTCCTGCACCTTCGAATTCTAGCAAAGATAAAAGCAAAGTGAGTGGCGAAGGAGTCTCTTTTGCGGGCATTGGAGTGGCTTTCAGAAATGCAGTGCTCGTTGGTTCTAGTGAAGTCACTACTTTTCTTATGAAGCTTCTTAGCGCTCGCTTTGGTTTTTCTCCTGGGGTTCAATGCTGGTGTCTAGACAAATTTACCCCATACGTCTCTTAGGTTAACAAGAAGTTCTGCTTCGTTGTGGCTGCCTTTGATAACAGTCTTCACTTTCCTTTACAACCTTTCATTAAGAGCGTTCCTTCAGCATTTCAACATTTGCCCTGTTTAGCTCTCTCCTAATTTCTGAAGTGTCCTGGTGGGTCTCCTTGTTTTCTTTAAAAACATAAGTTTGGGGTTCCCACCGTCTCCTTACTCATGGAACTTTTCAACGTTAAGCATACTTCCTTCGAAGGTTTTTTTGTATATTTTCAAATGAACCAATGCCAAATTAATTATCTCTGACCTCCCGAGTTCCCACAAGAACTGAAAAAAACTTTCTTGTATGTTTGGGGCTCACAATGGGAGTACAACCTTGCAGACAAGACAGACACTCTTTCAATCCCTAGAGCCTGATCTGCCCCTGAAAATCTGGGTGAGTCTTTATATGAGCTTACTAGGATCGAATTTAGTGAATTACTTTACTGAATTCATTTTACTTACATTACTCCCCAAGTGTTTGACCTAATCTCAGTGTTGAGGATAGGCGGGTGCTACTGACAGTAGGGAAGTGTGATCCAGAAAAATACTCTGAACTCATCAAGCCTTAGGTTCTTGTAAAGTAATGATTCAGCCTTCTAGAGGTAACAATAAAAGTCCCAATCCTCCTCTCTCTTGTTAGAGATGAGGAAGTAGAAGGTAATACTTTCTTTATTAGTTCCCTTATTTTTTGCTCTCTTCTTCCCCCTTTCCAGCTCACTTTAAGTTTTCCAAGTTCTTCCTCGAGGGAGCCTACCCTAGAGGAACTTCAAGCTAGGGTTAACCAACCAAAGAAAGGGAGGAATGGTGGTAAGCGTAAGGTTGAGGTTGGTTCTGGTGGTAGTCCCATTATCAAAGCTAAGATACAAAAGTTGGGGGTACCTTCTTTCCCTGTCTCATCCAAAAAAGCACAGACTCCACCATTGGGAGCTCCACAAGCTGTAGAGACCTCTTCTCTTCACGTGGACCAGCCTGCTTTTGAAAAGACTCCTAAGCTAGGTCTGGCTTCTCTTTCTTCTTCAAGGTCGAGAGAGCCTTGGACTTGGTCCCTTGTATCCAACCTGCATTTATCTTTTCCAAATCTTCTAAAAATCTTTCTAATCTGCCTTGCACGAGCACCCAAGTTAAGAAAAGGTAGCACTCGAAAGCTGAGAAGCATGAGGATTCTTTTTTCGAAAACGTTGAGCTTGTTGGTGCCAATACTTTTGTGATTCTTGACTCTAATGTATGGAGGGCCTCTTCTATGTATCTTGAAGCCTCTGCCAACTCAACCCTCCAATGAGTTGTTGCTTTAAGTCCTTGTATTTTTATGCTATTGTTTAGCCTTATGTCGTAATTTTGTGCTAACCTTCACTCATTTTCCTTTCTATCCCCAATTGGCTATCCATGTGAAGAGCTTGATGAGTAGAGCCCAATCTTCGGAGAACTCTGTTAAAGCTCTGAAGACATATGAGATTAAGGTCGCTGAACTGTTCTTTGACAATGATGACCTTTGACAATGATGACCTTCGAGCTCGTGTGCAAGATCTTCAAGAGAAAATGGAGAGGCAAGCATCTTCCTTCAACGGCTTACAGGTTGCCAAAGATAGGGCGGAGGAAGAAGAAAATAAAGCCATGCATGAGCTACGAGTGGCCAGGGAGGAGCTGAAACTTAAAACTGACGTGGGTCAAAACCAGTCACGAGGCTTTAGATGCCTATAGCTCCCTTAAGAGCCCGCAGAATGAGTATGTCTCTCAATCTGAGGTGAATGGTACCCTCTGTAGTGAGCTTGAAGGGCTAAGAGCTGCCGTAAAAAAGAAGGACGAGGCTATCTCTGAGCTGAAGGATGATATTGTCACCAGGTGGGCCAAATGGAGGATTGTTTTCTAGGATAAGCCCGAGGAGACTTATCCTGAGTTGGATTTCGATTTTGCGATCCCCACTGAGAAAGTGGTAGAGTTGCTTGATGCAAAAGGAGAGGATAATATCTTGGCCATTTTTACTTCTAGGGCAACTTTTGAGGATTCTGAGGTGCTTATCCTTCATGCTGAGGCCTTGGCTCAAAATGTCCCTGCTCTTTCAGATATCCCTGTTCTTGTGACTGTTGGGCTCCCTGCTTCATCCTCTGTCACCCCTGCTGTTCTCCCGCTCTCAGCTGACTTGGTGGAAAAAGTCCTTGCTGAAGCTGAAGTCCCTGCTCCCTCGCCTGTTCTCGATCTTCCAGAGACTTCACCTATAGAACTTCTAGGCGCCTCTCTCATGGAAACTTCTGCTGCCAACCTATCAAAGTCTTCCCCCGCTGACATGCCAAAAGAAGCAGTTATTGAGCTACCAGACTCTCTTCCTTATACTACCACAGATCCCTAGAATAGGCTTAGGGTTTTTTTTCCTTAGGCTTTTGAATTTTTGTTTTGAAACATATGTTAGTTTTTTTGAATTATCGATGTACCTTTCTTTTTCTAACTGTTCAATACAATTCTCTATAACAGTACATCCCCTCTAGTACTATGAAGGCAGTCTTCTCTTGGTCTTCCTCTGCTAGGGGGATCTAGTGATACCCCCTGTAGGCATCCAGGAAGCTCATTTGCTCATGCCCAATAGTTGTGTCCACCAACTGATCTATCTTTGGCAGAGAAAAATTGTCCTCTGGGCATGCTTTGTTAAGATCTATGAAATCGATGCAAACTCTCCATTTTCCATTCTTTTTCTTTACAACAACCGTGTTTGGGACTCCAGCAAGTGTGCTACTTCTTCTTTAACCACCTTTTGGTGTTGTGGTGCTGATCTCCTTAGCTTTTGCTTGATCGGCTTGAATCTCGGTTCAATGTTCAAATGGTGACATGCTACTTCGGATGGTACACCAGGCATTTAATTGGTGCTCCAAGCGAAAACATCGACATATTCTCTGAGTATTTTGATGAGGTCATTTTTCTGTTCGGGACTGAGAGAGGTTTCCAACAAAAAATATATATCCTGATCTTTATCCTTGTCTAAAGGCACTTTAGTCAAGTCTTCTATTGTTCGGTCTTTCACTTCATTTTCTATGCCTAAAGGTACTTTAGAGCTTCTCATGACAGCTTGTTCAGCTGAAGCTATCGAGCTGTCAAAAGCTGATTGCTATTTAGCCTCCTCGGCTATTGAATTCTTCTTTTGATCCTCGACTCTGTCTTTGGCCCTAACCGATGCCAGTTAGCTAGTTCGGGAACTGACTTGGTCCCCTACGATGTTCATTATCCCTACAGATGAGAAAAACCTCAGCATCTAATGGTACGTTGATGGTACCGTTTTCATCTCATGTAGCCAGGACCGCCCCATTATCGTATTGTATGCCAAGACAGTGTCTATTACAAGGAACTTAGTCATGACACAAACTGGTCCCATTTTCACTGGCAAAGTAATTTTTCCCCTAGGAAGAACTATTTTTCCACTGAAGCCAATAAGTGGGGTGTTTGAGGGTTTAAGATTCTCTTCCTTAAGATCGAGCTTCTTGAAGGGTCCATATACATGATTTCTAAGGAACTTACTGGGTCTATCAAAATCCTTCTTACATCAAAATTTGCAATTAGAAGTGTAACGACTAAGGCGTCGTTATGTGGTTGGTGAACCCCGACCAAATCTTGCTCGGTGAAATAGATTGATTCGGCTGACTCCTCTATCTTGATTCTTTAGTTGGTGACCTCCAGGGTCAACCGTAACTCATAGACTTCCCTTTCGCTAGCACCTTTCTGGATATACGCCCAAGCAGAGTTATTCGTGGACATTTGCGAATTTGTGGCAGCATGGATCACATTAATCACTCTAGCTAGTGTATTGCGGTCTCCCTTTCATTTGGTTATGCCTTCATCAGTTTTTTGTTCACCTTAAATAAACTCGGCGAGATGTCTAGCCTCGGCCAGCTCCTCCAAATGCTGCTTTAGAGAGCGACAATTCTCAGTCATACAACCCACATCCCTGTGATACGAACACCTAAAGTTTGGATTCCTTTTAGAAGGATCTTCTATTAACTTGTTTGGCCATTTCAAAAACATCTTGACTTTGATCTGGTTTAGTATCTTGTATATGGGTTTCTTAAACAACATATTGACCCCAAGGAATGGGGACTTTTAAGGATATCCATCCTTCTCATTCTTCTTTACTCCCTTTTTGTTCGGCTCGATTTGCTTATCTTTGCCAAACAGTCTCCTACTTAGATGCTCTTTAACCACCTCTCTGGATAAGTTGTCATCCACTTTTGCATACTTTTCGATCCTTACCATCAACTCTTCCAGATCCGTAGCTGGCCTCCTTGTGAGCTACTAATATAGGGGTTTTTTTTTATGGCAATTTGATCTTGAAGGATGCCACCGCAATCTAGATTGCACCCTTTAACCTCATTCATACTCTCCTAATAGCGATGAACGTACTCTCGCAGGCTTTCGTTATTCTTTTTCTTTAGCGTTAGCAATGCCCCAAAATCCTTTGGATGCTTACTGCTAGTGATGAACCGAGATGTAAACTGCTCTGCTAATTGAGACCACCTGTCAATTGTTCTTTTCGGCAGGATGTCAAACCACTTCATGGCTGACTCCCTAAGACTGTTGGGGAAGATAGTGCAGAGCAGAGGTTCGTCTTTTCAGTGAATGATCATTAATTTTCTGCAATGTCTGATGTATGAGGTAGGGTCGGTTTTTTCGTCGTATAGCTTAAAATTCGGGACGATGAACTTGCTTGGGATTCGTCTCCTTTCGATTTAAGCAGTGAATGGAGATGACTTCATGCCGTCTTCATATTCTCATGTCGCTCTTTTGGCTAGGTCTTTAGCCGTCCTCTGCTCTAGTCTTTTCAAGCGATTGTTGAGCTCCTCAGTGATGTACTGTTTCAATGCAACTTCCTCCTAGAGCCAAGGTTTCTTCCGCTACTGATGGTTTTCATTAGTACTTCTAATTCTGTCAGGCTTCCTTTCAGGACTTTCTAAACGGCTTTCTTTCGCACGCTTCTTTTTCCTTGTCATGTCTTTTAACTTGGCTTTCAACTCTTCATTTTCTTTGATAAAATCTTTTTCCCTGGCATAAGACTTCTTGAATAGCTGGTCATGAGCATCAAATCGGTCCTGCAGGGACTGATCCAACTTTGCCAGGGAATGGTTTTTCCCCTCGGCACGGAGGGATTCACCATGATCTTTAGCTTGCTAGTTCTGACTTTTTGAGGGTTTGAAACCTGCAGAGAATACTTCTTCACCATCATGGATTCTGGATAAGCTTCTGATTGCATTCAACCTTGCGTTTCTGTCAGAAGGAAGGGGCGCAGGATCGGAGTACCTCAAGGAAAAACTGCCTACAGGTGATCCAATTGCTTTCCTGCGTCTTGACATCGTAGCTTTTTGTTGCGAAAGATGAAAATATTACCACAGATGGCGCCAAAAATGTAAGAGGTAAAAATTGACGATACCTCCTACTAGGAATTCGATTTGATGTTTGCGGTAAAATATATTTCTGAACCTAATCTCCCAATCTTCTGTCCCTGCAAAATGAACAAACTGCGCAAGATCGAAGTGCTTCGATCGAAGACACTCTGATGCTTAAGTCAGTAATGAGACTGAAACGGATACAAGAAGACAAGGAGAATTCAACGTACCTTTCACATTGACTCCTTTTGCCTTTTATAGATCCATGTCTCTCTAGGGTTCCCGTGAATTTTAATTCAAGGTGGCACACATTTCTACAATTTAGTGATTCAGTTTGGGAAGTTGCTAATATCTCTCCAACAATTCCTCCTGATATTTGTAATTTCGTTGATTCGCTTATTTGAATGTCTATGTTTTAGGCGAATTTTTATCTTTTCATTCAATGCTTTGAGTAGCTCGGCTATAATGAAAGCCGAGCATTGTCGTTAATTGCTGAGTAGATTGAGCAACTTGGTTTGGCCCAAATCAAGCTCTTCCATTGTCTTGCCGAACACATTAATATGCTCGGTTAGAAGAGAATCGAGCTTTCATTTTTGTTTGCCAAACCATCTGATTATTTCGGCTCGGTCAAAAGACTAAGTTGATGATTCCCTCGTCAGGTGCCCTGTCTTGTCAACCCTACGTGAGCTCATTAAATATCGTAACACGTGTACTAATGGGGGTTAACCCCTTCATTTTCAATGAGAGTTTTGAAAAAGTGGATTTTGATTTTTATGTATTCTAAACATATTTGGTTATATGATTATGAAAACAGTTTAAAAAAAAATAGTAAAATTTTTTTACATGGTGATTATAAAAATAATAAAAACATGAGATATAAATTGAACTAACTCCTTGGTAAAAATAACTTCCGAAAACGAGCACGAATGCGAGGTTGAGGGATTTTATTTCTCAATCGATATTTTACAACATATGGACGGACAAGATTTAGCCATAAATTTTTCAACATTGCATTACTTAATATTATAAATTAACCCACAAAATTCACACAAAATGAAAAAAAAAATACCCAAAATAAAGGACAAGCGTTGAATTGTTACGTGCACGATTATAGGTGATTTGTAAAATAAAGAAAAAA
>CM042184.1:44776193-44800535 GCA_023539305.1 Ilex asprella | reverse complement strand
CTATCTCAAATACTATATAAAAATATATTAAAAATGTGCACATAACAGTCCAAGGATAGATCTAGTAAAAAATTAACTTAAAAAATTGAACATACAACAAAAATAAAATACTTTCTCCTCACTGTGAAGAACAACTAAAACAAAGCCAAGAATATAGATCTCGAATTTTTTCTTTGTATAGGGTCAGATCTAGAGAGAGAGTTAATCTTGAGAAAATATGAAAAATCAATCCGTGAGAAAACCTAGAACACGTGAAAAGAGCATTCTTGTAAGCTTGTTAGAAGTCGATTGGACCTCTTCTCACCAGCTTGTGCCACTTCAAAGGCCCAAACTTCGGACGGTACTCGAAGGAATCAATCGGGCTTAGTTCAAAGTGGAGTGAAAGACACGGATGAGAGGAATTTTTTTTTTTAAACGATACCTTTAAGTGAACAGTACATTGAATCATTTGTTTTTATTTTTTCGAAATTGTGTTCAAATTAAAACTCTATTATCTAAACAACTTTTCTTCCAATTTTTATATCCAAAAACAAAACAAAAAAAACCGTTTTACGGAGGCTAAAGCAAACAGTTTTCAGATCAAAGCTGTTTTTAAGAAATTGCTAGCTCGATTTTAAAGTAAGAGTAATATTATTTGGACCTAAAATATTGATTTAATTTATTGACATAATGATGTAGCTGCAGTAGAACTATTGGATCAATACTAAGTTCCAATGTTTGATGACCCCCACAGTCAATTCAAAAGTCATAGTGAATTAGGTCATCAAATTAGATCCCAATAACATTGCTCTTAAATTAGATCCCAATAACATTGCTCTTAAAGCAAACAATATGTTCGAACACACGCAGATAGCGATCCGCGTGCTCCGAGTAAATACGAATCTCCACCGCCCATGTCCGCAGTCCCAAATCTAACGCCACAGATTCACCCGCGCCAAACTTTTCTTCCAAAATATTTCAAAATTTCACTACCACCCTCTCTCCCTCAAACCTGTATATATACCCCCGACATCCTACTCCCGCTCCACTACCAAATCCCTCTCTCTCTCTGCAATTAACAACTTTCTGTCTAAAAATGGCCAGAACCAAGCAAACAGCCAGAAAATCGACCGGCGGCAAAGCACCCAGAAAGCAACTGGCCACCAAGGCCGCTCGTAAGTCGGCACCAGCCACCGGCGGGGTTAAAAAGCCCCACCGCTTCCGTCCAGGAACGGTGGCCCTCCGTGAAATCAGAAAGTATCAGAAGAGCACCGAGCTCTTGATTCGAAAACTTCCCTTCCAGAGGCTTGTGCGTGAAATTGCACAAGATTTCAAGACGGATCTGAGGTTCCAGAGCTCTGCAGTGGCGGCCTTGCAAGAGGCGGCTGAAGCATATTTGGTGGGTCTGTTTGAGGATACGAATCTTTGTGCGATTCATGCGAAGAGGGTTACGATTATGCCGAAAGATATTCAGCTGGCTAGGAGGATTAGGGGTGAGAGGGCTTGAGATTTGGTTTTGTGTTGTCGTTGTGTTTCTGGGTTTTCCCTCTGTAGAAAGTTTTATGGTCTCTTTTTAGTACTTTTCCCATAGATTTCAGGGCATATTGTTGTTGGGTTGGACTGAAAAATGCAGGAATGAAATGAAACCTTCTCAGCTTCTCTGTGTGTGTTGAACCAAAAATAGCCGAAGAATGTTTTAAGAGCTGCAGAAATCCATTTTGTTTAATTTATATTACTAATAAAAGTATTCTAATATGAATAAATTTTGATTTATTTTTTTATTTTTTAGAAAAACCTATAAAGATTAATAAGTTTTTTTTTGTATTTAAATATGCAAATTACTGTTCTAACATATTATGTAAAAATTTTAATTTTTAAAATTTTTTTGAATGGTCATGTTATATTTAACAAGATATATAAAAGCAATATTTTTTTTTTCAAAAACCTAATATTAATACATGTTGATAATATTATCTTCAATGTCCAAAAATGAAAATATTTTTTATTTCTTTATTCACAATTAAAATAATATGGCAAAAAATTATTGATGCATATAGTAAAAATAAGAAAGACAAAAAGAAAACAAAATGAGAAAACAAAAATTTATATCTTATTACTTGATAGTTTGAATGAAAGGATCATAGAAAATAAATTTATTAAATGTTTATAGTTATGAATAAAATATAAACAATTTCAATAAAATAAATATGAAATAATATCTAATGTAATTGTATAATTAGATTTTTTTATGTATTTTATCAAATGTTTTAACAAAAAATTTTAGGTGCAATATACATTGTGTATTGCTAGCAAACAAAAATTGGGTTAATTGTATTTGAGCTTTTTAAAGTAGAGTTTATTTTATTTTGGTTTTTAATATTTTAATTGTATTGTTTTAATTTTTGAAGTATTGAATATATTTTTATGTGATTTTTCAAGTAAATAATATTTAAATTATTAATAGTTTTTTATAATAAATTTTTTATGTGATATATAAATATAGGCAAAAAATATTTTGGATAGTTTATGATCAAAATTATGCAATTTGAGTAAATATTTAATTAAGAGTTATCTAAATTATTTTTTGCTTATATTTAAATACTAGTCATTACCTATTTTTTAAGGCATGTATTAATAAAAAAATTATCAATAATAAATATATTTGTATTCACATTCAAAATTAAATTATAAATATAGAGGAGAGAAAAATGAATTTAAATATTAGTTATTAGGGTTGTCAGCTCTTACCTGTTGATCTAAATGTATAAAATTGATACGAACTTGACATAAATAATTATAAAATTGACACGATTATTAAATACGTATAATAAATAATTTATACTAATGTTTAATACTCAAAATGTATTAACTAAATTTTTTTTCGTGGATTTTAATACGAATACAACATGAATAACAATGAAATGACACGTGGATCACACAAACACAACATGTTAATATTCTTATAAGTTATAATGGTGGTGAGTGGTGGTGGGTGATAGTAGTGGTGGTGAGAGACAGTAATAGTTATGGTAAGTGGTGGCAATCAGGGTGATGGTGGTTGTGAGTTGTGTGACGATGGTGGTAGTGGTAATCATGAGTGACGGTGGTGGTGGACGATGATGGTGATGAGCGACGATGAGTGCTTCTGGACGACAGTGTGATGAGTGGTGGGTGGGTGCTAATGGTGGGCAACAGTAATAGTGGGATGATGATAATAGTAATAATAAATATAAAAATAAAATGATGATGGTGATAGGTGATGACGGTAGTTAGTGGTGGTAGAAAAGTGATAGTCGTGGCGATGTTGGGGTGACAGCAACGACGATGGTGGTGGCAACAACAATGGTGTCAGCGACAATAGTAATGATGGTGATGGTTGTGGTATAGGTGGTGGTGGGGATAGTTGTTCCGGCAATGGTGGTGGACCTAGTGGTAAAAGTGATGAGCTAGTTACCAACATTATTTTTTTAAAACAATATTTATGAAAAGTTTTAAGTTTTAAATTTTTTTTTACAAAATCCCCCCAAACACTCTTAAGTATCTATGTTTTCTATTAAATTTGAGGTGTTAATATTAATTGTTGAATTAATTTTAAAAACAAATTTAAAGAAATCTTAATCGCAAAAAATAAAAATTATTTTATTTATCTTTTGAGATTTAAATTGTATTATATTTTATTATATAGATTATATTTCAAGTTTATAATAAAAATTATTAGTAATTTCGATGTAATCTGTTTAAGGGATTACATAAAAATATATTTAATATTTTAAGAGCTAAAATAATATAATTAAAATAATGGACAAAAATGGGACAAACATCATACTTCGAGACAGAGAGTGCAATTAACCTGCAAATATATTGGAAGTTATAAAAATGACAGCTCATTGTTACACAGGAATTTCAACAATACCAGTGCAATTAACCCACAAGACCAGGTTGAAGATTATTGATGACATGACTGGAAAAAAGCATCCTAATTAACTGCATCTGATAGTAAAATGAATTGCAAGGACAACAATTACCAGTCTCCTGCATCTTCACCTCAGAAACGATAACTTTAATCAAATTATAATGAGACAGTTAGAATATTACACATTTGAAAATTGTTTTGGGTGTATTGCATACTGAAAGTTCAGTAAGAAACATTCTCGTTTTTGTCCAAAAAGCTCTAACCTCAATTGAACTAGGTCATCTTCTCCCCACTTCATCTTCACTTGCTCTGGATTTTATGGTCTCCGTATTTCAAACACTAAAGCACAGCAACGGAAACCAAATAAGATTAGGAAACAATCAGACTATACTTGGTGCATCTCCTTCCCAGTTGCAAACAGCACGGGACCACCGCGTTCTAATACAGTCAACCAAAGGTGCATGCTGAGCAGGCTCCGGTTTAGACACTTCAACAATGGTATCTTTCACGGTAGAGTCATTTCCACCTGAACCAGAGGGCCCTGCTGTCATGAATTCCTCAGGAGTCCACCTTGGGGGAACTGAAACCCTCAGTTTTGTAAGTCTTGGTCTTTGTATTGGAGTCTCACTTCCAGGAGATGCCTGATTGCCATTTGAAACTGACTTTGCAATCCCATTGAAGTGGTAAAGATCAAATATCTTTTTTCCCATTAATCCAGTTGAATCTTTTAAGCCTCCTAAACTCTTGTCTAAATCCAAAAGCACCTGCCAGAACTCACTCCACACGATAAAGCCTGCACTGCAAAGGTGGTCAAGCTTCTCTGCTGGAAGGTTAATATTTGTTTCCTTGACCACTTGATTAAAGCCTTCCACACTAATGAATCCACCACCTCCGCTTTGATCTTGTGCATCAAAAGCTCTCCGGACTTGCGTTTCTCTGCCTTCAAGTTCATTCTCCTCTTGAACTTTGCTATCAAGAGCAAACAGGACTGTATAATGAGACTCACTTCCAACAACCCATATTGGCCACTTGGGGCATTTCAGATACTGGCCAACTTTGCAGAAGTTGAGGGACTCTAATAGAGTGAGGAATCCAACTTCTACCGTCGTCGAAATGCCCTTCACAAACATGCCACCACCTAAGTCCATCTTACCATCAAACACATTAGCCACAGCCTGCCCACAGAGCAGTAAGTTTACAATTTCCTGTTACATGACAGCCAAGGTAAGACATAATGTCGTATAGTTACCCAAGAAAATCATATAACAAGTGTTCAATGAGATCATATAACACAATGAAACAATCAAAATATCAAATGAAGAAACTGGTGTTTAACTTAATCTGTGAATACCTGTGAAGCATGCCCAAATGGAGCAGTGACTAATGGTTGACTGGGGTCATCCCTGTCATCTTGAACAGAGTCCTGAAAATTTTAGAGCAAATTACAAGCATTAGTAAAAAAAACACCAGAAAGGAGGTGACCATTACTGCTCTTAAGTGCATTTTACCTGTCTACTGCCTATTTACCCCGCTACATAAAGGTTAAGTAAGAAACAGAGATGCAGATGAATGTAATGTGTGCAGAGATATATGGGCACAGATTATTACCTGCTAGTACTGCAATTCTAGAAAGAAGTACCATTGTTTGACAAATGTCAAGCACATTTGAGTTCCTATTTTTCCTTTGCAAGCCACTTGAGATTGTTTCAGCACAGAATAATAATTGTTTTCTCACTGTTAAATTACATATTTAACATTTGAGTTCCTATTTTTCCTTTGCAAGCCACTTGAGATTGTTTCAGCACAGAATAATAATTGTTTTCTCACTGTTAAATTACATATTTACATATGAGCATCCCATTTTATTGTTTGGAATCACTAGGATTAATGCAGAGAGGATGTTCCTTTTTCAAAGCCAAGGACGTGCACTGTGGCAATGCCACCAATCTTTAAGCCTGACTATAAATCCTAGATAAACAAGGAATATGAATTAACGACCCTCACAAGAGCTTCAAAGAATCTTGCAAACACGACTTTAAACTTACAGGAGACTGAAATCATGAAAATTGGTTTGATCACAGCAGGACCCTGGATGAAATTTCAACTATAATCTTTTTTGTGTGCTTTCAAGTATTTTGATCGACTTACCATTAGTATAGTAGTGTTATGTCAATGAACTTAGACATGTTTAGGGCTTTTGTTTTACAGGGTTGTTAAAAGATCTATTATGTAACAACCCAAAGAGAGATGAACACTGTAACAAGATCTATTATGTACTAGGGACTATTTCATCTATCTTACTCCTTTTATCACCCACAAAGCAAAAACAAAATAATACTCGTGTAAAAATTTTCAAGTGCTCAATTCTACAAACTCCAAATCTCTGAAAATGCTGAACTCCAGGTGATTCCATTTATGCAACAGCAACCATAAAGGTCATTCACCTCACAAGATAACTAAAAAGTGGCATAATAAAATATCATTTTCTATCCGCTCCTCAGTTAAATAATAACAGTTCAAAAAAAACCAATAATCACGTATCCTCAGCGATTCTTCTCTCATTATCCCCTTAATATCCCCCGGTCCATACATTTGTCAGATAACAGTCTTAAAATGCTCTGTTAATGCTGAAACCACCCACTAGAGTAATGTATACATGGTACAATATGTTCAGCCATGATAGTCACAAGTCTATCAAATAACCAGAGGTTCATTTTTTGGCACATTTTTAATTCAAGAAAAAAGAACATTGATAAGCCATGGCGTAGTGATGCAGATCAGGGAAGGACTAGAAATCAGATAATAGAAAGAGAAGAAGAAAGAAGAGGGGTGGAAGGGGTTTACCTCATCCTCGCAAGGAATCGTTGAAGAAACACATAAATTCTCCACAGAGAACTACTTTTTAATATATTACTCACTTTAATCAAAATAGTTAGGATTACATCATTATTTATAGGCAAAATCCCCTACTAAAATAAAAACTTTCCTACTAAAATACGAAAAGAGTTTCATTATCAAACTCTCAAATCTCTATTCTACTAAAACTCTATAATAATTCACTAATCAAACTCTAATTAATACTCATAGTCAAACAAATATTCTTTAACTAATAAAATAATACTAAAACAAATATTAAAGTTCAATTCTTAAATTTAAACTCATCCAATCCCTTTTCGTTATCTATCAATTCTCCTCTGCTGAAAAAAACTCTTCTCCGAAGAGTTAGAAGGCCACAAGTACTCCAAAAAATCTAAAAAAACTTGTGTTCTAAGAAAATAGCATTGTAGATCTCCATAGTAGAAAATGATCCATTCGTGCATTGTATGCATCACAGTCTTATCCACATACACCATTATAGGGGAAGGAAACATATAATCTAGTGGAGACAAAATAACAACTACATCTGTAGTGACAACCTTTGAAACTCCTTTAACTCTTTCTGTAAGAAGATCCTTTCAGCTCAGCTTATGAAAAGCAATTGATGTATGACGAGAAGAATTTTTAGGCTCATCAACTACATCAAATTTCAACTCATCATTCAATTGAACTGGTACTTGTAATTGTGGTGAAATTTGTCGGGACAAAATTTGTTCAACTATTTGTTGATGATCAATGGATGAAGATGAATCAAACTTTACCTTGTTCGCAAGATCCTTATTTGGGAGCTTAACTCCAAACATGGCAATCAATTTGTGTATACCTTCATGTATATATTCCATTGATGCTTGGAGCGAATCCTTTAATCCTTGAAGCGAATCAACTGATCCTTGGAGCACATCTAATCGCGAATCATGTACTTCAACTCTAGCACTTAACCCGACATTAGTCACCATCTTGATTGAAGTAGAATTTAGAGATTTTTTTTTTGTATGAACAGTACTCCGTGATGAACAGTAATTATTTTTTTCTATTCACAAATCGAAATTGGGCTCTGATACCAATTGATGCAGATCGGGGAAGAACTAGAAATCAGATAATAGAAAGAAAAGAAGAAAGAAGAAGGGTGGAAGGGGTTTTACCTTATCTTCGCAAGGAATCGGTGAAGAAACACATAAATTCTCCACAGAGAACTATTTTTTAATATATTACTCATTCTAATCAACATATTTAGGATTACACCATTATTTATAGGCAAAGTCCCCTACTAAAATAAAAACTACTTTCCTACTAAAATACTAAAAGAGTTTCATTATCAAACTCTCAAATCTCTATCCTACTAAAACTCTATAATAATTCCCTAATCAAACTCTAATTAATACTCCTAGTCAAACAAATATTCTTTAACTAATAAAATAATACTAAAACAAATATTAAAATTCAATTCTTAAATTTAAACTCATCCAATCCCTTTTCGTTCTCTATCACATAGTGATCATATGCCTCAATTAGAATGAAAATGGATCACGAGTACTTGCACTTGAATGTTAGTAAAATCCTTTTGTAAATCATTTCCATTTCATTGTTATCTTACATCATGTCAAAAGATCTTATCTACCTCTTTCTCCTCTATTCACCTTTTTTCATTGCTACAACTGATTTTCTTATATACCGCTTCAAAGCCATACATTCACACTCCAACCCAGTTACGCAAACAGTTGAATGATAAAATTGATATTAGGGTTCATGAGGAAAAAAAGAAGGAAGGAAGAGAGAGAAAGAGATGATAAATAATTAGTTGTGTAGGCAATATTGCCTTAAACTATCTTATTTGTAATAAATTGACAGTATAAGCAATTACATTATTACCCTACACTACTAATAATCCAAAATAAGAACTCCAACATTCTCCCTCAACTTGGAGCATACAAAAAAAAAATGTCTAGCATAGAACAAAGATTGTTGAAAACAGATCTAACCAATGGTTTGGTAAGGATGTCACCCAACTAATCACTAGACTTGACGTATGATGTGATAATCTCCTTACGCATCAAGAGATCTCGAATAAAATGAAAATCCACTTCAATATGTTTAGTCCTCTCATGGAATACCGACTTGCTAGGTATGAAAATAGTTGCTTAGTTGTCACAATGCATCTCTATAGGAAAGGGCACACTAAGACCTATATCACAAAATAGTGAACGAACCCACAACATCTCACACGCAGTATGAGCCATGACCCAATATTTAGCCTCTACACTTGAACGAGCAACCACATTATGTTTCTTGTTATGCCAAGTAATATAATTACCACCAATAAATGTACAATAACCTGAAATAAATCGTCTATCAATACGACTACCAGTCCAATCAGCATCAAAAAATTCAGTAACAATTATGGAGGATAAAGGACGCTATAATAATGCTTTGCACAATGCTCCTTTCAGAAACCAAAGAATACGACAAACAACCTCCCAATGAGACTCACGAGGAGCATACATGAACTGATTAACCACACTAACAACATAGGTAATATTATGACATGTAACTGTAAGGTAAATTAACTTACCAACCAACCTTCAATAATGACCTACATCATCAAACACTTCACCAGTACCACTGTCAGCATTCAACTTACCATGGAGTCCATGAGAGTATCAGTTGGACATCCACTAAGAGTACTAGTTTCAGATAATAAATCAAATATATTCTTTTGTTAGCACAAATTGATACTTTTCTTTGATCGAGCAACTTCAATCCTAAAAAAATAGCGAAAAAGGTCTAGGTCTTTAGTATGAAACTGCTTCCACAAATGAACCTTAAAGTGGACAATGCTATTTAAATCATCACTACTAATGATAATATCATCAACATACACAATAAGAATAATAACACGTGGCAGAACAACAAATAAAAACTAAATGGTCTGAAATAAAACTCTGAAAAACAACAATATAGAACTTAACTAAGCACATGGTGATTGTTTTAGACCATATAATACTTTTTTTTAGACGATACACTAACTATTCCTTACTAGATACAACATAACCTAGAGATTGTACCATATATACCTCATGTTGTAGATCTTCATGCAAAAAAACGTTCTTAATGCCCAGTTGATACAGGGACCAATCATAACTTATGACAACCGAAATAAGAACTCTAACAGAGTTAAGATGAGCATAAGAAAGAAAGTCTCACAATAATCCACACCATATGCCTAGGTGCAGCCTTTAACAACCAAACGGGCCCTCAAACGCTCAACTAAACCATCGGGATGATATTTCACTGTGTAGACCCAACAATAACTGACAGGCTGTTCACCAAAAAAAAAAAAGTAAAGTCACATATCTGATTCTCATTAAGGGCTTCCATTTTCTCATCCATAGCCAGTTTTCAACTAGGAGATGTCCATACCTGTTTCAAATAACTAAGAAAAAATACCAATGACAGAGTCGATGCAAAGCAATGAAATGAGGGTGAAAGCCGATGTAAAGAAACAAAATTATAAATGAGATGCTTTGTACACGTATGGGTACCTTTCCTTAATAAAATAGGCAAATCAAAAGATGATGAAATAGCTGACAGCTTATGAGGCAAGACCTCAGTAGAATCAGGTAATGGTTGTGGAGCTGAAGCATATGGAATAATCTGTCTATCCTTGGAATGATGATAAACCTGCAAGGGAAGAGCAAGACTCGAAAAGCAAGAAGAAACACAGTCTAACATAATAAGCAACAAGGTCTCCCTAACTAGGAAAGACTAAATTTGGAAAAAGTGTATTGCCTGACACAGAAATAACGAAGATGACTCAAAAAGGTGACATCAATACTGATATAGTATTGACAAAGAACGAGGTCATAGCTGCTGTTAGACTTCCTACTTTCTGCATTAAGTCATAAGTTAACTAATGTAGGGTAATATTGTAATTTTTCTAAACATTACTTAGTTATAAATAAAGTGTAGGGAAAATGAGCCAAACACATAGTAGATTATTCTATTTCTTTTTCTTCTTCTTTTTTACCTTGTCTCTTTCTCATAAACACTAATACCACTTCTATTATTCTAAGTTGGTCTTAGAGCACTAATCCGACAACTAAAATATTACCAAAGGATATAGTAGAAGGCTGCCCTTTTTTTTCCTAATCTCGACGTTGTTGACATAGATGACATCATGCTGGTGTCATCAACATACGGACACCAAAACCCACCCACAAGCTCGATTTTTTATTGTGATAATTATGATAATTTTTATTTATTTTTTTCAGTCATTTGATTAGGGTTTGCTATTTTTGAATGATTGTCGAAAATATTTGGCTAAATTGGTAGATCTATTGATATTGGCCAGTTTGGGGGTCTTTATAGTTTGATCTGCACCAAATAGGTGCGACTAGTGTTATTTAAGGCATAAAGGGAACCGAAGCGACCAAGACTCTTGAGGCTAGGCGAGAAGCGATAGACGAAGCGAAACACTTCATCGAAACGAAACAAACAATTAAAAAAAAACAAATATTTTAGTTTAATTTTTTTTCAAGTTCTAATTTTACAAATACTAAATATTTAAATGCAAGCAAGACCAGAATAGGGTGCAAAGAACTAAAATACCTTCTTTTAAGTTCCTCTTAAACATGGCTTACATACTCGACTCAACATTCTTGGAAAACAATCGAATCGAGGGTCCCGAAAAGAATTGACCATTCAATCTTGTGAACTAATTGAGACCAAAATTAGAGAAAGAGATACTAATGGAAAGGAATAACCAATTGATGAAAGAACATGAAACCATTTTGTTTCAATAGAAGTATGAGAAACGGTTGGGGGCAATGAAGTAGGTGAAGTGGTTGGATTTTGCAAGCTGTTCCAACCAATGCTAGATGTGATTCCAAGAGCCGAACAAGAATGAATACCACACAAAAGAATCAAGACCAAGCTCCCTAATAGAATATTTAACCGATCTATTCCGGATTGATCTAATTGGTACATAAGTTGTAACATGGGAAAACCACAAAAAAACACAACTTATTTGAATAACCCGGTGACCTACCAATTGTAGAAGTAGGATTTTTGGCAAAAAATAAGCACTTAAATAACACAATTCCAGTGTACCATATCTTCTTTCTCATTTAAAAATTTAAATTCAAACAAACACTAATAATATCTAAAATCTTCACAACAACCATAGTTCAAACATTTAAATTTAAACAAACACTAAAAATATCTCAAATCTTAATATTTAAAAACGTAATAAATCATATTAATCAACTAACTATCACAGTCACATTACGATTAGAGAAGCAGAGAAGAAAAATCAAAGAATCAGATAAGCACAAGTAAAAACAGCAGTAGTAGAACAGAAACGCAAATAGAATAAGCAAAAACAAATGCAAAAAATAGTAGAAATAGCAACATAAACAATCAGAAACAGTAAAAACAGAATCAACATAAAATTAGAAGCAAAATTGGAAGCATAAGCAGAAACAACAGAAACATAATCAACAGAAAATTAGAAGTAGAATCAAAATCAACAGTAGAACTATAAACGCATCAAAACCATAAGCAAAAGAACATACTGGGTTCTTTCATTACTTCGTGATAAGAGACTTGATGTGTCGGATGCCCTATAAAGATGCATTGTGAAAACTAAGCTATTTTCATTGCAAGTAATCCAATGTTTCATGAGCGTACCAAACACATCGAAGTGGATTGTCATTTCCTCCGAGATCTATTGATGCAAAAGACGATCATCCATATGTTAAGTATGGTGAATAGCTAGGTAACATTCTTACCAAGCCATTGGCTCGGTCTGCCTTCAGTGGTTTAATTTCCAAATAGGGTAATAGAGCCTATATACAACAAATTATTCTATTTCTTATTCTTCTTCCTTTTTACCTTTTCTCTTTCTTATAAACCCTAATTCCGCTTCTACAATTTTAAGTGTAGCGATAACCTTTCTAAGTACGAGAATATCCCAAAAAAACACACTTAACTGAGCGAGATGAAAGTTTATCCCTACTCAAATCAAATGATACTAGGAGTGAGACCAAATGATAGTTTGTTAGGATAGAGTAACAAGAAAGGAGATTGGTCGTCCAAAATGAGGGAAGGCATGCGATTAATAAGATAAACTGAAGTAAGAACAACTTCAGCCTAATATGGTTTTGGCACGTGCATGTTAAACATCAAGGTGCAGACAATATCCAACAAATGACGATACTTACGTTTGACAACACCATTTTGTTGGAAGATATAAAGATAGGTGGTTTGATGGATAATGCCACAATTAACACAAAAGGTTTTTATAAACGACTGAGTATACTCAAGGACATTATCAGACCGAAGTACCGTCATACGAACATCAAACTAGTACCTTCATATGAACATCAAACAAAGTCAGCATTTCATTATAAAATGTGATAAAGACCTTGGGTAACTAAGATTAGTCTTTTATAAAGAATAAATAAGCCATACGAGAGAAATCATCAACAAAGATCACAACATACTGAAAATTAGAATTACATTTCACTCTTGCTGGGCCACGAAATGTCTGAATGAACAACATGAAAAATGACTAGATTGATGACTTGAAGAGTTAAAAGGAAAAGAACCATGGTGATGCTTCACAAGCTTCACATTCTAACATAGAAGAAGAACTCAAACGAAAAATAACTTCATGCAACTTGTGCATGATAGAATGACCTAGTCGGAAGGGCCACTAAAGTGGAGACACGGTAGCACTCAATGCAAGAACAGAACCACCAAAATCTAAGTAGTACAGGCCATTGTTATCGCATTCTTCGTCTTAAGGTCCCGAAAAGTATAAAAAGATGGATTAAAGATTACAGAATATGGTAAAGAGACTTAGTTAGCTGACTCGCAGACAATAAATTAAAGGAAAAACTAAGAACAAACAAACCAAAGGTCAATAACATAGTATGAGTAGGACGAAGATCACCAGTCCCATGTACTGGTCGAGAGGAGCCATAAGCTAATACAATAAGTGAGTGAAACGAATGTAAATTATACAACAAGGCCGACATACCAAACATATGACCACTCACTCCTGAATCAATTATCTAAGAGTATGAGAAGGTTTAGCAACCACACATGTTGAATTATTTCAATTAGTAAAACTGGTCATAGAAGTAGACGAATGTGAAGAAAGTGAAGACAACTTGTGAAGGAGTTGAGTAAGCAGATGAGAAAGATTGTCATGAAAGCTAGAACCCGACGCCATAGGGCCATTAGTAAAAGCATGATATACATTGAACCCAAAGTATCACCAGAAGCCTGATTAGCATGTGCTAGTCTCCTATATTTATCCCAACAATAATAACCAGTATGTCCTGTGCTACCACATTAAGTACACTTCCACACAACGATAGCCATGACTAGAACAACCACCACGTCTACCATGGCCAGTACTTCGACCACCAAGACCGACAGAATAGGGTGGACCAAATCCATCACCACGATCGCCATCATAGCCACCATTCAAGTTTGTCATCACAAAACCAATGGTCAACTATGCAACAACAGAAACCACTATACTACAAACAATCCTCAATCACACAAACAACTAAGAATGGAGCCAAAGACACCGTTCGAGATCTCAAATCACCATAAGATCAAAGCCACAAACCACCCAAAGAAGACAAACCCAGGAGCATTCCACAAAAAAAAAAAAAGACACATACGCCAAAAAAAATTAATAATAATAATAATGAAAACCACAAGCTAGAACAATCCACACTGTTCAGCCTCCAAACAGTAGAGTTGAAGGTTTGGAGGCACCAAAAAACATCATCAACAGTCACGAGCTATCACACCAGTATAACCCCAAAGAGAAACAGCACCAAATCACACCACCAGGACTCAAAAAACACCACAGGGGCGAAGAAACAACCAAAGTTCATAACTTAGGGGCAGATCAAACACTGTTCAGGTATGAACAGTGTTTTTAGCATGAGTTTCCTCCAAATGCTAAACCGGGTTGGGCAACTCAAAACTTCAATAGAAACTACACACTACAAAATTAGAGAGGCCAGAATAACCCAACAAACTGCTTCATGCACTGTTCCAGTGACTAGAACAGTAGCCGACAACCCAAAACACAAAAAAAGGCTCAAAACCCACCAATGAGAGTTAGGCTTCTCACAAAAACCCTCTTTAGATAGCCTAAAAAACTATTATAATTACTAGCACCAAAAAATGATTCAGATTAGGGTTGCAGTCACCGGAAAAGTCATTGGAGAATCGCTGACATCATTTTCGGGCAATGATGTCAACACACAAAATTCCTCCTGATTATTTTTACTGTGTTTTTCTTGCAATTATTTGCTATAAAAAAACTACTCTGTTATTAAGTTAAATGATAAAATTGATCTTAGTGTTTATGAGGGACAAAAGAAAGGAGAAAGAGAGAGAAAGAGATTAAGAGGAATAATCAGTTGTGTAGGCAATGTTGCCCTACACTCTTATTTATAATAAACTAACATTATGAACAATTACATTATTTCCCTACCCTACACTACTGATAATCTAAAATAAGAACTCTTAACAAAAACATTATTCATCCATGAATCTTTCTAAGGTGATTAGTATCCTGACAATCTTTAGGAAGAATGTCTACAAAGTAAAAAGGTGTCAATTCATAACAAGGTTCAGATGGAAGTACACCATCTCCAGAATTCAGAGAATAAATGAGTGCACAGGTCATGAAGAAAAAAGAAACAATAAAGGAAAGTAGCAAAAAGGTAAAACTGGAACCAACATACCAGTCCACGAGAAAGCAAAGCAGAAATGAGAAAGAGCATTGCCCCAATACGGCTTTGGAAAACAGGAATCATTGCTTCGAGCCTATGAAAGGCACTCGCCTGTGAGGTGTATGTGTTAACTCTCAAAAGTTTTTGCAAATCAGAACCTGATTCAATTGAGAGACCTTCGAGTGCTTTTAAGATGATCTGTCAATGCATGAACTCATAATTAGAAAAAAATTCATACCCTGAATAGCAAATATATCGAAATGACAATCATGAAGTTCGCATTTCAATCCGGTTCCCAATCTTAACACAATTGTATCAGCATAGACCTTTATGCAACTAACCTCTTCTTTTGAACAGTCTTCAGACCCCTCAATGTAACTGTCAAAAATGCTTAGAGATGCAATCACAGCCCTTTTATTACTCCCACACAGAAACAATATTTCACCCATACTTTTGACCAAGGATCTGTAAGAAAGTTGACAAAGATCTCAAGAAAGGATTCGTCTAAGAGTGAAAAGAAAAACAATTGATCAATACAAAGAACGTCCATAATTGCAAATGACAACTAGAAAAGGAATCCAATGGATAGAAACAAACAGGGCATTTAGCCATGTTTAAACCATCAGTTTACATGGGATGCATTTAAAGGAAGCACAGGGGTTGAAGGGTTCAGCTGTATACTGTCAAACCAAATACAGTAAGTGAATTAGCACCAATCACGGCAGGGGAATCTGACACTTCAAGAAGGGCCCAGTGTTGAGGTTGTCAAAATGTTGATTGGTGCTAAATCAGCATCTGCTTATGCTTGAAGCCAAACAAGTTGATGCCATGTAGTGAAATTTGGCTCATGCATCTGGTGGCATGACACTTCACATAGGTACAAAACTTGTTTGGATACATATTACTGTTGCAACAGTTAGCATCTGCATATGATTGACCCCAAACAAGCTGATCCCATGTAGTGAAACTTGGCTCATAAGTCAGGTGGCATGACACTTTACATTAGACACAAAGCTTGTTTGAATACATATTACCTTTTTGTTCACCCTGGCATTCCCAACCTTAAACATAAAGGATGCATGCAAGGCAAATGAAGAACCATCACACACAAGAACAAACAAGAGTGAGAAATTCAATATTTAGTATGGATTTGTTCACCATCGCATTCCCAACCTAAAATATAAAGAATAAACAGATGGATGGTACCAAGGTTGTCAAAAAGTGTATCAGAACACAAATCGTTTTTTAAAAATAATATATTGTGTATCATAACGTATCGTGTATCGTAATAAAAACTCAATTTAAATTTTTTTATATATTATACACAAACATATACCAAAAAAATGTAAACGCTAAATTTGTCCATTTGGAATCTGGGTATGTAGTGTCTAAAGTAATATAAATATCATTTTGATTCACTCATCATGTCGTGCAATGCATGTGTCCAATAGAGATCAAAAGAGAGAATTGTTTGCTTCACAACAAAGATCGAAATATAGTTAGGATTTTGTTTGTTTGAATGAGAAAAAGAAAAAAAGTTGAAGGAGAAAAAATAAGCGTCTCATAAGAAAAAGATAATTGAGAGCTTTTTTTGGTTCTGGATCAAACCAAAAAAGAAAAAATAACACATACGAAAACAATATGTCACTGTTTAAGATAAAAAAAAATCCAGTGAAACAATGTCATTTTAATATTGCATAAATTTTTTCATCGTATCGAAATATATCGTAAGATATGTATTGCAAACCATAAGATACAGTGAAAAACGATATAACTCGTAAGATAAGTATCATTTGGATATTGTATCGAGACGTATCATAAGATGCTGACAACTATGGATGGTGCATGTCACCCGATTGCAAAAACATCACTGGGAAAAAAAAGTAGGAGTAAGAAAAGCAGGGTGATTATCTCATTGCTTTGTGCAATGGTAAAAGTTTTGGTCCGTCAAGGATCAGAATGCGTTTTCAAGCTTGGCAGCAGCCACTTTGTATGAGATTGTGACTTGTTAAAATAGTATTTCATCTAACCCTCTCAAGTATCATGTGTAAGTAGCATGCGAAAAAAAAAAAGAAATAGAGTTTTATTTGGTCAAAATGCTTACTGAATTTTTTTTAAAATTATACACGAAAAACCTGAGAGCTCGAGCTGGCTTAGTATACTGTTGATATGATCTATCTTGACTACTAGTGTTTCAATGAAAACTCGAAATAATGATTACCTTCCTTGTTTACTGAAAGGCCCCTTGTTAAACAAGGATTCATTCCTTGTTTACTGACATGCCACGTGAATGGGTTCATGAAATAATGTGTTAATAATTTTTTTTTGTTTTGTTTTATTCCTTTTTTGAATAAATTAACATGATATCGAAAAGTAAATCTACAAATTACATTAAAAGATCAATCACCTTAATTTTCTGTCGTCAGAAATAGAAGCAAAAACATCCAACGCAACAAATTCACTTTCAGACAGTCTTCTTGAACCCATTGGCGTGTTTTGTTCAGCTTTACTTGATTCCTCAGGAAAGAATATAAGGTATTTGAGAACGAATGCCTGCATAATAGGAAAATATATAATAATCAATCTAAAAATAGATTCTGGCAGAATCAGGAAGATGGAAAAATTAAGTACATCATCTGAGAACGAATATATATTACTCCCATTTATAATCACCATGTATTAGAACAAGAGGGTCATAGTTTTAACTTCCCATCAGGTCACAAGATAGAATTCTTCCTTACAAAGGCATTTTACTACCAAATTCACAAGAACCACAATGACTGAAAAATGTCAAAGAGGGTAGCATAAGAAATTTTATGGAGTATTGTAATACTCCGTGAATGTAGAATGCCAAAATGTATTACCATGAAAAAGTGGGAACCAACATCACTGTCACGTTGAAGAAAATAAAGATATTTTCACATTCCATTTTCCCTAAAAATAATATGGAAAAACTACCCCAAGTGGGATCACAGCGTGAAGCAATGGAGCACAGCTTCTACGCTGTAATTATTTGTTACACATTCCAGATTAAATTTTAGGCAATTACTTTTCATTTTGAACAATCATAATAGTTAACAATTATAGCCCGTAGGGTTGCTCAAGTGAAGAGAGCTTGTTTTCCACACAGAAATATTAGGACCACTTAAGGTTGATTTCTTTTATTGAGTGCTCACTCCATCTATTGCCAATTGATTTTGAGTTGGATGTCTCTAACAAGATAGCAAAGCAGGACTTTGAGTGGCTGGTGGGCCAAGTCTCTTACCCATTGGAATCTCAAAGTATGCATGTCTGTAGGTTAGCCAATGGGCCATATCTCTTGCACATTTTTGTTTCTTAGCCCGCATGCAAGCTTTAGTCCTATATAAAGTAGGGTGTGAAGAGAGCTTTTATTCCACTTGAAAACATTAGGATCACGTAAAGTTGATTATATACTTAAGGGCCACTCCGGATGACTTACACATGATATCAAAATTGGGGCTTAGGTGATCAGTGACCTAAGTCTTTTATGGTTTGAATTTCCCAACATGCATATTCATATGTTTGTTTATTACCCCATATCCAAAATTAGGGTCACCAAAGTTTTATTATATGGTTGAGGGGTCTCTTCTCTCAACTCATTGCAATTGGTTTCGATTCGGATGCCTCTAACATGGCTGGTCAGTTGGGTCAAGTCTCTTAGCTAGTTGAATTTCGAGTTATGCATATTTGACTATTTATTTGTGAGCCCACATGCAAGTCTGAGTCCCACACTAGAGCGTGTGTAGAGAGTTTGTATCATATATCCACGATTCGAACCACTCAAGATTGCTTTATATGGTTAAGGGAATTCTTAAGCCTGAGATTAGTACAACAGTATAAATGAGCTAACAAAAAGCAGATTGGGCAAGAAAGCCATTATCCTGCTCTTAGTATAGTACCTTGTCAAATGCGAGATTTGAATGGATAATATTCTTGTACCCCATTTAGTTATTTTTTATGCGTCTCTGTAGAATTTGTCTGTGGTCACTAATTCAATCATTTTTTTTTAATATGACAACAAAAAGAGCCCATAGAGAACCAGAACCCTGCACCTCCCATTTTTGGGGTTTAGGAGATACCACTCAACAGTGAGAGGGAGGGATTGTTACAGCTTATCACCCCAAGTGTCTTGACAATCACTAGTAAGTAATATCCTGAAGTCGAGGTTGTAGAACTAGATGTCAATTTGTTTCTAGTATCATTGGAAACATAATAATTTTACCATATTATAGTAAAACGTTAGTCTGTTCTGAACATTAGAAACCTCACGCAGTGCTAGCACATAAGCAATATGACAAGTGACACCAGTGTCACTAACCCAAGCACTATAAGAGTATGCACATTAAGTTCACCTACTGGAGCTAAAGTGAGATATCAAGGCATTACTTGTATGGCTGCTAACACCCCACACGGCCCACCTTCATGCTGCACTAAGCCCATAGATGTTTCTGGATCAGGACTAAACCTACAGAAAAGTTTTTCACCAGTATTAGCAAATATAATGTTATATGAAAATAGGATATTGAAGAGCGAATATCCGAACCCCTTAAAAATGCAAACACAGGGCAAATATCATGGCTTTCACACCGACCAATTAATACATATCATAATAGGTAATAGGAAAGGAGCCAAGAGCACAGCAATTCCCGGGTGGACTGAGACACATAACAATACAGTAGCTCTACAAATAGCATTCTATAATACAGAAATTGACTGTCAGTCAGCGCCTTTGCCAGAATTTCGTGGACATCATTTGTACAAACAAGGGGCACAAGAGGAACTAGAAGTATGGAATAGAGGAGCTTGCATCATTAGGATTAACTAAATAAATAACAAGAATAAATATAAATTTTAGTAGACAACAAGAACATACAGAACTGGTGGATAAGAAATCCAACCAAATACATGAAAAACTATCAGAAGAGAACAATCGCTCTCCAACAATTTTTCATTAAAGATAAAGCATTAACAAGCTGCTGAAAATACTCAATTTAAATTTCATGATCAAATTTAAATCTTGTTGATCTTAATTTAGGATTAGCAAGCTAATGAAAGTATTTAATATATGTTTTATTAAGTATTTTTGAGTTCAGGGTGTTTTGATATTTTTTGTTATTGCTCGATATTGTAACACCATTGTCCCTTGGCCAATGAATGTGTCAAAATATGTTATCTTGGGTCTTATTAGTTTCCTGATTATGGATTTGTAATCCTTATAGTATGAAAGAGTTAACAACCTATATAAAACCATGTATTCCAAATAGTTGATAATTTGTGAGAAGCTTTTGAAGCCCTTATTTGACGTTTAAAGCTACCTTACCTTACAGAGTTATGAATTTTAGGTGTGATTCCTAGGTTCTTCCAGTGCTTCCTTTTCCTCTTCCTTCTTTTCTACACCATTGCTACTGTGATCGGACCTTGGTAATCATCTCTTTCCACCCCAAAACCCAAAACCACAATTCACAAAGTCCAAGTGACTTGGACGGGTTTGAGTCGCAAAAACAACATCTCTATGGGGTATGACCACGTGCATCTATCCTTCTCTGGACCACCAAGCATCTATGAAGCACGGATGCTTCGTTAACGTTGACGTACTTATATCAAACACTGTATTGGTTATGATACTCGTCAAATATTCGATGATATATATCAGATATTTATTATACGTATCCGATAATTTATAAAATACATGAATATTCGCGGATACTTCTACACATGAAGCAAAATATATAATTTTTAATTTTAATCTATGCCCTCACTTTTTGAGTTCACATAACATATTTGATTTTGAAGACAGGGTTATTTTTTAAGTATTATCTACTATTACATGTTAAAAGAGTATAAAAAAATGAGTTAGTTACACTATAATTTTATAAACAAACCATTGGTTCTGATTCCTTTAATTGGTTACATTCACTTTATGGATATAGTATAATAAAACGATATTACATCTTTGTCAATGTTAACATTGCTAATTTTGTTTACTATTGTTAAATAATTATTGAAAATTATAATTTTTAAACCTTTAAATAATAGTAAAATATAAAATATATTTTATTATAGACGTATCCTCATCGTATTTTTATCATTTTTTTATAAGTTTTGTTGTATCATCGTATCTATATTGTATTGCACCCGTATTATAGCCTAACATTGACCTACTTTTTTTACATTTGCTTTTATTCAAGAACGCTTCAACAAAAGTCACTAATATTAAATTATACCCAAATGATTCTAGCGTATGTATATCATAACTCAAACCATATATTACGCACATAACGGTGCTCTGTACTACATTTTATGTGGTGATAGAGATTTTTAATGGCATTTCCATTTCACAACATTATCATTTGTTAACTTATTCTTCTTTTAAGTAGATCTTCACAATTTTATCATTTTATGTAGAATTTGTACAAAATTGTTTATTATTGTATCACTCTATGGGAAGGGAGAGGGTGGGAGGAGGGGTGCATAACATTTTATGCTCCAACTTATTAGCCAAGTGTCTCCAACTACATCGCAATATGTTTTGTGTGAGAATCTTTGTCTCTTCAGTAGCTTCACCAAAGTTATTAGCTAGATGTCTCCAACCCCTTGTATCATGCATAACGCATCCTCAAATTTCCAACCAATCCGCAATCCAAAACAAAAGCACGTAAAGAAAGAACAGCCAGCATGACAACACGGCCACTGGATCATGGATTAAATTTTCATTTCGTTTCGTATGAAACGTACGAAACATTTCGAAATTATAAACATTCGAAATAAAACATTGATATACTTTCAAAATGAAAAAGGTTTTGAGCGTTTTGCCTTATTTCAACCAGTATAAACATTTGAAATAAAACACTGATATACTTTCAAAATGAAATTTTGAGGGTAATAAAGCATTTTGCCTTATTTTGACCAAAAACTAAACGGAACTTTCAAAACTAGTACTTTTTGCAGCAAAAGATCTATAACTCATTAATAAATGAACTGTCAATTAAAAGACGTCTGACAGAAGATTCCTTTGGAGTCTTGGGTATGGCAACTGCTCCTCACCGTGTGTCGAAGCAGCATGCAATTTGTGGATTACACTTTCTCTAGGTGACAGATTAGGCACGTTGCATTTTCTCTCGGGTCAAGATAGTGTTTTGAATTGGATCTTTTTATTTTATTATTGTTAAATCTTACAACTTTTTCTTTTACCCAAAGTAATTGGTAAATCTTTTATATTATTGTTTTACCCAAAATTATTATTAATTCTTTTTATTCATATAAAAAACTTATAGTGTCTCAATGTTGCAAGAGGGCTTTTGTGCGTCGTCTTGAATTGTGAGAGTTTTAATTTTATGAATTAGATTGTGTCGAGCTTTCTCATTTAAGATTTACTCTGTGTGGTCCTTTATTGATTTTTTTTAACTTTTTTTGCACTTTGTCAACTATTATTTTTATCGATCCAAAGGACCACGAGAGTTTCCAATACATTTTTGTTATGCTGTTTTTTTTTTCTATATTTCATGAAACTCTGATCTATTTTCAAAGGTGAGTGGTTAAGAGTGAAGTGGGATAAGTTTTTTTTATAATTTTAAATGATTTTATTCATTTCTTCAAATTAGTTTTTTTATTATTATTTTCTTTTCTTTTGTTGTAGTATAAATGAAAGCTCCAGGTTTTTGTGTGAATGACGATTCAATATCACTCGATTAAATATTGCATTTTTTAATCGTCTTGTTTCAAATTTAAATAAACATTCAATTAGTATAACCACAAAGTTTCATGTAAATTTTATGTTTTCTATTGCTTCTTGCTCTATTGGATTGATAAAAAAACCATTGATTGGCACAAAATCAATTTTATTCATAGGTTTCCATACGCTTCTACAAAAATAAGATGTTTCCTTGTGTTTTCAAAACATTTCTATTTTTTGACTCAGCGAATCATATCTCCGAAACGAAACTTTAAACCATGACTATGATAGAGAAAATCGATTTTCAGCTACTAAAATTCATGAGAAACGTCAAACTGCCAGGTTGCAGTTATCACTTTAGAAGAATTAAAGACAGATGACATGGAAAACAAAGAAGAGAGAAATACAACAGCACCAGCGCTTTACTCGAGTTATCAGATAATTTTCCAACTGTCACAGTTAATACAATGGGCTAATGGTTTACCACATATGATAGAGAATCCAAACTCCAAAAGAAAAGTACCAATTTTTTGTCGTCAGCACAAATGCAAATTCTGGGTAATGTCAAGAATTGCCATTCCACCGAGTAACTAATAAGGCTCAAAGAGATTCAAAGCAATAATGAAATCAAACCCAAAAACCAAAACTGTATCATACCTAATGCCTTGATTGCTCCACTGTGCAAGTATATCCTTTGTAACTTTACCACTGAAAATCATCGAAAACAACTTATTAGCCTCCGCTGGCGACAGTTCTTTCCCCAAATTCACGTCTTTCTTCTTCAATTCAGCTCCAGAACCACCCATATTCACTTCCTTCACATACTTATCGACCTTCGAAGCCGAAGATGCCACAGCGGCAGCGTTCTTCGAAGCCGAGGGCGCCACAGTGGCAGTCTTCTTCGAAGCCGAAGGCACCACAGCGGCAGCGTTCTTCGAAGCCATCATCCGCTTCTCTGCCGCAGCCGCCATCAATTCCCGCTGCAAGATTCGGTTATTCGCCTCCAGTGGTGACTGCTCCGACGGAGCTCCGGCGACGTTATCCCTCGGTTTGCTCCTCTTCGGCTCCGGTGGGTCGTGCTGCATACTCATCCTCAACGCCATTTTCAAATCATCCTC
>CM042184.1:44751583-44766117 GCA_023539305.1 Ilex asprella | reverse complement strand
TATATATATATATAATAATTTTGACATGAGCCTGGTCAGAAGAAACAAAAATAAAAAATTTAAAAAATAAAATGACAAATTTTTTAAATTTGTGGGTTTGCGAAGGCTTATAATTTCAGGAAATATTAGTAGTACAAAATTGTATTACCAATAATATTTAACTCTAAAAAATCAAAGAAAAATTTGATGAGTAGGCTTAGGGTTTATATAGTATGAAAGGTGGGTGAGATTAGGGTTTTAAAAAATACAAGAAATCAAAAAGATGGAAAATGAAAAGGAAAAATTTTACCTATAGGTCTTCGAATGATTTGTGAAAGCTTCTGAAGTGGTCGGCGATGGAAACAACGTACTAAAAAGAGGCAAAAAAAATAGAGAATAAAGTCGTTGAAGAAATATTTTAATTTTGAATAGGTTAAAAAATTATCGTTAAAAATTTAGTATAAAATTTGATTCTGTTTCAATTTGGATAAGTTTTGTATTGATTTAGTATAAATTTGAGTCTAAGGTTAAAAAAAAAAAATGAACCATTTTAACTTAAATTTAAATTTGAGTCAAAGGTTAGAGATGCTCTTATGAGATACTATTCATGTATTAGGATGGAATTTGTGGCTCTATGAGTAAATATCAAGAGCTAGAGTTCTTGTACTAAGAGACTCTAGATTATTACAATCAACTTTGTTTCTTTTCAACAAATCCATGTCACAATCTGGAAGAATTATATTGCAATGCTAACAAATAGAATGTTAGATTGAGTCTACCTTGACATACTAGCTTGTATTCTCCCGATCTAATTTGAATAAATTTTTAAAGAACTTTTCTTCCTGTTGGTTCATGTGTTTTTTGCTAGACTTATTACATGTAAATTATATCCTTTTCTGGCAACTAATCTAAAGTTGTATGATCAATTTAAGGATATTTTGTCCAATGTGGTCAGGTGATTATCTGTTTTAGTTTGTTTGCTCAATTAAGCTGGTGCAGATGAAGTAATTTCCCTATTGCAGGCCTTCGCTGGTCGTAACGTAAACCCTTGCTGGACAAAACATCATGTGTTTAGTAGACAGGGCCGGCCCTAGGCTAGGCCACTAATATAGCTTGCCTAGAACTCCCACATTTTAAGGGCCCCAAAATAATTTTTAGCTCAAGTTTGTAAACCAATTTTTTTAAATGGGACATCATCCACTAGACATGAGGCCCCAAAAAATCATTTTTTATGGACCAAACCCAAGGGCTCAACTCATGTTACAAGTTCAAGAGACTCAATTTTAAGAGGTCCAGCAATTCAGCCCAATGTGATCAACTCGGTGAAACTCATTATGCTCAAAAAGCTACATCAACATAGAGCAGCTCGTCAAGCTTAAGGAGCTACATCAAGAGGGGAGCATGCAGAGTCATCCAAAAGTCTCCTCCCCTCTACCTTGAAGCCAGGAGCCTTCTCCTCTCCACCTTGGAGTCCAAGAGTCTTATCCTCTCCACCTTGGAGTCCAAGAGCCTTCTCCTCTTCACATTGGAGTCCAAGAGTCTTTTCCTCTCCAACTTGGAGTCCAGGATCCTCCTCCTCTCCACCTTGAAATAAGTCATCCAAGAGTCTCACCCTCGCCGCCTGGAGAGAGTCAACTTTTCATCATCCTTTGACCAAGTCCTTTAGAGAACACCAAAACTTTCTTGCCCGTTGAGGAGAGGAGAAGAGAGGTTGTCAAGAAGAGGTGAGGTTGTCAAAATACTATTAAGTTACATTCAATCCGTTATGACCTTCAGACTGACTAAGCAATTACTATGCAGACGACTATAAATTGTAAGCTCCCTCAATACTCGAGGGACATCTCAAAAATCAAGATCATTCTCTCATCTTCTCTAAAAGCTTGTAACCTTCTGTGCTCCCTGCGAACCGGAGTAAATAAAATTCTCAGCGAACTTAGCCATTGAAAGTGGACGTAGGTCTTGATTGACCGAACAGCTATAAACATTGTCTTCTCTCTCTCTACCTATTTTACTACATTTTATATTATTAACTTGACTGTGGTGTGTAAACTAATTTATGCATTATCAGTTTGGCGCCGTCTATGGGAATGACAAAATTCTCACCTAAAAACTTTCTTCACTGAACCAATTAGATCACCACTAGATCCATGAATCAGCCTAAAGACAATCCGACACGAGAGGATGAGGTTGCTCCTCCACCTGCCAATCTCGTCCTAAATGCAAATAGATGCTGGATTCAATGCAACAGTTAGTAGCCCAAAACCTGCAGATTCTACAATTGATGCTCGGACAATAAGGAGGAGCGCAACCTGGACCTCAAGCCAGGGTAGCTCCACTCCCTGGTTATCTCCCCACCAAGGCTCTCCACATCTAGGCGCCTCACCCTTGGGCACCCATATAAAGAAGCCCCCCATGAGGGACCTCTTCCTCCAGCCCCAGCTTCTGTTCCCCATGGAGGAGATCCTCATCTCCAAGAGGATGAGGGTGAGAGCCAAAGCATGGAGCATGATAGTCATGTCTGTGATAATTCTAGAGGTCCTCCTCCCAATCATTGGGACCAAAAAAATTAAAGAGGTATAAAATCAATTGAGTGATGTTTTCAACGGCATAAAGGCACAAGGACCAGAGATAGTGAATTACCTCATAAGTCGAACCGACACACCTTTCAAACCTGACGTAGTGAACTACCCACTCCCTAAAAAAATTAAGATGCCATCCATCGAGACCTTTGACAGTACACAGGATTCACTGGACCACCTTGAAACTTTTAAGACCTTGATGCAACTACACAATGTTCCCAGCGAAATCATGTGCAGAGCGTTTCCAATCACCTTGAAGAGATCCGCTCGTCAATGGTTCGCCAAACTCTCCCCAGCCTCCATTGGTACATTTGCTGAGTAGAGCAGGTCCTTTGTGGCACAGTTCATTGGTAGACGCCGCTAGCAAAAACCTGCCACCCATCTACTCAGTATAAAGCAAGACCTAGATGAGAGCTTAAGGAGCTATCTCACTCGTTTTAATGAGGAGGTCCGTTAGGTCGAGGAGCTTGATGAAAAGGTCAGCATGACTGCCTTCTTGAGAGGCCTCCAATCATCAAACTTCATTTTCTCATTAATGAAACGTCCACCTAAGAGCATGCTATAACTATTGACAAAAACTCAAACATATATGAATGCTGAAGAAATCAATAGGTCCAGACAAGGTGCATCATCTCGTAGATCACCAAGAGTTTGACCTGCCTCTGCACTGCTTTTAAGTAGGCAGCCCATATCCCAACTTAGCGTTTCTCTGACGGGTAGCCAAAAAAGTTTGGCCTCTACACTGTTTTCAAACAGACAGCCTACCTCCAACTTAGCAACTCTCTCATAGGTCACCAAAAGCTTGGCATCTACACTATTCTCAAACAGGCAGTCTACCTCTAGCTTAGCGACTCTTTCACAAGTCGTCAAAAACTTGGCCTTTGCACTATTCTCAATACATGCAGTCTATATCTCAAGCTTAAAAACTCTCTTATGGGTCGCCAAAAGCTTGACCTACCTGTGCACTGTTCTCAAACAGATAGCCTATCTCCAGCTTAGTGGTTTTCTCATTAGTCGCCAAAAGTTTGGTTTCAAAAGGTGTAGCTCTTTCACGAGCAATTTTCACTCTATCTTTGCTTTCACGCAGTAATCTATCTCTCCCTCCAGGTAATCATGTTAAATATAATAATGTTTGAAATAACATTATTTTTGTCATCTCTAGGCAGGATCTTGAAACTCAAGTCGTCTGCAATCTGAAGGACTACATTAGATCAGCTGCCTAGTCGCCTAAACCAGCTGCTTGGTTGTTCAGATTAGCATAACTAGCTGCCTGACTGCCAAACTAGTTCCTTGGCCGCTCAAATCAACATACCAAGCTGACTAGCCTCCTAAATAAGCTGTATGGTTGCCCAGATCAACCTCTGCATGCCCCGCCTACATGGGTACGAACTGAACTCTCCAAAGCTACTTGGTTACCTGGACGTCAGCGCCCCTTACGTCACCTACACGCATGCTCAACACCTTCCTCCGCTCACCTTATGGGTTGCCTAGCACAACAGGCTCACCCAGTCTAGCTCCCTGTTCTTCCAAGTTGCCAAGGCAACCTCAAGCTCGCATAAGGCAGCCCCAAGCTCGCCCAAGGCAGCTCCGACTCACCCAAGACAGCCCAGGCTCGCCCAAGGTGCTCCAAACGGGGCTTATAATATATCAAATCGAAGCTCTCAACGAGCCCTACAAAACACATTGTCTAAGTTAGTGATTGATGCTGTAAAAAGTCCAAAAAGGGCCCAAAAATAGCTATTTTGGTCTCTTAAAGTTTTTTCAAAAAAAAAAAAATTGCTCGCCCAGGAGGTGACCTACTCCCTGGTCAAAACCGTGCACCCAACTCCCTGCTCAAAACCGTGCACCCAACTCCCTGCTCAAAATTTTGACCGTAACTTTTGCTCCGTTTCTCCAAATGAAGCTTATAATATATCAAATCGAATCTCTCGACGAGCCCTACAAAACTCATAGCCTTAGGCTATGACTAATATTGTAAAAAGTCCAAAAAAGGTTTAAAAGTGAGTGTTTTGGCCTTTCGAAGATTTTTCAATTGTGTCGATCAGCCGAAAATTCAAACTTAATCGAATGCCTTTTTTTCCAAGTTTCATTGGACACAGGGCATTAGGGGGCAAATGATGGGTCAAGCCCAAGGGCCCAACTCATGTTACAAGCCCAAGAGGCCTAACTTCAAGAGGTCCAGCAAATTCAGCCCAATGTGATCAACCCGGTCACACTCATTATGCTCAAAAACTTGGGCCAAGCCCAAGGGCTCAACTTATGTTACAAGCACAAGAGGCCCAACTCTAAGAAGTCCAGCAAATTCAGCCCAATGTGGTCAACCTGATCAAGCTCATCATGCTCAAAGAGCTACATCAACATAGAGCAGCTCATCAAGCTCAAGGAGCTACATCGGGATTGGAGCATGCATGGTCATCCAAAAGTCTCCTCCTCTCCACCTTGGGTCCAGAAGCCTTCTCCTCTTCACCTTGGGTCCAAGAGTCTTTTTCTTTCCACCTTGAATCTAAGAGCCTCCTCCTCTATCACCTTGGATTAAGGGTCATTCAAAAGCCTCATTTTTGCCACTTGCAGAGAGTCAGTCTTCACTTATCATATGACCAAGTTCATTGGAGAATACCATAACTTTCTTGCCCGTTGAGGAGATGAGAGGTAGCCAATAAGAGGAAAGGTCGCTGAGAAGAGGACAGGTCCTCAAGCTATTTGATACTATTAAATAGCCCACAATCCGTTATGACCGTCAGACTGACTATAAATTGTAAGCTCCCCCAACACTTGGGGGGCATCTCAAAAATTAAGATCATGCTCTCCATTGTAATTCTCTACTCTCCCAACCCACCGCAGTCAATAAAATATTTGGCGAACTCAGCTATTGAAAGTGGACGTAAGTCTTGATTGACAGAACCATTATAAACCTTGTATTCTCTCTCTACTTATTTTACTTCATTATATATGATTAACTTGACTGTGGTGTACAAACTAATTTGTGCATCGTCAGTTTGGCACCGTCTCTGGGAACTACAAAATTCTCACTTAAACACTTTTTTCACTGAACCAATTAGATCACCACCAGATCCATGAATCAGCTTAAAGACAATCCGACACAAGAGGAAGAGGTTGTTCCTCCACCTGCCAATCTCGTCCCAAATGCACAGCAGATGTTGAACACAATGCAACAGCTGGTAGACCAAAATCAGCAGATTCTACAATTAATGCTCGGACAACAAGGAGGAGCGCAACTTAGGCCTCAAGCCAGGGGAGCTCCATTCCCTGGTCATCAAGGAGCTCCCCACCAAGGTGTTCCTCATTTGGGCGCCCCATATAGAGGAGCCCCCATAAGGGACCTCCTCCCCCAGCCCCAACTTATACTCCCCATGGAAGAGACCCTCATCTCCAAGAGTATGAGGGTAAGAACCAAATCATGGAGCATGAGAACCATGTCCATGATAATTCCCGAGGTCCTCTTTCCAATTGTTAGGACCAAAAAATTAAGGAGGTGGAAAATCAATTGAAATGTATTCAACGCTATAAAGGCACAGGGACCAGAGACAGTGAATTACCTCGTAAGTCGAACTGGCCCACCCTTCAAACATGATGTGGCGAACTACCCACTTTCTCAAAATTTTAAGATACCATTTGTAGAGACCTTCGACAGTAAGAAGTATCCATTGGACCACCTCAAAATTTTTAAGACTTTGATGCAGCTACACAACGTTCCCGACGAAATCATGTGCAGAGCGTTCCCAACCACCTTGAAAGGATCCACTTGACAGTGGTTCTCTAAGATCACACCAGCCTCCATTGGTACATTTGTTTAGCTGAGCAAGTCTTTTATGGCACAGTTCATTGGCGGACGCCACCAGTAAAAATCTGCCACCCACCTAGCTCAATATAAAACAAGACCTAGATGAGAGCTTAAGGAGCTACCTCGCTCGTTTTAATGAGGAAGTCCTTCGAGTCGAGGAGCTCGATGAAAAGGTCAGCATGACCGCCTTCTTGGGAGGCCTCCGGTCATCAAACTTCTTTTCTCATTGATGAAACATCCACCTAAGAGCATGTTAGAACTATTGACAAAAGTTAAAAAATATATGAATGCTGAGGAAATCAATAGGTCTAGGCAAGGTGAATCATCTCGTAGATCACCAAGAGTTTGACCTGCCTCTGCACTGTTCTTAAGTAAACAACCTGTCTCCACATTAACAGCCCTCTCGCAGGTTGCCAAAAAAACTTAGCATATCTCCACTCTACTCTTAAGCAGGCAACCTACCTCTGCACTGCTCTCAAGCAGACAGCCCATATCCCATCTTAGCGGCTCTCTCATGGGTAACCAAAAAAGCTTGGCCTCTGCATTGTTCTCAAATAGGCAGTCTATACCTCAAGCTTAAAGACTTTCTCATGGGTTGCCAAAAGCTTGGCCTACCTCTACACTGTTCTTAAACAGACAGCCTATCTCCAGCTTAGCGGCTCTCTCATTGATCGCAAAAAAGTTTGGTCTCAAAATGTGTAGCTCTCTCACGAGCAATCCCTAGACTCTGTCTTTGCTTTCACGTAAGTAGTCTGTCTCTCTCTCCAGGTAATCATGTTAAATATTTTAATATTTGAAATAACATTATTTTTGCCATCTCTAAGCAGGATCTTGAAACTCTATTCGTCTACAACCCGAAAGACTACATTAGATCAGAGTACCCAGCTACTTAGTCGGCTAAACCAGTTGCTTGGTTGTTTAGATTAGCGTAACTAGCTGTCTAACCACTCAGATCAACGTACCAAGCTGCCTGGTGCTCGGCCTAGGCGCCTCAACATGGGTGCCCAACTCTTGGGTCGCCTGGGATATCCCACCTGCTCGGTTCTCCCACAGCTCGGCTAAAGGCCCTTTAGTCTTCTCGGCTTGGACGCTTTGCACCTGGATCGTCTTCCCACCATGTCAAACAATATTTTGCTTGCCAAGGCTCTCCAAATTAGCACCAAAGATTCATGCTAGCCCTAGGCTCGTCCAAGGTGCCAAAGCAACCCCAGACTCGCCCAAGCCAGCCTTAATCTCATCCCAGGCAGCTCTGGCTCGTCCAAGGCAAATTCAGCTAGCCCAAGACAGCCCAGACTCGCCCAAGGTGCTCCAAATGGGGCTTATAATATATCAAATCGAAGTTCTAGATTTTTTTGACCTCTCGAAGTTGATTGATGCTGTAAAAAGTCCAAAATGGATCAAAAATAGCTGTTTTGACCTCTCAAAGTTGAAAAAAAATCTGCTCACCCAAGGGGCTAGCCTGGTCGCCCAAGGCACCCAGAGAGCTGCTCTGCTCGCCCAGAACAATGTTGTTCGAAGTTTTGACCATAACTTTTACTTCGTTACTCCAGATGAGGCTTATAATATGTCAAATTGAAGCTCTCGACAAGCCCTACAAGACTCATAACCTCTGGCTATGATTGATGATGTAAAAAGTCCAAAAAAGGCTTTAAAATAGGTGTTTTGGCGATCAGTCGAAAATTCAAACTTAATCGAATGCCCTCTTTTCCAAGTTCCATTGGACACAAGACATTGGGGGGCAAATGATGGGCCAAGCCCAAGGGCCCAACTCATGTTACAAGTTCAAGAGGCTCAACTCCAAGAGGTCTAGTAAATTCAGCCCAATGTGATCAACCCGGTCAAGCTCATCATTCTCAAATAGCTACATCAACATATAACAGCTCATCAAGCTCAATGAGCTACATCATGAGGGGAGCATGCAGGGTCATCTAGGAGCTTCCTCCTCTCCACCTTGGGTCCAAGAGCCTCCTCTTCTCCACCTTGAGTCTAGGAGCCTCCTCCTCTACCACCTTGGAGTAAGGGTCATCCAAAAGTCTCACCCTCGCCACTTAAAGAGAGTCAGTCTGCACTCATCCTTTGACCAAGTCCTTTGGAGAGCACCATAATTTCTTTGCCCGTTGAGGAGATGAGAGGTCGCCAAGAAGAGGAGAGATCGTCAAGCTATTTAATACTATTAAATAGTCCCCAAGCTATTTAGAAACTTATTTTCTCTATTAAATTTAGGGTATCAATATTAGTTGTCGAATTAATTTTAAAATAAAATTTAAAGATATTTAAACCTAAAAAATAAAATTTATTTTGTTTATCTTTTAAAATTTAAATTATATTGTACTTTATTATATAAATAGACTTTGGAGTTAAAAAGAAATCTCAAGGTCCATTTCCAAAGGAAATATGTTGTTAACAAAAAAAGGAATGTATTTTATCTATTGTTTGTTAATATTGGTTTGCTTAATCACATTTAACATTTTTAAAGTTATAATTTTTAGTATTTTTTATTTTTTCAAATCATTCACAGCACGATATTGATTTTAGTATTGTAATCTTATCCATATAAATAAAAAAGTTGGTTTTTGGACTTAATTTATTATTCATGAATTTTTTATTTTCTATGATGTGTGACACAGAACATAATAAGAGTGTGTTTGAGATAGCTTAAAAAAGTGTTTTTTTTTATATTTTGACTTATCATAAATACTTTTGAGAAAAATTAGTGTTTGGATCAATTTTTTAAAAATACTTTTTAATAAGTAAATGTATTTTTAGTGCTTAAATAAGCAATTAAGGGGAAGTAAAAAAAATTAATTTTTACTTTCCATAAACGTTTTTTAATTAAAACTCATACCTCCCCTCTCCCCCGATATCTCTCACTCTTTGCCACCCCCCGATTCTGTCGATCTCTCAATTTCTGCCGCTACTCTTGCACTGTGTTGACATGTAGTCATCATCATCGACTGTTGACTACCTTCGACCGCACTCTCTTCTATCATCTCGACGATACCGGAGAGTTCTATTGACGATGCTAGAGTTTCTCTCTCTCTCACCGATCGTTAATGAAATATGATGTTTAGTTTCATATTTTCTTTTTGTTTCACAAATTCCTTACGTTTTTCAATACTACATTCAAATCCATTTGCTACATTTTCAGATCTATAATTTTCAAATCGTTCTTTTGGGGTGTCTCAAAAGATTGTTAACTTCCTGTTTTGTATTCCATGGCCGGCCGTTACGATTGCAATCCTTTCGACAAAAAAGTGAACCCATTTGCGGCAATTACATCATATTCATATATTTGTGTACTTATGCTTTGCATATATATATATATATATTGTTGTTATGTAATTTCATGGAATGTTTTATGATTGGGTTTTGGTTTTTGGTGCTTTTAATTTTATTTTTTTTGGGTTTATGGATTGTGTGATGGGCTTGTTGAGCAATGTGGTTGTTTGATTGAATTTTTGTGGTCGATTTCTGATATTATGTTGTTTGAAATATGCAATCTATTTGTTGTATTTGATTGTTGATTTAGATTTTTTCTATCAATGACTACAGGCATGTAGTGAAGTTCTTGATTTGTTTTATACGCATGAGTTTTCTTGATTGTATTCTTTGTAATTTGAACTTTAATAAGATAAGATATTATCTGTGAATCAATATGCATGTAAAGTGTTTGATAAAATGAGCTCCCAATTTTGTGAAGGGGAAGTGTGGATGTTCATGAGCTTCGATGAATCTTTTGATATGAAATGGCTGCATTGCAGATTTTGTGTGATAACTGGCTTTGGCACAGGCCTGTTGCTTTTTAGAAATTCAACTGTTTCTTTATTTTTCCCACAACTGTCAGAGATAATAATCAATGGACAATGGCAGCTGAAAATGTTTCCTGCATCTTTGTAATTCGACTGTTCAACTGTTGTCTGCTGTTTCAACTGGACTCTCGGCTGTCTGCTTTCAACTGTCTCAACTGCTTCAACTCCTTCAAATGGGCTCCTTTTGGCTTCAGCTGGAACTGCTTTTCTATTTCAGCTGGATTCATATAGCTAGAATAGCTCAGCAGTCTGATTGGTTCTCCTTCAGCTGGGTTATAGGCCTCAATGGGAAAATCAAATGGAGCACCTAACAACGCATCTTCACAGACCAAGAACTACGAGATCACCCCTTTCATTCTGGGGTGATGGAGGGATCGTACCATTCAAGCCGTTTTTTTCATGTTTTTCCGAGAGGTCCGGAGAAAGCTGCAATCAATAGGATTTCCCTAATCCTCCATTCGAATAGCGTGAAATTCTTTTTCCTTTTCGCAAGGACCAGGAGATTAGATCTAACCGTAAGAAGAATGCTAGGCATCAATGCTGTCAACAGCTTTTTCATTGAAGGGTATGTTTGTAATTGTGACACAAATAAATGCTTTTTTAATTGACCATCCAAACACAATTTTTGTAAAATCATTTTTATTTAAGTATTTTTTTTAATGAGCATCCAAATAATGCTTACGGAAGAAAATATTTTTTAATAAAGTGTTTTTTAAAAAGTAATTATTTAAAAAATACTTTTAAATCTAATAAATCATCCTAAACACTGCCTAAATCTTTATATTCCATGCTTTAATTAAAATACATAGAACATATAATAGTATTTAATACTATTACAATAAATCTTAATAGGACCTGTTTACAGTTTTCACATTAGGCCCCCATTTCGATTGGGCCGCCCGCCCCAGTTACTCGATTGATTGATACTTCGAAGCATTTCTCATGAAAATAAAACCAAAGATCTCAAGTCGTTGGTTGCAAATAGTTTCTGTCAGCTCATTCTTATTGATCTATTGTTGCCGGAGGGGCGAGCTAAAGAGAAGTTATAGCAACGAGCTACTAAGGAGCGATTGTGACTGAATAAATTCGCAAAACCTTGCAACTAACACTACTTGCAAATAAATTATGTAACAATTGACTCAGACGGTTTGAACATTTTTATAGAAGAAATAATAATGTACAAGTGATAACATGCTACAAAAGAATGACTTCTCACAATTTAGCTAAAGATGATCATTAATAGAATATAAAAGAGAAACAGAATTCATGCAAATGACTCCGAACTGATATAAAGACTTTGTCGGGTTGAGTGAAGGAGAGCAAAGGCGTACCATATGCTGGCATATTGCATCGATATCAGGATCATATTCATTAATACGAGTAAATCCCGAGGGTTTTATCTGTTTTTTTTTTTTGGGGTCATAGGGTTTAATCTGTTTTACTACATCAATTATAACAGTAATTTCACATTGCGTGTGCCAAACGACGTTCCTATCTATAGCTCATAAAAAACCATCCCACGAGTCCATAGCAAAAGGTTCTTACAAGTAAACTTCCCTCCTATCAGTTTATGGTAAACAATCCACAAATTAAGGACTTGATAACTGAAGTAATGGCAGAGCAGCAATACATGTGACAACGGGCAGCTTTCGTACAATGCGGTTTAAAACTGGTATTCCAGGTCAAGCAGTCCTAAGAGGAGGGGACACCAATATGACACCATCTCCTCGGACAAAGAGAAATGGAACGGTGCGCCTTGTTGGCTGAGTCAAGGAAAAAGATAAGTCAATTATCAAGATCATCACCTTTAATACAAAAGAATGTCAACAACTGTAAATTATTCAACCCAATAAAATCCTGCATGAAGAGAACAAGCCTTCATGGCATTAATAAGAGTCATGAAATTATTCCTTTCACCATTCATTTTCGACTGGACGGCCTTGTTCTTTGCATCAAACCAAAAAATAAAAGTTCACGAATAAACCCACCTGAATTTTTTTTGAAGTAACAGATACTAGTTTACTCTTTGTTTTTTCTTCTCTTAATTTTGCATGTGCAATTAGCCATAAAACTAAAACCTAAGAAAGGATTAACCACTCATTAACTGAGGTTCCATCCTAATTCCCGTTCAAGGGGAATTCAGAATGTAGGGCGATGTGTTTACCACTTACTACCATTCCACCATTTACTATCATATTAATATTTGTCCAAGGAAAACCTTCTCCAGGTGTCCTGACAAAGTGAAGACTGTCCAAGAATCTAGAAACAACAACTAAATACCAGATCGCCATATAGCCCATAAGCAACAAAAAAAAAAAGGGATCTAAACTGTAAGATATATGTGCCCTAAGCAACTCAAGCACTTGATGTTATGGGATGTAAAGCATCACTAGGCATAACAAAAGGTGGACCAAACTAAAAAAGACAAACTCAGCAGTTGTAAGAAGTTAAGCTCTGATAGCTGTTCCTCTACTAAATCTTGTTTGGCCACTAAAAGAGCACTAGAAATGGAGAACTGCGGCCTTGTGGAGATAAGGACTTTGGTAAGATATAACTTAGACAGTGTTGTGGATGATGCTTGTCATTTTTAGTCAACAAAAAGTTCTCTTTTACGGTGTTTACACCAAAGATTGTGGATCTAGACATATACCTTTACAACTCAGATACAAACACTTTATCTCTTAAACAATCAAGTATTAGAAAAAAACAAAACTGCAATATATCAGGACATCGGCATCCAAAACCTTAGCAGACATGTATTTCAACAATAAAATCTGTTTTCCAAAAAATATCAAGTCCTGGCACCTAACTGGAAGAGCAGACAATTTTTCAATGCAGCTAAGAAGGCTCCTAATGATTTGGTGATTGACTTCTTTAATAGTGACAAATTATACCATAGAACTTGCGAAGATCACAAGGGTGAGAATGGTTTATTATAACTCATGGATGCCTTCCCACATGTTTAGTTTGCAGAGCAAATAATGTTGAGTCTAAGGCTAACAAATAAAATGGGGAAACAAAATATAGCATACCCGGACAATCTCCTCGTAAGTTTCATCATCAATTTCCACAGTTGTAACAATCTCTTCAACATCTCCGAGAATCATATTCAAATGCTGATCATAAGCCTGCCAAAATTTCCATATTGTCATAACAAAGAAGAGATATAATAATTCCAGCACAAATTGAAGATATATTAGCAGTTGAAGAATACATCAAACGGTTGAAGGTACCGAAAGGATCTCTTCCGGGCAGCCCCCTATTAAATTTTTCGCCAAAGAAAGTTTCATACAATTTTGGTTCAAAAATTAGGCATTTACAAATGCATGAACATTTGAAAAGCATGCAAAGGCCAAGCAAGACATTTTATCCCTTCATTGTTTCAATAACTGTAATAAAAACCTTGATTTTTAATAGATTTTAGAATTTTGGACTGTCATTGAGCACTTGGTCTAATTAAGAATCGGACATGTGTCAGGTGATTTTTCAAAAATAACAAGATCTCGAATCATGGGAAGAGTTGTTATTACAGGAAATTATACTCCTTGCAAGTTAGTTGTAGTAAACTTTTCACTTGACTAGATAAGCCCAAATCCAGGAGCCATTATTGGGTGCTACATCCCCACAACTCAAGCCATATGAAACTGAATGCTTCAGATGGGGCATATTATCGAAAATTTGCTGCAACCAGTGCAGGTGCTTTGAGCAAAAGGATTGCAGAGAGGCTCTTATGGAGATTCCTAAAGGCGAAGGCACTCTTGAAGAAATATGATTTTGTAGGTGAATAAGAAAAGCCTGACTACAAACTTGAAAAAAAAGATAATCTCAAACAGCAATGTATTGAAGAATTTGTCATTGTACTGCTCGTTTTGAAGTTAAAAAAAAAAATCCATTCAAAACAAATCTAGAGGTAAAAAATATGCTCTTCTGGTTATATTCCCCGTTAAACATAATTGCTTATCTAGGTTTCCGCAATTACGAATATTTATCAAATTAACCATGTGAAACCCTAGATTAGGACAATCAAATCAACAATCCCACGGCAATATAAGAAGAAGTGATCGACTCATATCTAAAGGAGAAAGTTAAAAACAAGAAGAGTATAAACCACAATTACGAACAAAAAACAAATACATGTGGTTGATGGTGGTGGTGATTGAGAAGAGGAGGAAGAGATTGATGGACTGACATGGAGTTTGCCGCGGAGTTCGCGGTCGGAACGAAGCTTGACGTAGATACGCTCGTCTAGGCTGAGTCTGATGAGATCCAACGGCTCTCTCACTGCGCTTTCTTCTTCGCTCGCCATTCTCTCTCTCCCTCTCTCCAACCTCAATGTCTGCTCTCTGTTGGTACTTGCTAGGTATA
>CM042184.1:44726040-44751483 GCA_023539305.1 Ilex asprella | reverse complement strand
TGAAGTAAAAATGGATTCAAATTGGGTTCTATCTTATTAGTATAGATTTTCATAATTATTTGTTTATATTATATTATTATGTTATATCTATATCTATATCCGTATTACTAATAAAAATATGCTAACATAAAAAATTTTAATTTTCAATTTTGGCCTTGACTATTCTTATAATGCCAATTACATCTTTCATATCTTTTGATTAGCTTTCATTTTAAACTATTAAAACTTTTGTTTTTCATATTTACTAGTTAGTGCACACGTGCACCATTTGTGACACCCCAAAATTCGGGTGTCCGTTGATCACCCATCAACTTGCGGAATATCTGTGGATATCGTATAATTTGACATTTCATCGTTATATCCAATTACTAGGGTCTATAATTCAATAAAAATTTGGGCAGAGTTTCCTTTGTACGGGGAACTCTACCTCAAAACCCAACCTGTATAATAAATTTCACATGACTCATCCGAGACCCAACTTAAAACATTAACCACACTGGGTCCATTTATAAGTAAACATTGGTCACACCGGGTCCAACTATCTATACTTATATCAAAATATGCAATGTTGTATCAAAAATAGTCCATAACAGTTTGTATAAAAACATAGTTTGCTCAAAAAATTTTACAAAAGGAGTTATAAAGCCACGAATCGGCTTTCTTCACCCTTGCGGCCTCGAATGAGAGCCATCCACCGGAGTGAATCCCGCAGCTGAAATATTTTTCCGTAAAGGGTGAGCCATGCCCAGTAGAGTATTTCCTACAGATGTTACTCCCCCCTAGATGCTCATGCTCATGCAACATTCATTTACAACATATAAACAATCATTCCTTATAAGGATATGCATTCTAAGTTGGAATGCAACAATACCATGCCATGAAATGAGATGACACTCACTCATGCACTTTAACTCGAGTCATCACCGACTCTCATTACACGATGCAATGTCAAAGTGTTTCACTCCATTATTTATGTACATATCAAATGACATTTTCAAAACTAGGGTCTTTCTTGGGGATAGATGTTCATGGACTTACACCAAGGTTCATCCAAACCCACACACTTTATGGACTCTTACACCAATGGAGTGCATTTTCTAAATCACCGAGTCTTGCACCCGAGAGGTGGTCATGCCTCTTCTTGCTAACCCTAACCCAATTTATCATGCAACCAAACGGCTTAGCTAGGTCTTCGACCTAAGTTTTTCCAAGCTATCCCGTCAATCACCAAGTGTAGTGTTGACATCAACCATGCACACACCCATGTGATAAGATGCTTCCGTTCATATGCAATGCTATGTCCCATTGCACACAACATAATGCTCAGTATGCCAAAATAACACATGAATAATTTTAACACATCCATGGTAAATTTATATCCTAAGCATATAAATATCATATTTATCTCAATGTTAATATATCAACACATGCATATATCAACAAGCATATTCAATCATAAATCTTATCATAAGCATATGATTCCACAAGTTATCACATAACTTAAGCATACTATTTCAATTCAATCAAAACAATAATTTTCAAACACTCAAGGCATTTCACCAAACACCTTCAAGGCATAATTTATATAACACATAGCATGCCCTCACTTTCACTAAGTTACATAATAAATCACATGTAACTTTCATATACCAAAATCAAGCTAGCAATTAGCTTAAGCCATTTCTATGCTAAGTTACATAATAAATCACATGTAACTTCCATATACCAAAATTAAGCTAGCAATTAATTTAAGCCATTTCTGTGCTCACTTTTCTATTTCCATAACATAAACATACATATATATCAATACATAAGTTACATATATCAATCACATAATAACAAGTTACAAGAAAATTTCACAAGTAACTTTCCTAGACAAAATTTAACAAGGAATTTATCTATACCATTTCTATATTCCTTTCATGATTTCCATGACTATAGACAAGTCATAACAACTCTATACATCTAACCATTACTTATGACACCATAGGTTAGAAATGAACCAAAGTAGGAGGGAACCCTACCTCTTGGAGCGTGAGATGAAGACTAGAGCCTCAAAACTTCAAGAACACCTCAAGATCTTTGATTTATCCAAAATTCACCCTTGGATCTTCGGTGAAATCCTTCATTCTTGGTACGTACGCGTAGCCCTCATCGAGGAGATGAATTTTGCCTTTTGGTTCGACGAATTCCGACCGACGGAACTCCCAGAATTGGAGTGGGAAGCTTGAAGATGAATTTTTTTCTCTCTCTTGTCTTGGACGGCTGCTTACAGCTAATGGGGAGATATTTTTCTCCCCAAAAAGCTGATTTAAGAGGATATTTATAGGTATAAATGAGCGGTCCACATCGCACCGTATATTTTCGACTTTCGGGTCTGTTTTTCGTCTCGAAATGATTCATTATACCTCAGATTAAGTTCAAATTAATTTTATTTGAACTTTAATTTAATTTTAAGGAAATTTTCAAAAATTTATTTTTGGGGATCTTTAAAATGTCATTCGCCACGCAGTTGCCTCGAACGACATGCAAAAATTTGATTATCTCGAAATTCGACGAAATTTACCGTGGTAACTAGATTTCACTATACGAATCTAACGGTGAACTCCGTTTTGTGATACGAGGTCTAGAGAACATGCATTATAGTTTTCTCATTATGGTGGTAAATTATCATTTTGCCATTATTCACAAAAAGTTCAAATTTACCCGGGTTTTACACCATTTTAAATTATAGGATTCGTAGGTTTATTTAATCGAGACTGAATTTCTATTAAAACATTCACATGTATAATATAATACAAATTTTAAATGATAACAAATAATTATTTGCAAAACTATGTTCACTATGATTAGGAATTGAGTTTCATATGTTTGTGTAGGTACTTAACGACTTGTTGTGATTATCATAATGTAGATACTCGTATGAAGAGCAAAACTCAATTACTATATATGCACGTATGTTTACCCAAATCACATGATTGTAATACAAATATATTAGGCAAAATGTATCTTAAAGTGTTTTTGAACCTTTTCAATTCACATTAAATCAAAGTTAAAAGTAATATAAATCCCCCAATAATAACCAAGTGCAATTAGGAGATATTGACACAAAAGTAATGGGATTCAAGTTAAGCATTTGAGTTTGTCAGATAACTCAATTAGCTTGTCATACACAAATTTACGTTTTTATACTTATTTTTCAATGTCAGTTCATTAGGACTTGTGCAAACTAGTGACAGAATACATATAATTCTCTTGAGGTAAAAACTGAAGATGTCCTAAAATGTCATTGAGTTCTTTAAAAAAAAATAATACTAACAAGAGATCACATCTAATGTAAAACAACTGAATAATACAAGGAATGTAATGCAAACTTAGGCTTCTAATCATAATTTAATGAGAGAAAATTTCTCAACAAGTACGCATAGCTAATCAAAACTATAGAAACTAAGCAAGCAAAATGAATTATAAAAAATCAAACAAAAGTAAGATAAGCCCATATCTGATAGCAGAACAATTTATAGCTCAATATGTGAGCAATTCCTTCATCGCATGGAGTGTCACAAACCCAAAAAAATTCAAATTGCGCTTTGACTAGAATGGTGTATTGATTTTTTTCTTCTTCATTGTCTCCAAGAATCCTTCATTAGATAACCATGGCCAGCTATTCTGCAACACCAACAGGGGAGAAAATCTAACAAGCCTTTATCTAATGGGAACATCCTGATGATGCACAAATCGGTATGCGCAAGATCAACAATCAAGGGTGTGATTAATGAGCAATTAACAAGCAATCAAGAGCAAAAATAGTAAATAATAGATCAACACAGAGATATATAGTGGTTCGATTTGGATGACCTACGTCCACTCTAAAAAACGGTAGTGGTGGTCTGTGGCATTTTATTGATGATGTCGCCAGGAGACTAACTCCGGCCAGTGTTACAATGCTTTGGAGGGGAGAGAGAGAGAGCAATGTGTGTAGGAAGGTGTAGTGTGTGTAGGAATCTTATAGAGGTCTCAAGGTCATGCCTCAATGTGAAAAGGGCCTACACTATATAGGCTTAGTAAGGCGGTGAGATGGTGACGTGAGGGAGAGTACTTCTACTATTTTGGTAAGTATAGTTATGGTAGGGGATCTCGGTGCCTATCTCGATATTTTCTCTCCTCGTACTCTTATCTATTCGGAGGAAGATCTTGAGGTTGAACTGATCTTGATCCTGAGCTTGGTCTTGCATTGGAGTAATTCCCATAGTGCGGAGGTGGAGAAAGCGGAGGTCGAAGGAGAGGAGAGAACCAGCATGGATGGCGCCCCTTGGAGACCATATGGGCGATGCCCCCTTGGGATTCCCTTGGGCGGCGCCCACTTGGGTCCCTTGGGCGGCGCCCCCTTATCCTGGGTGTTGGCCTCTTGACTCATTTGGGTGCTAGTCCTTCTTGGTGCTTTGGGTTTCCTCCCACGGGTTGAACCAGTTATGATTGGGTTCTTCTTTGTGATTTCTTAGTTTAATCTGATTGGGTTGACCCAGTCAAAATTTGGGCTCATCATATCCTTATCAACTGTGATGAATGGAGCTAGAGAAAAAAACATGATAATACATGTATAGTGAATTGTAAAGTAAGGATGTAACTAAAACAATCTTTATTTGGAATACAACCTAAGCGTGAGATGATACTAATCTAAACAAACTCTCGTAATTGAACACAAATATCATTACAATAGCCAAACCGGTTTCATAATTAAACACAACTATAAAAGATAGACTCGCTTAACCACCAATACAAAGTTGCTTTAGTTGAATTAAAAAAAGAATAATTTGATACATATGAGAACATAGAAGAAAGTACAGTTGTCATGATGAGCTTCAAGCATATATATTCTACTATAACTGCACCACCATTCCTTTAAAAGCTTTGTTAGACTATATTGATTGCAACCACCCCTATTGCTTTTCTATCTCATCATGTCAAAACCTAACTATAGATAATTATACAATAAAACTTACAATGAAAAGACAAATATTGAGAAAAATACATTAGATTAGAATTCCCATACTTTTCAACTTTGAATACTTTATTATATCTATTCTTCTTTAACTGAAAAACATAATTCCCATAATACCTGTAACACCCCACCCTCCACATGCCATAATATTATTGACTTTGGGTCCACTGACCCTCACGGTTTTGTTCCTCCCAATACCGCCGGAAAAATGTCTTTTATCATGTAAGGTGAGGGGCTTACTTATAACACAATCGATGTGGGATACTAGGATAACACAATCCACTCCCCTTAGGGATGCACGTCCCCGTGCAGTAGCTTGCCAATTACCCGCCCACCCACTGCACGAGAGCACGACAGGGTCCCACACTCGGTCCAGGCGAGAGTCGACTTTGATACCATTTTGTAACACCCCACCCTCCACATGACATAATATTGTCTGCTTTGAGCCCACTGGCCCTCACAGTTTTGTTCCTCCCAATACCGCTGGGAAAATGCCTTATATCATGTAAGGTGAGGGTCTTAATTATAAACCCAGCAACTTTTCTCTTCCTAACCGATGTGGGATACTAAGATATCACAATACCAAAATTGTGCTTATATACAACCAATACAAATGTGCATAACAGAAGGTTCTCAACAAAAATATATAACTAATAGATATGTTGAATTATTCAACAATAATTCAACTGCTTCAACATGGCTATTAGGTGCAAATCCATCCTTTATCGCCTACAACATCAAGAGCAATTCTCAACCCAATAAAAAATTTAAGCACTTCACCATGCCCACAAATTGCCGTAACAGAAAGAGCAATTCGACCATAATCATTGATTGAATTCGAATCAATATACATAACCCAAACAAAAAATCTCCATTAAATCCATTATATGATAGCTTCTGCATCGTGTAGAAGTCGATTACATGGATTACGGGCTCGAGTCCCTAACATTTACATCGGCAAGATAATAAATCTCAACAAAAATGAAGCGATCAGTAAGAGTAAAAAGATAATGTATTAGGGAAAGATAAAACGTGTACTTAATGAGGAAAATAAATAGGGCGGTCAATAAACAGTTGTAGGTATACATAGATTTTAATAGTAACATAGATATAAACAAATTAAAATTACAATTCAACAGTCACCAGAATTTTTTCAGAATAAATAACCAATAATCAACAACTCAAAGGTCCACATAAGTATGTCAATTATATATAATTTAATAATGCTATCAACTACCAAAAAAATCGACATTAGCTATTTTGTAGTGGGTATTTTGGTCAAACAATTTTTTTTCACTTTTTTTGACATTTAGAAGTAGTATAGGTTTTAGAGTAGTACAATATAATATAGATAACCTATAACAAAGCAAAGGAAAGACAAAATAGAAGACAGTGAAAATGATCAAGGTAGAGATATTTTTTTAATCAACAAAGATATTTACTTATTGTGGGAGACAATGAATTATAAATATTTTAGAGGTAATTAACAAAATTAAATATAATTAGTTTCATAGTAAAGGAAGACCAAAAGACACTGGGGATATGATTGACTTTATATCAATAGTTAAGGGTAAAAGTGAAATATAAATATTTTTCAATTATCCCCACTTTTTTAAGTAGTATAGATATAGATATAGATTCTTAATTAGTGTTCTAATATCACTTTAATCGTTGATCCATTTCAATAACCAAAATTGTTATGTACTCAAAGCACTAATGTCTTCCATATTCTACTTGCTTTAAAGAACTCATTAAAAGTTGAAAACCTTTCAAATTATAGAACTTAATGTTCCATGTGCAACGATATACTAACATAAAAACTTTTAATTTTCAATTTTGGCCTTAACTGTTCTTATAATGTCAATTACATAATTCATATCCTTTGATTAGCTTTCATTTTAAACTATTAAAACTTTTTTTTTTTCATATTTATTAATGATAGTACCTAGAATCAGTTTTAACTGAGTATGAGCTCGGAAGCCGAGCTTAGATCCGCAGACTAGATAAGACCAGCAGAGCTCAGAGGATCGGAGCTCCCCTTAGGCAAGACAATAGCGGGAATAATAATGAAACCACTGGATGACAGCGGGACTAGTGTCAAGACACAAAACCCTCAATCAACCAAGATCCTCTCCTAAAATAGAAGAGGATTCCACACAAGAGAAACAAGGACCTCGGCTGAGATCCCACAGAACAAGGAACAACTCAATAATATATTGTATAACGCCTCCATAAAGGGGGCAGAGGCAACCCTAATGAGGGACACCTAGTCTTGTAATTCATTCAAGAAATCAAAAAAGAAGAAAGGAGAAGGGGCCTCCATTAAGAAAGTGAACTAGCCGAGCTCCTGAGCCGGTGAACCACTATACTTTCTCTGTGCACGTATCCCTAATCCCAAGAAAACAATTTGCCGCAATTATCACGAGCCTTGACTTAGATCTGAACTACCCAACATAATTCATATCTTTTGCTTATCCACGTTAATTTACACCATCAGTTTGGTGTCATCTATGGGAATTGTTGTTCCTGTTATAAATACTCTGATCTTTCAGTGATTGATGGTCTCAACTCGAAACATGAGCAAAAGTCAAACAAATCCACCACGAATGCAAAACTAATATGAAACAACCAACGACAGACAACCTGATTATCCCAGAGATAAATCCTCCCATGGGGATTTTTTCCCCACAAACAACGAGTTGGAGGCCCTTTGACTAGTTAATCAGCGCCTGTTACTATAGAACGAAGAGCTCTTGAAACGCCCACAGGAAGCACGACCAGTCCAAGAAGGCTAGAATAACCCCCCTCACAGGGAATAACAACACCTCGACCCCCTCAAGGAATTTATTGAAGGAGGAAAAAATAGCCAAATCATAGGACAGGTCCCCCATCAACCCCCTAGGAATGGCCACAACGAAGAAGTGCAAAGTCAGAATGATGGACTCGAGAGAAGTGATTTATTCCCTTATCAGCGGGAAAAAAAAGGGAATAGTACTGGAAGCAGCGCTTCAAGGATATCCAACAAGAGCTCAGCCACATGAAAGAGGCTGTGAAAAGTAAAGCTCCAGGCACAATGGATGCCCACTTTCTTCAATTTTTAAAATAAATGAGCCTCAGAGCTCACGATGAACTCTTCAGTTTATAAAATGAATGAGCCCTAGAGCTCATGATGAACTCTTCAGTTCATAAAATGGTAATGTGCCAAAAAGCTCACGATGAACTCTTTAGTTCATAAATGAATGAGCCCCAGAGCTCAAGATGAACCCTTTAGTTTATAAAATGAATAAGCCCCAGAGTTCATGATGAACTCTTCAGTTCATAAAATGGATGAGCCCCAGAGCTCACGATGAGCTCTTCAGTTAATAAAATGGTAATGAACCCCAGAGCTCAGGATGAACTCTTCAGTTAATAAAATGAATGAGCCCCAGAGCTTACGATGAACTCTTCAGTTCATAAAATGAATGAGCCCGAGAGCTCACAATGAACTCTTCAGTTCATAAAATAGTAATGAGCCCCAGAGCTCACGATGAACTCATCAGTTCTTAAAATTGTAATGAGCCCAGTAACTCACAATGAACTCTTATGTACATAAAACCAAAAAGAAGCTTAGTATGAACTCTTCAGTTCATAAAATTGAGAGCAGATCCTCAGCTCATAAACAAATAGCAAGCTCCTTAACTCATGAATATACGATGAGTTTGCAGCTTATGAAAGCAATGATGGGCTCTTCAACCCATAGGTACATAGCGAAACAAATGAAGACCCCATCAACCAACGGCTCACAGACAAGCGTTCAATAGAAAGGGTGAATAAAGGTCTCTGTTTATTCAAATCGACAGGAGAACAAAAGGAAAGAAAAGCAGGGAAAAAATCCTAACTATCTCCAAGTTGCCTTTTCAGATCGGCGACCTCCTTCCTCAGACAAACATTCTTCCCCCTCAGCTCTCTCTTTCTTTCTCCACTTAGAAAAGCGTACACAAAAGTCTACTCCTAGCGGATGAAAACAGAGTCATTCCCAAGGAGGGATCAAACAAAGAGGAGGAGATACCAGCGCCCTTATCTTCATCTGAGTCGCTGGGAAAGGAAACAAGAGAATCTAGGGTCCAAGCTAATTCCAAGGCAGCCGCTGCAGCACTAAATAAAAAGAGATTCTCAAATGTCACCAGCTCTGAGAAGGACATAGTTTTGGCTTCGATCACTCGATCAATCCTCAACATCTCCACCAGGTCTAGATCAGACATACCTGAACAACGAGAACGAAGTAAAAACGAACAACCACAACGTTAAGCGAGGAAACTTCCCAATGCACCTGCCTTTATAGGGTAACCCCTTCCAGGAACGAGGAACCTTGTTCTCCAAGCAGCACCCTTCTATGGATCTCTAGGAATCCCCAGAGACAAAAAAGAAGAGTTGATCCAACTCTTCATGAGGAGAAGGAATATCAAAGACTAGAGGATGCATGCGAAAATGCCTCCACTGGAAGCAACTGAAGCAAGGGACTTCATCCTCTTCAAGGTCATAAAAATAAAGAAACTCAGCGATTGTAGATAACTCATTTGGCATGCAAGCACCAAAAAAGGAAGAAACTGATCATAACAGCCCATCCCTTGAGAGACAAACGAGAGGGACACAAACCATGGTAAGCAAGGATCCCTCCAATGGATGGATAAATGGGGAGACGAAGACCCATCTCCATGGTGCCTTCGAAGAAGCAGACTTCCCCTCGAGGAAGAAAGTTTCAAGGCTTGTCGGAAGTTAAAACTCATAAAGGTAAGTCTGTTGGAAGGAGAAATCCCCTTCGAATCTCTTCCAATCCTAGAGAGGTGATCGTAGAAGGAGCTAAATAATGGGACTTCCATCTAAAGTCAATCTCAGGAGAAGATCGTTGCTGGAATAAAGAAGGATATGGGGTAACCATTAGAAAGAAACCTAAGAAAATGCAAAGAATGAGAAATCTCAAAGATTCAAGAAGAAATGAAGAGAATCTTGGAAAGTGTGGGTAGTTTAAGGAAACCCCAAGTCTTAAGGAACCAGAAATCGAGTGGAAAGTAAAGTTGACAGTCCATCAAGTTTCCAAATTAAGACGACAGTCACAGTTTTGGAAAGGAGACAGACATGAGCTTGGATACTGTCGCTAAATATCTCTAGGAATAATCAACTTAGTCTAAACAAAGCTCAGTCTTCCTTTGCTCATAAATGGGCTCCTTTAGGTTATGCCTTTTGTGCTCCTCAATGAGACTTCTCAGATTTCTTTGGGTTAAGGTCAGCTTGTACGATTGCATGGACCTCCTGGTATGTCTCCTCAGGGCTGTCCTCATGTCTCTTGTCACTATGAAGAATGTCAAGTCTACCATCCTAGACTTATTCAGAGTTACCAACTTTGCCTTAAGGAGAATTGGAGTACTCCTTAAAGCAAAATGGGCGAGGGGAATATAAAGGAAGATCAAAGCATTAAGCACAACACAACAATAACAGTAACTCAGGGGAAAGCAAGCAGATTGCCTTTTGAGTTGAAAAGTGCTGGTGCAAAGTACCAAAGGTTGGTAACCAGAATGTTTTCATATATGATAGGTAGTACAATAGAAGTTTATATTGATGATATGGTAGTTAAGGGTCGAAAGACTGAAAACCACTGTGCCAACCTTAAAAGCACATTCAATGTTATATAGAGGTACAATATGAAATTAAACGCTTCAAAATGCACATTTGGGGTCTGCTCGGGGAAGTTCTTGGGATTTTTGGTTACCCACCGAGGAATAGAGGTGAACCCCAAGCAGATAAAGGCCATTGTCAAACTACAATCACCTTGGATGGTGAAGGAAGTACGTAGGATAACAGGAATGACAGCAGCACTCGGGAGATTCATATCCCACACCTCTGACAAGTGCAACCCCTTCTTTCAATCAATCAAAGGAAAGAAAGGAACACTATGGAGTCAGGAATGTGAGGAAGCATTTACAAGATTGAAGCAATACTTAGTGTCTCCACCGATTCTGTCAACCCCGTCACCCGAGGAATGTCTTTACCTTTATCTGGTTATATCGGTGCGCACGGTCAGCGGGACATTAATAAGGACTGATCATGGAAAGCTGAAGCCCATTTACTATGTGAGCAAGATACTCTTAGATGCAAAATCCAGGTATACTCTGTTGGAAAAACTTGCCATGTCATTGATTAGCTAGGCTAGGAAGCTCAGACATTACTTTCAAGCCCACCAAATCACAGTAATTATTGACCAGCCATTAAAGTCACTCTTTCACAGAGCCAATCTGTCAGGACGTGTTGCCAAATGGGCGGTGGAGCTCGGGGAGTTTGACATTCGATTCCAACCAAGAAAGGTAATAAACGGTCAATATGAGTAGACTTTATTGTAGAATTTCAGCTTAAGGATAGCACGGAGCAGAGTAAAGAAACTGATGACAACCAAAAGATAGGGCTACGTGGCGGGTGGACCTTATTTGTTGACGGATCCTCAAATCATAAGGGTGCTGACACTGGCATCATTTTGATAAGTCCAGATGGATGTATTTTGGAGAAAGCCATCAGGCTCGGATTCGAAGCTTTGACTAACGAAGCGGAGTACGAAGCCTTGATAGCAGGAGTAAGGTTGGCAGCCGAGCTAAGGGCATTGAAGCTCCAAATATTCTCTAATTCACAACTGGTGGTGCATTAGATAATAGGGAAGTACACGATAAAAGATGAAAGAATGATAGCGTATCATGTTGTTACTATAAAAGAACTGAGTAAAATACTAGACTACTCAATAGAGCAGGTCTGAAGAGCAAAGAATTCACACACCGATGCTTTAGCCTTGGCTATAGAGCAAGAGACTGAGAGAACTCTCACCATTGAGTGCCAATCCAAGACTAGTATTCTGCCAATCGGAACGAATAAAATCTTATGTAATGAGTCTAAGCTGAGCTGGATGGATGCAATTATTGGTTTCTTGAAGAATGGTGTCTTGCCCGAGGAAAAGAAGGAAGCTCATAAGCTACGGCTGAAAACAGCAAGATTCTGGTTATCCCCAAAAGATGAGCTTTATCGACGCTCGTTTGGAAGTCTGTACTTGAAATGTGTACACCCCACTGTAGTTCCTGACTTTCTATTTGAAATACACGAAGGAAGTTGCAAAGCTCATACAGGGGGAAGAACTCTAGCTCATTGAGCTATTTCACAAGGTTACTGGTGGCCATATATGCAGAAGGATGCTCAACAGTTTGTTAGGCGATGAGAGAAGTGTCAAAAATTCTTGTCGATACCGAGAAAGTCATCCCATGAGCTGATTCCATTGGCAAGCCTATGGCCATTTGCGCAGTGGGGACTTGACATTGGGGTCCTTTACCTCAAGCCCCAGGTAATAAGAAGTACTTTCTAGTTGCCACTGATTACTTCACAAAGTGGGTAGAAGCCAAGCCTCTAGCTAACATTAGAGACACTAACACGAGAAAGTTCGTCTGGAGAAACATCATCACCAAGTTTGGCATCCCGCACTCCCTTGTTTCTGATAATGACACGTAGTTTGATAGTGGTTCCTTTAAAGCTTTCTGTCAGCAATACGAAATTCAGAATCACTACTCCATCCTCACTTACCCTCAAAGCAACGAACAAGTATAGATCTATAATAAAACAATCTTGAATGAAATCAAGAAAAGGCTAAAGGATTGCCAAGTGTTCTGTGGACGTACCGAACCACACCTCGGCCCTCAGTTGGTGAAACTCCCTTCGCACTAGCTTATAAGATGGAAGCTATTACTTTGTTGGAGATTGACTTGCCAACCTTAAGGACCGAGCTAGTGGAAAGCAGCAGCAACGACGCCGTCATCATGCGTGATCTTGATCTAGGAGAAGAAAATAGAGAACATGCCACCATAAGAATGATGCCATATCGAAATAAGATATCCCGAGCTTATAACTAGAATGTAAACCCTCAATCTTTCACGATTAGGGACCTAGTCCTCATGCATGTATTAGGGTCTGCTAAGAACCCAGTCCATGGGAAGCTCGGAGCAAACTAGGAAGGTCCATACAGAATAGCCAGAGTTAGGGGCAACAGATATTATAAACTCGAGACCATGGATCATCGGTTAGTGCCTCGCCCCTGGAACATAACTAACCTTAGAAAGTTCTATTTCTAAAAAGTACATTTTTAAGTAGAACTCCGAAGTACCTTCAGAAACTTAAGGGTGCCCTTTAAGAGTTGATAGCAATTGTACCGAGTCTAAGTTATCAATAAAAGCAAGTTATCAATAAAAGCTTTTTCAAATTCCAAGATTCCTTTCCCATTCTTGTTCTTCTTTATACGTCCTACTGCTGAGGCAGGGAGGCAAAAATCTTGATAGAAGTTGTAAACTTAAATCAGGCGCAACTGCTTGATCTAATCCAGACCCTCAACTAGGCACGACAGTGTAAGCTGGTTAGGGATGGATCTGAGTCCAATTAGATTGACGGGTCAGTGTAGAGTAGAAATTCTCTTAGATACCCAAGGGGATTAAGAGTAGCTCTACTGGGAGACCGAACTCTTTGAAGAAAGGCCGAGCAAGGGCCATAACTTCAAGAGTTAGAGAATTTTTTAAGTCCCTGCTAATGGACCGAGCTCTTTGTAGAAGGGCCTAACAGGGCCATAACTTCAGGAGTTTTCTAATTTTTCAAGTATAGGTCCCTGATAAGAGACTGAGCTATTTGAAGAAGGGCCTAGCAGAGCCATAACTTCAGGAGTTCTCTAATTTTTCAAGTATGGGTTCCTGCAAAGAGATCGAGCTCTTTGAAGAAAGCCAAGCAAAGGCCATAAGTTCAAGAGTCATTGAATTTTTCAAAGTATAAAAAGATCATGTTAAGGAACTGAGCCCTTTAAAGAAGGTCTGAACAAAAGCCATAATGTTAAAGAGTTTCAAGGAATAAAAAATAGAAGACAAGAAAAGCGATTTTCATTCAACATTCAAAAAGCGTACAAGATTTGTAGAAATTACATCTGAAAAGTTTCGAAGAAATTTTCTAAGTATCATGTAGCATGAGCAGAAGGATAGGAAGAGCTCGAAAGAGAATGCTTGGAGAAAAGCTCCAACAAAGAAAGAACTTCAGCATCAACTAAAACGCATGCCACCCTTTGCTGAAATACGCCTCATGGATTTGAGGGATTTGCACAGCTAGGTCTTCTTCAGCCTTCTCAACTCCCTCATCATATGTAACATCCTCTCTTCCCTTAGCTTCATATTTATATTTATCAAACTCTTCGAGTAGGGTGGAATAGTCGAGTTGGGCTTTAGTAAGCTCTACATTGACTTCATGCTCAAACTTCTTCACATTCTCAACCTCTGAAGAAAGCTTCTGGTTCTCCTCGGAGAAGCTTTGGTTCTGAGCTTGCAGAACCTTCACTTCTTCGCAAAGGTTTGCATATTCCTCATCCACACTCTCCTTCTTAGCTAGGGTCGAAGCTCGGGCATGAATGACATCTTTCATCACTTTGTCTTTTCGAGCTATCCGAGCTCTAACCTCGAGGACTTTTTGCAGACCCTTAAAGTTGTGAGGGAAAGGACTTAGAATTTTTTTAAGGGGTAAAAAGCTTAAAGGAATTCGATGTTGAAACTTACTAGGACCATATGTTGAATAGCTTGGCGAGACACCTTATCATCAGTAAGTGCCTCGTTCATTGCTAGGTTCCGAGGCAAGATCACTCCTCGAGCAATCCCCATGACAACGTTAAAATCTTCTATCCCCGAATCCTTAGAAGTAATTTCTCTCCTTTTTGCCTTAAAGATTGGTCAAAAAGGAGGATTAGCTGGGAGACTCGCTTGGGGTTAGGTAGTCCTTTGCCTTTTTAGGACAGGGTCCTCGACAAGCTCAAAGATTGAGTCATCTTCACGAAGAGGGGAATGAACATATTCAAGGGGATCTAACTCTACCGGAATTGAAGTGTCAAAAGTAAAAGGCTTATCAGCCAGATCGCTGCTGGAACAACTGCATCATTTTGGATAGTAGTCTAGAAAGAAATTGGAACCTTGGTAGCAGACTCTTCTTGAACAATGATTAAAGGCATGGAAGCTGTTGCAATGGGCTCAGTAGAGGGGGTCAACTTAACAGTTAACAAAAAATCTAAGAAATTCTTCACGGTTTTTGCGTTCAAAGGCTGCTAGGCGAGGTCTCTTTTTTGCTCTGGGTGTCTTTTCCCGAGCAGCTTAGATGGCCTCCCGATCCGCTGCAAGCATTGCTTGGGTCGATTCGGCACGAAAATAAAAGATGCGTAGTTTGGAGTGTACTTGAGTAGAGTATGGGCAGCTCGACAGAACAATGATTTGTTGAAATCTCAAACCTTCTGAAGTTGATCCAACTTAACAGAAGACTCAGGAATCTTGCCCTTAATAGTCTCGCCTATGCAGAAGAAAACCCAAGTCAGAAAAACGATAAACCAAAGCTAAAACAGCGGGTAAAAGACATCAAATACCTGACATGCCTTCGTCATAAGGGAAGCGATAGGATGGAGTGGCACTAGAGTCGTATTCCCAATTGCCAAAAATAAACACTACGTCATTCTCATGACCCTTGTTTGAGTCTGGAAGGAGGGTTACCAAATACCTTTCCTTTTTCCTCACTGATAGAGAGAAGTTATCTCCAGCGACCTTGATAATATAGTAGTATAAAATCTCCCACAACCCCAGAATCAAACCCATAATCTTATTCAGGGAAGACACCCCCATTACGATCCGAAAGAAGTTAAGGCAGCATTGGAGAGAGCAGATTTTTGCAGCAGAGAGAACCTAGAGAAGAAGAGGATCGAGAGGAAAACGAATCCTGCCTCGGTAATGGCACGAGTAGGGATGGGGATTTGCTCTCTTGTGCCAATTAGGGGCTCATCTTTCCCAGCAACTATAACCTCGACGTCGTCTGTAATGTTGTACTTAATTTTGAAGGCATGAACTTCTGAGGGAATGAGAGGGGCCATCGAAGGAAATGAAGTGCAGAAAGGTAGAAGACAGAGAGGAAGATGAGACCAAAAGTGGGGGGAAACACGAAGAAGAATTCCTTTATAAAGGAGAAGAATTTTAAAGGGCAATATTTAAATGCCCTGAATGTGCTGCCAAAACAAAAAGGGTGTTACAAAGTACAAGCAATGATGAGAAAGCGAAGAGAAAACGACTGACAGACGAAATGCGTCTGTCAGACGTTTTTTGGGGGCAAATGAAGGGGTTAGCCCCCATTATTATACGTGTTGCGGTATTTAATGAGCTCACGTGGGGTTGACAAAACAAAACACGTGATGAGGAAGTCATCAACTTAGTCTTACAACCGAGCCGAAATAATTAGATGGTTTGACAGACAAAAATGAAAGCTCGGTTATCTTCTAACAGAGCTCATTAATGTGTTCGGCAAGATAATGGAATAGCTCTGTTCATGCCAAACCAAGTTGCTCAATCTACTCGGCAATTAACAACAGTGCTTGGCTTTCATTTTGGCTGAGCTGCTCAAAGTATTGAATGAAATGTTACAGATCCGCCTAAAACTTAGGCATTCAGATAAGCGAAGCTATCAGGAGGAATTGCTGGACAGATATCAACAACTTTTCAAATTGAATCACTAAATTATAGGAAGGTGTTCCACCTTAAATCAAATTTCATGGGAACCCTAGAGGGACATGGATCTATAAAAGGCATAAGGAGCTAATATGAAAGATACGCTGAATTCTCCTTGTCTTCTTCCATTCTTTTCAGTCCCCTTATTAACTTAAGCATCAGAGTGCTTTCGATCAAAACACTTTGATCTTGGGCAGTTTGTTTGTTTTTCAAGGAAAGAAGATTGGGAGATTAGGTTCAGAAATATATTTTACCACAAACATCAAATCGAATTCCTAGTAGGAGGTATCGTCAATTTTTCCCTCTTACAGAAAATATGTTTTTTGAAAACATATCCAAATAGGCCCTCAAGGGTTGTAGATTAGATGTAACTGAAAGGGGTCAAAATCTCTAAACCCATGATATGAATCACATGCAAAAATGGTTGTTGGTTAGACCATTACCGAGCTAGAGGAATCAAGTAATGTAAGTGCTAGGCTGAACGGACTCTTTTCCTTGGGTAAGCAAATTCCATAAAAGCCCGAACATAAACTAGCTCGACAGAACATGGTTTGCTCAGTCGAAAACCTTCCCAAGTAGAGAAATGTGTGTCGAGCAGAGCCTGATGAAGCGTGATAAAAAAGAGGATTAACTGGGCTAGAATTTAAATAAAGTTTCACTTTATCCTCAAAAGATCAAGCCTTATCCAATCAAAAGATAATCAAGTTATCTCTAGAAACATGATTGTATCCATGGGATGGAGTCTAGGCAATTGAATGATAAGACCAAATAAACAAATGATGTGGCCATCCTAAAAAATCAGAGGTACTGCTAGACAACCAATAAGAAAATGTCTAAATCATAAGAACACATTAAAAACACATGGCCTAAATAATCGACGAGTAGGAAATGAAGTTTGAAAAGATTCCTCCATAAATTAAGGAAGATTTGACTAAATAATAGGTGTGTCCTCTTGTATATTCAATGATGAAAACCAAAGATGGAATAAACTACAATAAATATTGAGTATAGACATTTTTTTCTTGCAATTCCTTGACTTACTCTGAGAATCCTTACTAACTTCAGAATCTGAGTGTCTCCAATGGGTCAACCTCTAATCTAGGACACTTTGTTTGTTTTGTAAGAAGGGAGTGCACTATTTTTTACTTATTTCTTTCAAAAATCATACAAGAGTCTTTCTAACACACAAAATTCGAGGTGCAAGTTTTGTTTTCTTGTATAATATTGATATTTAAAATCCATTTAATAGAAGGACTAGATGAAAATAATGGATGAGAGTAATTGTTATGTGGAGAGAGTTAAAAGTGAAGGGCTTGACTCAGACCAGACCTAGAATTACGAACCAGGCCTAGGATTACAAATCGGACCCAACTTAGACTTAGAGGTCCAATTCAGAAATTTAGACCAAGTCCACCTCAAGCATATAGGCCAAGCCCACCACAAGTTGGGGGGAGCTAGGTCTAGTCAGTCGCCTCATGATGAGAAACTCAATTCACAATTGACATGCAAAGAGATCACCTTGGGACTTGCACAACCCCACTTCCAAGGAATTGGCTCGCCTATTACGAGAAGGGCGTCACCTCCATCAAACTACCTCACTTGATATGAGAAAGGCGAGTCAATCTGTTAGGAAGTACTTATAAATTGTAAGCCCCACCTACATAAGGGGGCATCTCTCACATTTCACTTACACCTGAGCACCCTACACCCCTTGAGCAATAAAATACTCAGGTCATCCTAACCCTTCACAATGAAGTATGTTACCTTAACCGAACCACTTAAAATTGTGTTTTGCTTGTGTTGAATCTTATTATTATTACAGTATTTAATACTTCACAGGTGGTGCGTAAACATGTTTTGTGCATCACCAGAAAGGAGCTTTTACCCTAACCCATGTGTTTTTTGAAACTTATACCCAAAAGATTACAGTTTTCAAACTATTTCTCAAACCCATGTAGTTTTAAAAATGTCAGTATGAAAGACGTCTTTAATGACAACCACTGTTTACCATCTAAAATGTCATTTTAACCAACATCTACACTAAAAATGTCATTCGAATTGACATTTTTAACATTATATCCCCATTCCCTTTTCTTATTTCTTCTTCTTTCATTCTCTCTTATTTTCCTTCTCCCCCCATTTTGTTTGAGCCCTAACCCGAAATCCCACCACCTCTAGGCAAAATCTCCTCCGCCACCACCATCTGAAACACATACGCACTACCATTCCGTTTGAAACCCACCTCCTCCAAACTTCATTCTGAAACCCACGTCTACCATCACAAGTGAAATCTCCACCACAACCACCATCAGAAATCCCCTCAACCACTTAGGAAAACCACCACCATCTAAAACCCACCTCCACCACCCTTCATCTGAAACTCATCTCCAGTTGCACCATTTAGCGAAATCTCCACCACCATTACCATATGAAATCACCTCCACCACCTACGAAAACCACCACCATTTGAAAATGCACCTCCACCACCCTTCAATCTAAAAGCTCCAATCGGCATGACCCCCACCATCGGAGCTGCTACTCTACTACGACTGGCTGCACTACTTTACTCCCAACTTGCAGAATACAATCGAAGTTGCTATTATTCCTCCACTTTCTAGCATAACAACATTTACTAGTATGTCTGAGTATATCTCTCTCACTCTGTCTATCTTTGTATCTCACTCAAGAAATTTGTGTATTTCATAATATGTATTCCATAATATGTATTGTTCATGACTTAGATAAAACCATGAAAAAACTAAAAGCAAAAAAACAAATTTTGGATATCTTGGTGAAAATTCAACATTGGATAATATTTTTCTCTGTCAAATAGTTATTTTAAAATAGTATATTTTTTTTAAAGAACAAAAATTTTTAGTGAAAGAATCAACAAATTACAAGAAGCAAAGAAGGAAAAAGCCTTTTAATGGCTTTAATCCTTCAAAATACCCATTAACTAAGAACATTATTACAAAAAAATCAGCCAAAAACAACCAACAACCCATCCAAAATAAAAAGAAAAGAAATTTTGCAATAGTATACTATACATCAGTTTGGCAGATATATATTAGTTTGATTTATTTGTAACCATTAGTCGTGAAAATAATAAAGTAAAGAGAGCAAGCTCTTGGTAAATTAATTGTTGCATTAGTTGTAAATTAATGTCATTATATTAGTTGCAAGTGGGCGCTTTAAAATTCTATTAGTTGGTAGTTATTTGTGAATTTTGTTCATCATATTAGTTATAAATGTTATTGCTTGAAAAATTTATTAGTTGGCAATTAATCAAAACATTTTTTTTTTTGTGTTTTTCAACTTATTTTAAGAACTCATTCATCCCTTTGTAATTCAACTTTTTGTACGAAGTTGAAATTTTAATTTAAAAGATTATAATAATAATTAAGATTACCTTTAAATAAAAATTGCGTAACCTAAAATTTTCATAAATTGTTTGAGATTTGGTGCATTGTTTTGTGTTAACTTAATTTGCTTCATTCTTACTTCTATTAAGTAGTCATTCATTCCTTCCTCATTAAGTCCTTTTTAATTCAACATTTGTACAAAATTGAAATTTTAATTTAAAAGAATATAAAAATTCATATTAAGCATATTTCATGTCTCTTTTATTTTTAATCGAAGCATTGTAGTTATGTCTCTTAGTCATCAAACAACACATTTTTCCTCAAAATAAGCATGTTGATTAATGCAACAGAGTTATAAAGTATTGTCATCCTTGAGTTAGAAAGTCTTGATAATTGCAATAGAGTTGTAAATGTAAGTCAATTACTCCATTGTTAGCAAAAACATTGGCTCTCAAGTTTAAGTAATATCAATATATGGAATGAAGAAGTAAAACCAAATTTCCAAACAATAAACCATTAGCAATAATTGTATCTTTCCAATAATAAACCATTTCAAACAGTAAACCCTTTCGCCCACATTTGTATTTGTATCTCAATGTACCATTAACCAAAATGTACCATTAACCACCATGTATTTGTATCTCAGATAGGAAGTAAGACATCGCGTGAATACACACATTGAGAATATCCTCACCCACACACACACTCAATCCTCGCAAGGATATACAACTTTAGGAAAAGCATATACCGACGTATAGGCAGTGATGAATCCAACTCAGGAATAGTATACTAACCCTCAACCTCGATTTCACGTGAGCAAATAGTAGTTTGGTCCTCGCAAGACACCAACCCCACTATGAGTGGTAGAGAACCTTCAAACCCGCAGGGAGTAAGAAATGCATCTACTAACTCTACGATACCTGGTCAATGGCCCCCATGGTCATCCAAACATCAACAGAAGAGATACAAAACCAACAAATTTCTCAAATCAAAAATAAATCAAAAACCCCCCATTCCTTAGGCATTTTTCCAACATAACCTCTCAAGAAAATAAGAAAGTGATCATCAACAATATAATTTTATTGTTAAAATAAAACACTAGAGTTTTGAAATCAAGAACAAAGGACTATCAAGAAGAAAAATCCATCTTTCTCAAAAAACTAGGTTTTGACATCAAGAACAAGGGTTTTATGGCTATAAGCCATAAACTTCTTTCAAAACATGACAAGGTTTGCAAGATATCAAGAAACAAGGATTATAATGCATATACATAAGATTTAAAATCAAAATTTGTATATATATATAAGCCCTAGCATCAATGAACAAGAGTGGAAAGAAACTTCTACCTTTATTCTTCCTTAGTATTGTGTGAAGAACTAGAGTTTGGATCCAATACAATGTAAAAATTCTCCTTGATCTTGTGTTTTTCTCCTTCTTTATTCCTATCTAAGACTCTCTATGATTATAAATGTTGTATTGGAGCTAAGGGAGGCGGCCTTATGTATTTATAGGGTGAGAAAAGAGTCCAATCGACATAAATCTGATACTATGATTCGTTGCTCATATTCGAACGTCATTTGGCATTCGAATGTCTTTCGTACAAATTGTTGCTTCACATTCAAACGTCATTTGACATTTGAATGTTAGTTGCTCCCAGTACTTTTGTTTTTCCATTAGACCAAAGTACTGGAATGAACTACCATTTGAATGTCATCCCATTTTCATCTGAACTTCTAATGAAGTTTTAGCCCATTTAGAGGTTGATTTGGAAAATTTTCGTGAGATATGCCTTTGTAGATATGAAAGTCTAGTGTCTATGTCAAAAATTTCAGCTCAAATGGACATTAGACTAAAAATTTATGATCAAATTACTAAGGCAATGTCTAATTGTTTCTTACCCGAATTCTATCTACAATGTGTTTTAACTTCAGAATACTTCCTAAATTCTAATACACCCCATATTACCTCTCCCAATATTTTTCGATATTTTGGATTCAATAGAAATCTTAATTTGACCTGAAAATATTTTAAATTTACCTATCAATCCTTCCCAAGTTTAAACACCTTAGAAATTTAAACTTCACAATCAATTTGTCCCCCAAGTATTCATTTCAATTGTTATAATCTATATGGTTCATTCTTACATCATTACATATATTAGAATTACTAAAAAAACTTATATTTTTATATTAATATAAACATGTGGGGATTTACAAATGCACCAGTGTGTAATCACAATCAAAATCTTGTGACTACACGCTAGTTCAATGCCAAAAACCCTGATGTTGTTGAATGTTTCATACACGTGAATCAGGGTCTAGTAACTTCAATGAATGAGATGTCTTAGTGTGTAGTCACATTAATAGGTAACAGTGTGTAGTCACACTGACTGTACTTTTATTTCAATGTTTGACCATCAACTCAAATAAAAAGATGACTACACACTACTGCATTGATGACAATTGTGTTTATCCGACCAAATAAATGACTATACACTGTTGCATTTAACACAGTAAAATCACTATAAAAATATAATAAGGGGTGATTTATATCGCATTTATTGCACATTATGTCTACATTAAGACTATCTACCATTGATAACAACGAGTTTGGTTGTTATAAGAGCGAAATGATGATTAAAAAATTGAGAGATTTTTCTGATCCAAAAGAGTATTATGTCATTATGCACAGGTCTAAGAGAATTTGATGTACCGATGCTACATAAACTTTCGTTTACCATGCCATGAAGAAATAGAGTGGACTATGAAACAGTAGTTAATGTGTACGAAAGGAGACTACTAGGATGATGGTGTGTAAGTGTCGACATTATATGCTCCAATTAGCAACTGACATTGTAGCCATTGCATTTGGAAGTGAGTTGACAACTACTGAGCGATCTATTGTATTGTCTAATGAACAATACCTATCAGATGAGTATATGTCTGATGAATATTAACAAATGTAATCAGTGTCCAACTGATTGTGCGTATAACGTTTATGTGTGTGTCTTATTTAATGTTAAGCAATATCATAACTTTATCAGTCTATTCAATGTTTTGTCATATCAAAAAAAATTTATCGTCACATCTTGTCATTGTCAAATCAGTTCCCAACTATGTAGTGTGATGTCATTTCACTGTTATTTTAAATTACCAAACTGAGCCTATATATACTAGCATTCACTATTGTGTAAATGATACGAAACAAAATATATAGACGCATATCACATACACAATATAGCCAAACCAATAAAGGTTATTCTTCAAGAAATGAACATAATAGTTCATCTTCGACTGAAAAATGTGAATGCTCAACTGACAGATCAATATCGCTGAACAGAGTTCCTTCTATTGTGTCATATACAGATTCCAGTGGTGTAACGTGGTATGGCTAAAAGCGTGAGTTCTATAATAAGCTCATCGACCCTTATCACCCATTTGGTCAAGTTGAATATGTAATTGTTAGGCCTCAACTAATTATCCGCCTTCAGGTCTTCATATTGAACCCACACTAAAATGACGACAATTATATGACAAACGTTGTGACTTTGAAGTATTTTGTCGTTGGCATGAACTTTGCGGTATTGAAGGCACGTTCGACTAATATTTATGATCCACAAAATTCAAACAATCATAACGAGATCATATCAAGGCTTGAACGTGAAAATGACCAAATGCAGCGTCGACTTGATCGTTTGCATGCAGTCGAATGTGCAATAATAGAGCATTTTGATCCTGAATATATTGAAATTGAAATTTTAAAGGCTCTGTTTCTTGTTTTCGATCCCGAACTTTCTGATTTCTCTGATTTAGACGATGATGTGTCAGACATTTTATCCCATCAAGTTTGTGTGTACTCGATAATCCTTTATATTGTTTTGAACATCAACCACATTATTTACACCCTTTTATCCCATCAATTACACTGAAAAATATTATGAAATAAATGCTCAGTTTTTTGGTTATGAATAAATTAGATTTTTACATTGCTTTGTTTTAATAAACATTATTGTCGACATGATCAAAATTAAAATTAAAATTTTATTTTTGAATGTTAAATAAAATTAATTAAATGTATATGTTTCAATGTTTTAATTTTGAAATGATCAAATTATATTTATTTTGAATATAATTATTCAATAAATAAAATTAAACATTCAAAAAAATAACAATGTGATGAATGATAAAAAAATCCAGGGTATACAAAACGTTAGTGCAAATGATGTTTTACTAAAAAGCATCGATGCAAATACGTTTTTTAGAAACGTTATTTGAACCAACGTTTTCAGTAAAACGTGAATTGCACTGACATTTTATATGAAAATGTCATTTAGATTGACGCTTTATCATAGAAACGTTATTCTAAGTAATGTTTTATATGGCCACCGTATATCCCAATGCAACTAAAAAATGTCATTCTAATTGACTTTTTAAAACTATCTGAGTTTGGGAAATAGTTTGAAAACTACCATCTTTTAGGTATAAGTTTTGAAAAAGCCACGGGTTAGGGTAAAAGCTCTAACAAAAAGTGCTCAAGTGAGAAATAAGGTAAAAAAATAAATAACCCGATGAAGGGCTTCGTCATATAAAGACGCTGATTAGTCATTGTTCTATTCAAAATGCAAAGAATTGCCAATTTTATGAATTTGTATGGCCAGTTGAAGTTCCCGAATAAAGAGGAAATACGAACATTATTTCCGCTGACTTAAAGTTAAAAGTTACTTTTTTCCATGGTCCTAAATTTTGTTTCATTTCATACGAAACGTTTCATTTTTTTGCAAAATCAAAAATGAAACATTTGAAGAATTCCTTGAAGTTTTGGTTTTCGACAAAACTCGAAACGTTTCTATGTTTTCACACGAAAAGTTCGTGATGCAGTCACTTTTCGATTGCATTGCGAAAACTTTAAAAAAAGAAGAAGAAAAGAACGACTGAATGAGAAAGTCGAGAACCCAATCGGTCAATCCCCAACTCAAAGAGTTTTACACAGATATCAACTCTGGTGAAGTTGAGATGTAATCTCACCTTAAAATCAGAGATTTCAACTTATTTTGTTGGGTTATGAGGATTAAACCAATTTAAATGAAAGGAATGGAACATATTGAACAAAAAGAAGAGCCTGCAGTTGTTTATCTCGTTGAAGGGCAACGATGTATAAAGGTATTTGTGTTGATTCAATTGACTCTTTAACGTTTTTCAGTAGTTTGAGTTTATTCTTTTGGTTTCTACCTCATAGATGTCTAATTTCTTGCTGTACCTATCCTGGGAGCAGTTTATTCTAAATAATGAGATGTTAAATCTGTTGAACAACAACTCATGAAAAGTTGGAAGAAACCAATTTTGCAGCAACTTTTTTTTTTTCCTTATGTTTTTGTTGTTTTCTTGTTTTAATGTATTGGATGATTAAACTTATTTTTCCATTGTCATGCTTGAGTTCTCAAATTTAGTTCTTTGTTGCGAGATTAGTTTCTATTTTCAAAATAGCATCACTTATTGTTGATTTCTCTTGCCATATG